>LPNX010619925.1:93746-190115 GCA_001517045.1 Pseudotsuga menziesii | reverse complement strand
GTATATAGTATATATATATTATATATACTGTATACTATATAATATATAGTATATTATATTATATACTATACAGTATACAGTATACAGTATATACTATACACTATACAGTATACAGTATTATATATACTGTATACTATATAATATATAGTATATTATATTATATACTATACTATAATATAATATATAGTATATAGTATATATATATTATATATACTGTATACTATATAATATATAGTATATTATATTATATACTATACAGTATACAGTATACAGTATTATATATACTGTATACTATATAATATATAGTATATTATATTATATACTATACAGTATACAGTATACAGTATATACTATACAGTATACAGTATACAGTATTATATATACTGTATACTATATAATATATAGTATATTATATTATATACTATACAGTATACAGTATACAGTATATACTATATACTATACAGTATACAGTATATAATATATACTATATATTATATATTATATAATATATAATATAATAATATATATTATATAATATATAATATATAATACTATACATTAAATTTTAAAACATTTAAGTTTTACAGTTTGTTGTTTAAAATTTTAAAATGTACATTTGACATTTCTTTTTAAATTTTTAAATTTAAAATTTTATTTAAAAATTAATAATTTAATATATATAGTATACAGTATATACTATATACTATACACTAACAGCGGCCAGGCTACAGGCTTAAGCCTTACCCTAAGGGCCTAAACGACAGTCCGTTGACGTTTAAACTTTACCCACGGACCACAATTTGTGGGCGTTTACCCACAGGTCATAGTCCACCGTAAATTCAATTTTTAAATTGTAAATTAAAAAATATAGTAACATCGACAGTCCACAATCCACATAGTAAATGCCTGAGATCTGCTTCTCCTTCTTCCACGCACCTGAAATCTCCTTCTCCTTCCTCCACCACGCAAATCTACTTCTCAGTTCTCCCGCACATTGTAACGGTGAACGCAGACTCCGGAGCCAAAACACTACACGCGTGGATTGGAAAAAGGTTAAAAACACCCCAAAAATCGATTTTTAAACCCTCAATATACCCGCGATATTACCTATCGACTCGCGATTTTCACTGAAAAATCGCGATTTTATCATGAATCGTGATTTTTACTTAGGAAAAATCGCCGATACTTTGCCCGATTTTTGCCAATAATATCGGCACTGAGAACATATCGCAATATATCGCGATATAGACAACATATCGTCAATATTGGTAACACTAGTCTAGGTACACAACATACCCCCCCCTTAAAATAATCATCACAAGGTTATCTCTAATCCTAATACTAATCACTTGTTAATCACTTACTTCATATAAGTGGGTCTAACAATAGAAAAATGGACTTTATCGCATATTGGGCCATTTATAGCTTATGGAACCCAACAACTAACAAATATGATAAGTCAATGTTGCACAGGGACCCGCCCCCCCAAAAAAAAACTGTCATACACACCGTTCCGGCGTTTTGGGGACTTGAAAAACCGTAAGAAACCTCCCCAAGCAGCCAAGGACTTCATTGGTGACTTGAGCACTTGCTGGCCATTCTGAAAGATGTTCTGTGTAGATTTAAGGGATGTTTTGGACAGATTCCGGGGACATTCTATGCAGATTTCAGGGATATTCCAGGCATGTATCTTCAATTTTGACAATGGACATTGTGGATTGGTCAATATGAACATTTTTCCCATCCATTTTTTAATATCATACTGAATCTAAATCTAAATCTGCACAAGTTGCAGATCAAAACATGGGTTTTGTATGACGGGTTTTGATTTGTGTTTCCAGTGATTTAACTATTGTCTTTACAGCAACAATAATACAGTAAGCAAAGTCTCCATGCCAAAAAAGAAACAAGAAGTGCAACATCTCAAAGGCTGCTCCTTTTGGTTATTGCTCTTGTTCTTCTCATCTTTAGGGTCATCTCAACTTTTACATAGTGTACATGGATGTCCAGGAGTTATTCAAATCCGGTTCTTCCACCATCCCAACCTCAAGCATTGTGACAACAATCAGATTGTAATGACTCGGATTGGGTACTAAATGTTTGAATAAATTTATGTTCAATCGCCTTCATAATCTGAAATATGAATCTAATCTATTTACAGAATGCATGCATGTATATATCCCAAAGTGTTTTGTAGTGGTTTACAACACACCTGTAAAAATATGCAGAACCTATTGAGAAGTTAATGCCTTTTAACATAATCATCATTAACAAGAAATATGAGGAAGAAAAGCTGCTATAGAGACAACTATTTGTCGTATAGACCCATCATGGACCTTATTGCAAATTGAAAATAATTACACTTACGTTTCCTAAAGCTAAACTGCATTTTGCTCATGTCCAGGGGCCAGTAATTGTTAAAATTCCATATGCTAAGCTAGATTATCAGCATTTAATTTCAATTTCATAACAAAAGCATATAGACAGGATCACTAGAAGAAACAGTATCACAAGAACAACACAAATTTATCCTGGGAAAACCCTAAAGGGAAAAAACCCAGCAAAAGCTTCCTCAATATAGATGCCCCAAAAAGATAAAAGGTAAAACCAAAAGACTGATCCTCCTCCTTCTCCAGCTACAACTCTCTCTCTCTCTCTCTCTCTCTCTCTCTCTCTCTAATGCGCTACACAAGTGAGTGTGTGTGTGTGTTACAAATGAGGAGCGCCTCACCTCTATTTATATTCTTTCGTTCACTTAATATTTAACCCTGTCATGTAGGCTCGAGTAAACTTGTAGCTCGAGTAACCACAACTGGGTTAACCTAATATAATAATACATTTTGAAGGGTACTAATGACCCAACTTACAACGGAGGGGACTTCCTCATGACTCTTAGTAATTCTCCCGATAGGAACATCGGGGTACAAAGTAATACAAGTAATTCTCCCGATAGGAACATTGGGGACCACAAAATATATTCAGAATATTCTTCGAAGTTACAATAACTCAACACTCCCCCTTAACGAGAAGGGTATTCTTCAACAACATCAACAACAACAACAGTAGGAGAGAGAAGGCATCATCAACATCATCAGGGTGATACATCTATAAATCATTGGAAGCTTTTCATCATATATTCTTCATCTTCAATCTTCAACAACAGCAACACTTTGACCACTCGATTGATCAGCAACATCTTCATCAGCTCTTTGACCTTTTGATTAGCAACATCATCATCAACACTTTGACCTTTCAATCGACAACATCATCATCATCATATTTTGAACTTTCGATCAGCATCATCATCATCATCATACTCTGAACTTTCGATCAGCATCATCAGCATCATCACAGTATGATCTTTTGATCAGCAACATCATCATCATCACACTCTGATCTTTCAATTAGTAGCATCATCATCATCACACCCTGATCTTTCGATCAGTAACATCATCATCATCACACTCTGATCTTTCGATCAGTTAAAATCATCAGCAGCAGCAACCTGCAATCCACAACACGAAGACGAAAGTCTTCAGATCACTTTTGGACATAAAGTCCAGGGATGATACAATCCTACCACATTCTCGACAGTCGAGGCCACCGGATACAATTACGAGATAATCACTCCCTATCACTTTTGGACTATGTCCTAGGATGATGCAATCCTACCACATTCACGAGGACCGAAATCTCCGGATACATTTTGAACAAAAGTTCAAGGATGATGCAATCCCACCACATTCACGGGGACCGAAGCCTCCGGATACATTTTGAACAGAAGTTCAGGGATGATGCAATCCTACCACATTCACGGGGACCAAAGCCTCCAGATACATTTTGAACAGAAGTTCAGGGATGATGCAATCCCACCACATTCACAGGGACCAAAGCTTTGGATACATTTTGAACAGAAGTTCAGGGATGATGCAATCCCACCACATTCACAGGGACCAAAGCTTTGGATACATTTTGAACAGAAGTTCAGGGTTGATGCAATCCCACCACATTCTCGAGGACCGAAGTCACCAGATCATTTCTGGAAAAAAGTCCCGAGATGATACAATCCCTCTTCATTCTCGAGGACCGAAGTCACCGGATCACTTTAGGACAAATGTCCAGGGATGATACAATCCCACTGCTACATCACTACTCCCCGTTTCGAGGAAGGTCTTTCTGAACAACACAAATCTTGTCACAAAAGTATTCGAACTTTACCCGAGACAGAGGCTTCGTCAACACATCAGCAACTTGTTCATCAGTACTCACATACTGGAGTGTTATGGCTCCCTTCTGCATCATATCTCGAATGTAGAAATACCAGATTTCTATGTGCTTCGATCTGTCATGGAACACTGGGTTCTCTGTCATCTTTATACAACTTTGGTTATCACATAGAATCACGGTAGTATCCAACTCTAGGTTGAATAACCCTAACATCAGCTTTCGAAGCCATATGGCTTCACAACTAGCAGAGCAAACTGCTATATATTCTGCTTCGGCCATGCTAAGAGAAACACTGGATTGTTTCCTGCTAAACCATGAAATCATAGCAGATCTCAAACTATAACATCCACCTAATGTGCTTTTCCTGTCTAGGACACTTCCAGCCCAATTTGCATCCGTGTAGCCATACAATCTGTACTCATGGCTTCCATCGTAGTATAGACCAAAGTCTATAGTCCCTTTCAAAGATCTCATCACATGTTTTGCAGCTACCAGGTGAACACGTCTAGGTTGAACTAGATATTGACTCAAAGTGTTCACAGCAAAACAAATGTCAGGTCTAGTATTTGTTAGGTACATCAATGATCCAATGATCTGTCTATATTGAGTCACATCCACTAACTCTGATGAGTCATCAGCTAACAACTTCAGGTTGGAATCCATAGGTGTGGCCATGGATTTGCATTCCAACATATCAAATATTTTCAATATCTCTACTACATACTTTCCCTGGTTGAGAAAGATTCCTTCTGAACTTTGCCATACTTCCATACCTAGGAAATAATGCATTAACCCAAGGTCTTTCATCTCAAATTCTTCGACAAGTTTCTTCTTGCTTTCCATAATTTGTTTCTCATTCCCTGTCAAAAATAAATCATCCACATATAATAATAGTATGACAGGTTCATCTTCTATAACCTTAATGTATAGGTGAAGTAAAGGTTAGGATCGGCTTTACTCTTAGCAAAGCCCATGCTTGTCAGGAAACTATCTATTCTTCCATACCAAGCTCCGGGAGTTTGCTTCAGGCCATACAGGGCTTTCTTCAACTTGCATACATGAGTTCGTCTGTCTTCAACTTCAAATCCTTGTGGCTGCTCTATGTATACTTCTTCTTCAATCACACCATTCAGGAAGGTTGTTTTCATAATCAATTCCCTCTTTCTGAGAGAAAACTCTGGCCACAAATCTTGCTTTATACTTCTCGATACTTCCGTCAGCTGCATGCTTTATCTTGTAGATCCATTTAGAGGATACTACACTCTTCCCTTCTGGTTTGGGAACTATATCCCATACATCATTCTTCATTATTGACTGGTATTCTTCAGTCATTGCTTCTACCCATTCTTTCTTCTGTACCGCTTCTTCGTAGTTTGTAGGTTCTTGATCTACAAGATCACACATCAAAGCTACATAGTTGGAAAAAGTCTTAGGCTTCTTACTTACCCTTGTGGAGCCTTCAGGAGCTCCATATCTTTCTGCTTCTTGTATAATCTCTCTTGCCCAAGCAGGCTTTCTCTTTCATGATATCTCCATCATAGGAGGTTCTTGTGGTTCTGTCATGTCATGTTCTTCAAAAGCTTTATCTTCAAGAAGGAATGTAGTCTCTACATTTCTGGGAGGTGCATCTTCCTCATACACTTCTTCATGTTGGCATTTTCTAGATCTCTTGAGAGTTGCTTCTTCATCGAAGGTTACATCTCTGTTGATTTCCATGTGATGGAATCCAGGAATGTAAATTCTGAATGCCTTGGATACTTCACAATATCTAACAAATATCCCCTTCTTTCCGAAAGGGTCTAACTTGGTTCTTTTCTCTTTTGGTATATGAATATATACTGGACAACCAAATATTTTGAGGTGACTTACCTCAGGCTTCTTTCCCGTGAACATCTCTTCTGGAGTCTTGAATCCAAGAGCACTGTGAGATATTCTATTATGTACATATACAGCAGTTCTTGCTGCTTTTGCCCATAGATGCATTGGAAGATCTTGATCAGATATCATTGTCTTCACTACCTCCATGATGGTTCTGTTCTTTCTTTTCGCAACCCCATACTGTTGAGGATTGTAGGGAGTAGTTAGTTCCCTCTTGATTCCGGCATCTTTACAAAAGGCTTCAAACTCTTTTGAAGTATATTCTCCGCCATTGTCTGATCGGAGTGTCTTTATTTTCTTGTCTGAAAGATTCTCTATCAAGGCTTTGAATTCTTTGAATTTCTCAAACACTTCACTCTTTGCTTTCAAGAAGTATATCTAAGTCTTTCTTGAATAGTCATCAATAAATGTGATATTATATTCAAAGCCACTTAAGGATGTGGATGACATTGGACCACACACATCTGAATGAATCAATTCCAATGTACCTTTTGTTTTTGTTTCGCTCTTCAGAAATGGATTCTTGATGTTCTTTCCTTTCGCACATCCTTTGTAAATGCCTTCATGTTTGATCTTCATGTCTAGCAATCCCGTCACTACTTTGTTCACATGAGGTAGTGCTTTGTAATTGATGTGAACAAGCCTTCTATGCCATAGTTCACTAGGATCAGTGGACTCATCAACAAGGGTTGTTTCTAAATGTCCCTTGAGTTTATACAGACCTCCTTCTTCTTCACCGATAACAACTGCATCTTCAATTTTCTTTCCTTTGGGCCACATGAGTACTTGACCATCTATGAATGCAACTCTGAATCCTTTCTTATCTAAGGCTGAGATAGAAAGTAGATTCTTCTTTAGCCCTGGTACTTACAATATTTCCTTCATCTTCAGGGGATTTCCTGAATCAAGCTTGTAGCTTGCTTCACCAACTCCTTTGATTAGATATTGATAGTCATCTCCTAGGGATACTTTCTGAGGAGAGTTCTTTTATTCAAGTTTGGACAGAGTTTTCTTTTGTCCCGTCATATGCTTTGAAGCACCACTATCAATAAACCAAGTGTCTTCTCCAGGTGTTACAGACCCAAAGAGAGCAGAGAATAGTACATACTCTTCTGCATCTTCTTCTCTTGCTTGCTTTCTTGGAGGTCCTTCCTCTTCTTCTTCTTCATCCTCATCTTCAGCTAGATGAGCATGATGTCTTCTGTTGTTGTTGATCCTCTTCTTATATTCTTGTTTCTTCATAGGACAATTTCTGGCAATGTGTCCTATCTTGTCACAATGGAAACATTGAAAGCCAAAGTAGTCCTCATTTGATAGACTTTCTCTTGATCGTTGGAACCTTCTGGGAGGTTGATGCTCCTTGTGGTTTCCCTTCTTGAAGTTGGGTTGATTTCTTCGTCTCTTGGTATGAGTGGCTAGGGCTTGATCATCCTCCTTTAGTAAGGCTTCTCTATTTGACACTCTAGACTCCTCTTGAATACAGTCTTCCCATACCACATCAAACTTCATGCTTTCCTTCCTGGCACACATCATTTGAATGAATGACTCCCAGGGTCTAGTGAGACCATTGAGAGCAATCATAACCATCTCTACTTCATCAAGTTTGTCTCCAATGGCTTCTAGTTGTTCTTTGATCTGAGAAACCCTTGTGAAGTAGTCTTGGATGGATTCTCCATGACTCATCTTGGTGCTCTTCAGTTGAGCTCTTACATTCATCTTTATGTTGGTGTTTCTACCCTCATACATTCTGGATATGGCATCATACATTTCTTTTGGAGTCTTCTTGGATGACACTTGAGGGATCAAGTGATCCTTGATAGAGTCAGCAATAATCCTTTGTGCCCTAATCATATCCTTCTTGTGTTTCTCCTTAGCTTCAGCTTCTTTAGGTTCTGCAACTTCCTCTTTGATATACTTATCAAGATCATTCTCTTGGAGAATGAGACCAATCCTATATTTCCATGCTTGGAAATTCTCTATGCCTTCTAGCTTGTCCTCAAGCTTAGTGCTTGGGGCCATCTTGTCAGAAAATCACAAAAACTTGAAATTCTGCGAAATGAGAAACTGAACTTACCAGGAGATGCGCTTGACTGAGGTGAGTTGACTGGTGTGCTTGGTTTCTGGAGATCTCAAATCTTCACCTTCCAAATCAGACTTGCAAGATTCAGCTTCTGCAGCTTCCAGCTATTTTCTGGTGCAGCTGTCAAACTAGGGTTTGACTTTCCCGAAGACTCATTCACCCAAAAACCTCAATTCTAGACTCAATAGATGTGCTCTGGGAAGGCGCAACTTTCTATGCAAGCAGTTTTCCGAAAATCAAAAAAAAATTCGAAACCCTAATTTCTTCCGAGGAGAGAGAGGGCTTTTTTTTCACCTTGTGAAAGTTATTCTATTCAGGCTAGCTCTGATACGAGTTAAAATTCCATATGCTATGCTAGATTATCAGCATTTAATTTCATCATCTTAACAAAAGCATATAGACAGGATCACTGAAAGAAACAATATCACAAGAACAACACAAATTTATCATGGGAAAAAACCCAGCAAAAGCTTCCTCAATATAGATGCCCCAAAAAGATAAAAGGTAAAACCAAAAGACTAATCCTCCTCCTTCTCCAACTACAGCTCTCTCTCTCTCTCTCTCTAATGCGCTACACAAGTAAGTGTGTGTGTGTTACAAATGAGGAGCGCCTCACCTCTATTTATATTCTTTCGTTCACTTAATATTTAACCCTGTCATGTAGGCTCCAGTAAACTTGTAGTCTCAAGTAACCACAACTGGGTTAACCTGAAATAATAATACATTTCAGAGGGTACTAATGACCCGACTTACAACGAAGGGGACTTCCTCATGACTCTTAGTAATTCTCCCGATAGGAACATCGAGGTACAAAGTAATACAAGTAATTCTCCCAATAGGAACATCGGAAACCACAAAATATATTTAGAGTATTCTTCGAAGTTACAATAATTCAATAGTAATGGAATGTCACTCACCCCTTTTTTCAATTGCCCAAGCTTTTTCAGAACTGGTAAGTGTAAGGGATGTCCATACAAGTAGGACAAAGTCATATACTTCACTCCACTTCCCCGGTACCACTACCTTCGCTCCCTTCTCAGGACCTTTGACCTCAATGACAACTAGTACCTGCCCAATGGGATTCTGGAATCTATTTGTGCCGCTATCATTATACTAATCTCTGTGGTTCTTTTATGCTAAAGAGAAAGGGGTTGTAACTAGTGTGGACTTGACAAGTTCTGCCAGTGGAAGGCTCGTCTGCAATGTTTACCTGTTATTCATCAAGTTCAATTGTTGCATATCCCCAAAATGTCTAACGTAGTTGTGAACCACTAATGTAGTAACTAACAACTCTCAACTAAATTAGTTAGGAGTCCCTAAAGCATGTAACTAACAACTCTCAACAAGCTAACGTAGTGGGTCCCAACCACCAATCACCGCTAAACTTGTCACTTAATGACCCAAACATTAGATTAAGGAGCTTATGACTAAAATAGGTCATGTACAAAATAAGTTGTACTTAAGTACACAACACTACCAATATAGCTGGGGCAAGCTACAAAATGTTTGTTCCATGATATAATGTAAAAACTTTTTTTTACATCTAGCTTGATAGCTACACTCCACCATTACATTGTTTGAGTGGGTTTCAGACTTCAGTCTTTGAGATGACTAAGATTTTAGGTCAATCAAATTCTAATTGAACAACTTAAAATGGGAGAATTTTTTTTTTGAACAACAAGAATAAGTAAATCCTCGTGTATGCAAAGTACAAGCATGTTCATGAACTTCTTTTCTATCTTGTGCTGTAAATATTGCATTAGTTCATGAATAGACTCTAAATATTGTAACACCAAAGGTGTTGGAAATGGGAAAACAAATTTTTGAACCACCACACACCAATCATGGGAGTAACTTAAGATGTCTTATGTCATGGGCTAGACTTTTTGTTTTGCTTGAGAATCCCATACCACTCAAGAAGCCTAGTCATCGCATGGCACAAGCATGACCTTTCTAGTTGGCCATGGCCATCAACCGCAAGTATCACTCGGACTATGCCTCACTAACATGTCCTAACCGACCCTAATCCAGGCACCTTAGAGTGTGTAGAACATCAAAAAACTCATTTCAGGATAACAATGGTTCACGGTTCACCATCACCACCCAACTACATATAATATTGCACCATTGCTTCCCTCAAGCCAGTTATACTTTAACAACCAACTGGCCAATGTGAGACCGTGTTGTCATCCATCTAGACCAACACCTGACAGTCCCTGAAGATCATGTCCCTACTTCACCAACCATTCATGTACCTCAGTACACTCATAAACATTATTATCTTGCCATAGATAACAGACAATCCATCACATTGCCAAATCATGTCATCCTCCACTGAAGCTTGCTACACGGCACCTCGTTGATCGTCTGCCCTACTCAACTAGACATCCTTGGTCCTCCTAGCCTATGCACTAGCACACCATCCTAACCATCTTGCAACTACTACCCGTGAGCCAGTCACTAATTGCACCAAATATATAGAATCGCCATGCACCCTTGGCCAAGTTTGCCCACTATGCCCTCTACCATGCCACTGCGAGTGGCACCTCAAGTAGGGTCCTTACATTCTCCCCCAATTGAATTGTTGATGTCCTCATCAATGCAGATCCATCAATACCTCAATGAAAGGGATGCCAGTGAATGAAGAGACACTTCCACAATTTCCACATCTGAACGTGGCCACAATTTCCACATTTGAACGTGGCTTTGATACCATTTGTCACGAAGCTAGATTTTTTGTTCCGCTTGAGCGTCCCATATCACTCAAGAAGCCTAGTCATCGCACAACATCAGCATGACCTTCATAGTTGGGCAAGCCATCAACAAAAAGTATCACTCAGACTACACCTAAACAACATGTCCTAGCCAAACCTAAGCCAAGCACCTTACAGTGTTCATAATGTTGAAGTGTTCATTTTACCATAGGCGATGCTGCACCATTGCCACCAAACCATAGACAATGTTGCACCATTGCCTCCCCTAAGCCAAGAATACTTGAACTACCAATTGCCCAACGTGAAACCGTGTCATCACCCATCAAGGCCACTAGCCAACACTTGATAGCCCCTAAAGGTCATGTTCTTGCTTCACAAGGTGCTCACATACCTGTAATACATTCATCAATGTTGTTGCCGTGTCATGAATAACACGCAAACCATCACATTACCAAACCATGTCCTCCTTCGCTGAAACCTGCTATGCAGCAACTCATCGGTCACCTGCAACTCTCTGCCGTACTCAGCTAGACATCCTTAGTCATCCTAACCTACAAGCTAGTACACCATCCTCACCATCTCATGGCTGCCACCGATGAGTCAATGACCAAAACTACAAATATATAGACTAGTTGTGCACCCTTAGCCAAGTTTTCCCAACACACCCTCCATCATGCCATTGCCAATGGCACCTCAAGTACGGTCCTTACAACCTGCAACAAGTGATGGCCAATGGTCCCAAAATTGCCAAGAAAAAATTTATGTTAACGGTTATCAATGATCATTCAAAAAAACTATTTTTTCAATATTGAAGCAAGTCCAATGCTTCAACGAAAACAGTAATTTGACGTGAAAACAAACACCATTTTGAAAACAAGAATAACAGAAAGTGACAATTGCAGGAGGTTAAGCATCACTTCAACGTCCATCTAAATCAAAAAAATCAGCATTTTCCTTGCAACAAATTCCTATGTAACCCTTCCTGAACAGCATAATCCTAAGTTCAACTTCACATCCATCTTTCCTCAGTAAAGAGACATGACTTGGTATGAAATTCTCCAAGAAAGAAACTCATTTCCTACTTCCATTAAATCCAACCAATTCCATCCTAAGATTGCATTTTAGCCGGGTAAAATGTATTAAGTTCAACAATATAAAGTTTGACTGCGATGTCCAAGCATAAGGATTGTGGTCTTTAGATGCACAAGGACAGCAGTTAAATATAGGCTTGCAAAAGTTGACTGGGAAACCTAAAGTATAAAGAATGGAGAAACTGGCAGAAAGGAACTGTCAAACAACAATTTGTCTGTACATGTTATACTCTGGTATGTTCAAGACCTTAGATATGTATGACCAGGAAGTCTGCTGATGAATCATATTAAATGCACAATGATCATGACTTGTTAAGTTATTGCAAACTAGAAATATAGCAACAAAGTCAATATTGCATACAAAATCCAAATATATTTTCCTGAGACCGGTGCCCAATATGTTGTCTTTCATGGTTGTGATAATAGAAAACCAAGGAGACGGGAAAACTAAACTGTAACAGACAGTGTGACATGTCTTTTTGTAGCCAGAAGAGGGAGACTAGTGTGACATTGTCTGAAGAAGGTTTCACATAAGTTGACAGAAACAGTTCCTAGCAACTGACAGGCAAATCTTGATTCACTAATACAAATTAAATCACTGTGATAAAACTACATGTTCTCGATAGTTCTTGAAACCTTAACATATAGACCAACAAACACATAAAACAAACCTTGAGCAGCTAGACTGTAATGATGAAAAACCGAAAATTCATATGGTGCAGATGCTTTACTCCCAAGCCATGGAGAGGGCATGGATAAGTTTAAACAGAGCTTCACCAGCTCACAATAAAATTTGGAAAAGTAAGACATTCCCGACACATTTATCGAGATGGATACCATTGGAAATGGTTTTATACTTGTTTCCTATTAAAAAATGGCAGATATGTATCGATACTGATAAAACTACTAAAAAAAATGTAACTAACCAGAGGAGGAGCAGGTGATGAAGTGGCCGTGGCAGTAACAGGACGAATTCTTCCTTCTGCCTGTAAATTCCTGAAACTTTGCTGAGCATTTGTCGTTCCAAGACCGGTATTGCACCGGAGGCCTTCAAATGGCGAGTACGCAACTTGGATCTGCATTGACAAAACCATAAAACATTATGAAATCTTTAACAGTAAAATTTAGGAGTGAGATGAATGAGAAGGCGGCCATACCCTTCGATGGAGGCTGGGAATTTTGAAAGCGAGCGAAGATGATGCATTTAGGCTGCCCAATTTAGTTGCAGAGGAGGAAGAGGACGAGTGAAGGAGTGAGAGTGAGTACAAAGGCACGGCATTGGCCATGGCTTCTTCGCTATGCTCTTATCTGTGCCTTGGAGTCTCTGTGCGCTAATGCTTTCGTTATATCAAATGCAGTACATGATCAAAATCCACTGGCCTCCTTATCCGATACCCGAATCGTATCAACTTGAAAAGAGAGGTGTTAGAGATTACAAAACTAACCGTCTTCAAATTTCAGATAAACTTGTGCCTCGTAATGGAGCCGCGCTTGGACATTAATCCCGGTTCGAATTTGTTTTCAACTTACCTTTACATAAATATAAATAAGCTATATGGTGCATAAAAGTTTTTAATTTCCTTTTATATAATTAAGTTATATGGTGCAAAGTTATGCTGTTAAAATGTGATACCTCACCACATGTCTGAGCTGGCTACTCCTTCCCCCTTTCGCAGCAAGAGAAATGCCAAGTGTATTAAAGCCCAGGAGAAGCGCTATCACTATGTTCTCGGACATGATATTTATATGGACAGAGTCACCTCTCTCTGCTCCCATGCTTTGGTCAGGGGTTTGGAGTACTATCGGATGGGCAAGACGGCATGGGTGGAGTGGGCTACTGAAAATTGGAAGCCCCTCATTGATTATGTTCCTACTATCAGCTTGTTATCTAGGGGATGGATTGTTTTTGTTTCTTTAGAGGAGGCCCACTACACTCGCATCCTTGAGGGAATCTAGTGCATGGGGGTTGGTTCATTGGTTCTTGATCGATGGCACACTTGATTTGACCCTCTCAGGGAAAGAATCACTAAACGCCACTTATGGGTTTTGCTCCCTCACCTACCGTTCCCTCTATGGAATAAACACGTTCTGGAAGACATCGCAGATTCCATTGGCTGGTTCATGGCTGTTGAGTCGGACTTCCTCCTTGCTTTTGACAAGAGGATTGCGCGAGTACTTGTTGAGATGGATGTCTCCCGGGGTTTACCTGCTGAAGTTAAAATCCTCTGTGGCGAACATCTTTTAGTCCAGAGGCTCGACTACCTCCATGTGTCGTTCAGATGCAGCATTTGCCGTGAGACTGGACATCTTCGGCGTTAATGTCACTCTCTCCGATCGGTTGACGCTGACTAGGGCTCGGATGTCCTCCTGTCTTCTGACATTTTGAACAAGTCCAGCGTACTTGCTCCTACTCCAGGTACACTCAATGATACTCTTCCTCCCACTGAAGTTGTATCGGCTTCTTACTTGGATGCCATTGATGAGTTGATTCTATCTCATTCGAAAGGACCTCAGCTGGAACCCTCACAGGCCCCCTGTCCATCTTTGGTTTCTCTGTCTTCTTCACATAACTTGTCCCATGATAGGGTTTCTCCTATAGAACCCATCCCCCTTGCTTTGAACCCCCACATTGCTTGTGTATCCACTTTGGATTTGGATAGTCCTTCTCCTCTACAAACAACGGCAACGATGCCTAATCTGTCTCCAGCCTCAATTACTCCGGTCATGCCTTTAGCATCTTTGTCCTCGCTTGTTGAGTTCCCACCCCTGACCCACCCTCGTTCACCCCCATCACTTCCTCCCTCCCCTATTAGCCCCACTTCCTCCCCTTCTTTCTCAGACCCATCCCTAAAAAAATCACTCTCAATTTTTACAGCTACCACTTCGACCTCTCCTTCTACTCTCCACCTGAATTCTATTCGTTTTGCCAATGTTACAGTCAGGAAAAAAAGGGAGAAAAAGGAAAAGTTACAGGTGGACCTCTCCTCTGCATCCCCTCCTTACATTCCTCTCTCTGTTCGCATTAAAGATGCAGCTCGTAGCCTGCCTTCTCAGGGACTTAGAGCAATGTCTCCCCTCCATGATGATCCTTAATGAAGCTTGTCTCCCTCAATGTTAGGGGCCTTGGAGGTAAGGCCAAATTACACCACCTCCGCTCTCTCTTTCGCTCTCTTAGCCCAGATATGATTCTCCTTCAGGAAACCATGTGCAGCTCATCCCTTGCTTTACTTGCCTTCTCCAAACTTCTCCCTTCTTGGGAATTTTGTGCTGTTGGCGCATCTGGCCTTTCGGGTGGTCTCCTAACGGCCTGGAATCCTCATAAGGTTAGATGCCGAGCCTACCAGACTTGTGCAGGCCTTCTGATTTAGGCCTCCTTCCGGGGACTCTCCTATCCCATTACTGTCCTAAATGTTTATGGCCCCTATAAAGACCGTGAAATCTTTTGGGAAAAAGAACATAAAAGCGGGTTTCTCAGCTCTCCTAATCTGATTCTGGGTTGAGACCTAAACCTCACACTGCACTTTACAGAGATTTGGGTTCATAAGGCTTCTCCCGATCCCCTCTCTTGCCACTTCTTATCCCTGTTTGACTCGCTGGGTCTGATGGATCTGGCTCCTCTGTGTGTTGGACCTACATGGCATAATGGTCGTGCAGGAGCTGAGGGTATTAGTAAGAGATTAGACAGATTTCTGATCTCGGCTTCTTTGATTCCTTCTCTGGGGATCCATAGGGTTTGGACACAGTGCTCCGACATTTCTGACCACTATCCTATTGTCTTGGAATGGAACAAGCAAAGAGCATCATGCAATTATTCGTTCAAGTTTAACCGCTCTAGGCTCAATGACCCTGCTTTCACTGAGTGGCTATTGGTGAGGTGGCCCCTTCTCCCCCAGGGTGACCATGCCTCTGGTCTCGACTCTCTCCACCACAAGCTCAGTATCCTTAAAAATGAAGCCAAAGTTTGGATCAAGGATAAACATGCTCGGACTGATAATGATTACTGCAAAATAGATCAAGCCATCACTTCTCTCCTCTCAGGCTTGTCAAATGGTATTCTATCCACTGAGGATATGACCCATCTAGCCCATCCGAGGTTTGAAAGAAAACTGATCTTGAATCATTATTTTCTAACCTGGCAATTAAAAAGCAGATCAAAATGGGCTCTACAGGGTGATTTGAATACTAAATACTTCCACATGTTGGCTTCTGGCAGACGGAATCAAAATTCGATATGGTCTCTGTCAGATGAGGATGGTAATATATATGAGGATGAGACTGCTCTCAAAGATCTGGGTCTAACACATTTTGCTAATATATTTAAAGATGATGGAGGAACCTGTTTATTTCATCAACTCAAGGTTGTCTTGCTATATCCTAGGATGATTCCAGAGGTGAATGCCTCAGATCTTACCTGCCCGGTTTCTCTTGGGGAAATTGAGTCTGCTCTGAAATCTTTCAAAAAAGATAGAAGCCCAGGCCCGAATGGCTAGCCTGTGGAGTTCTATCTGCACTTTTTTGAACTCTTGGGCAGTGAACTTTTGTCTGTTGTCGATTCCACTAGAGACTCTGGTTTCATTCCCACCTCTCTGAACTCAACCTTTCTTGCTCTAATACCCAAAAGAGATAAGCCCATGACCTTCGCTGACTTTCGACCCATCTCTTTGTGCAATCTCCTATACAAATTGATCTCTAAAGTTATTGCGGTCAGAATCAAACCCTTCCTGGACTCTGGTATCTCACAGGAACAATTTGGTTTCCTTAAAAATCATCAGATCGTTGAGCCTATTGGAATCGTTCAGGAATCCCTCCACTCTATAAAAACAAAGAACCTATGTGCTTTCATCCTCAAGCCAGGCTTGATTAAAGCCTTCGACCATGTCAACTGGACCTTCATCCGTCTCATTCTGATTCAGATAAGGGCTCCCCTCCAGACTGTTAACTGGATTCTTAGCTGCCTCTCCTCAGCTACCTTCGCAGTTTTGACCAATGGTACCCCTTCAAATTTTTTCCCGGCTTCTCGGGGCATCCGACAAGGATGCCCTCTATCACCTTTGCTCTTCATCTTGGTCATTGAGGGTCTCAGTCTATTAATTTTCGATGCTCGAAATCATGGACTTATTCATGGTATCCAGATATCACCCTCTCTTTCTCTAACCCATCTTCTTTTCGTGGATGATGTGATTCTTATGGGCACAGGTTCTCTTTAGGAATGGGCAGCTTTTGATGTCATTCTTGAAACTTTTTGCAAAGCTTATGGAATGTGTATCAGTCTGGAAAAGCCATGTCTCCTCTATAACAATACTGAAGCATTGGATCTCTTGGACATTTCCAGAATCCTCCCGTATCAGAAGTTACCGATTCTTACTGGCTTCAAAAATCTCGGTTTTTTCATCAAACCCCTGGGATACAGAACTAGGGACTAGAATTGGTTGGTTCAAAAATATGAGAAAAAAATCAGTCTTTGGACCCATAAGATGCTCTCACTGGGTGGTAGACTGATTATTGTTCAATCTGTACTCTCTAGTATACCGGTATACTGGCTGGGTCTCACTCCTATTCCGGTTTCTATCCTGCACAAGCTTAGGAGCATTACCTTTGCTTTCTTATGGAGATCTTCGGAAAATAAACGCAGATTTCACTTGGCTAGCTGGTTGGATCTATCTTGGCCCAAGAAAAATGAGGGATGGGGGATAAAAAATCTCCATTGGTTCAATATTGCCCTTCGCCTCAAAAATCTCTGGAGGGTACTCTTCAATGATAGTCTGTGGCACCAGGTCCTCTCTTCTAAATACTTGAAGCAACTCACTGTGGTATCATGGCTCCGAGAAAAAAAATTCAACACTCGTGGTGTTTCTGCTATTTGGAGGGGTTTTGTACAGACTATCCCCTGGCTGGGGTGCCAACTTGCATGGTAGGTAGGAAATGGTGTTGACATTTGGATTCGTATTGACCCAGTGATAGGTATCTCTTCCTCTTTCCTCCTCCCGGAAGGTCTGAGATCTTATTTAGAAGACTTGGACATTGAAACTCTCGCCCAGGCACACAATACTTTACCGGACTCCCAACACTACTGGTATTCGGCCGAAGAGTTATATTTGGATGGAGAATGGAAAGAAGCTTGGAACACTTATACTAGAAACCTGGAACTCAATGGCATTCGTCTTACATCACAATCCGATTCACTGGTATGGGATTACAACAAAAAAGATGGTACCATCTCTGCTGATAAAGTATATGACTACATTGTAAAATCCTTCTCTCCAGCTAAGGGCAACCGAATGTTCAAAACTTTATGGACAGGTACTCTACCGCGCAAAATTGGATGCTTTTCTTGGCTGGTATTAAGGAATAAAGTTCTTACCTGGGATAATTTACAAAAAAGGGGTAAGTCTGGCCCATGTATTTGTACAATGTGTTTCTCAAACGAGGAGACTGTCATTCACCTTTTCTCTCGCTGCATGGTTTGGAAAAGTGTTCTCGATCTCATTTGTGATCAATTCCAGCTGACTACTCCTCCCTGCGCAGACTCCATCATTGTTTTTATGGATTATTGGGCTACCACTTACCCACGATACTCTGCCCTTTACTATATCTCGCACCATATGATGTGGGCAATCTGGAAAGCTCGGAATCATGCTATTTTTTATGGGAAAAAGATGACTATCCTCGGCATTTTTCAACAGACTGTATACTCTGCTCAGGTGAATTCCTCTCAGCCTGTCATAAAGGACTGTCACAAAAAGCTAGACAGATTGGGCTTCCTCCCTACATGACTTTCCCCTGTGGTTTTTTTTATGGTGCTTCTACATCCTCAGTAGCAGGTATTGGATATAGCTTGTTCTTAAATCAGACTCACCATCTGGATTTTGCGCTGGGGGTTGGACATGGCTCCAATACAAAAGCAGAATTACTTGGCCTACGGGCTCTTCTGCACTCTTCCCAAATGATGGGGATCCCCTTATCCCACATATTCGGTGACTCACAGGTCATCATCAATTGGGCCAAGGGATCCACTGCTCTCTCCCCACCGGAACTTCTACACTGGTGTCGGGAATCTCAAAAGCGTATTTCTAACTTTCAGGATCTCTCTTTCAGCCACATCTACCGTGAACACACTAGGATTGTAGACCGTCTATCTAAAACTGCTCTCACTCATTCTCCAGGATTTGGTTGTTATTCTGAATTTATGGATGACCATTTGGTCTCATATGACACCTTTCAACTCATTTGAGTCATGAGGAGATTACTCCTCAATTGGATTCTTGCTCGGCTACTCACTGAGTGGCTTCTTTTAGATCGCTGATCTGATCCCTTTGGTTCACGGTAGATGGGTTTGGATGAGATCGATTCCCCATATGACGAGACAGATTACTGATGGGAATCTACACTCTATTGCATGCCTTTCCCCCCGACTGCGACTGGATGTGTTTTTCTCTTGATTAGTTGTATTCTCTCTGTGATGTAACCCTTTTAGGGTGGGTGTTATTAATGCCCTTTGATTCCTAATAAGAATAACGAGGACAGGCTTTTTCTTCCTGAAAAAAAAGAATGTAATTGGAGTTTGTGGACTTTGAAAGGAAAAAAAATCATAACAATCATCTCCAAAACAATTTATTTCAAGAATAAAATTTGAAGACAATAATATTTTAATTACACGTAGTCCTCTATTTTTTTTTATAAAATAAGGAGTAGACTTAATTATTAATAGCTTGCGATAGTGAAATCTTCATTGTTTTTCTAAAATAAGTAAAAGCTATATTAACTTTAAACAATTTCAACCAACTAGATGTACAAAAAGCCAAAATCTAGATTTTACAACCCTTTTTCGATGTCCTATCTAAAGTAAATGCATAAATTGCATCATAGAATAACATAAACATGTCATTGTAATCAAATATTTTTGTTGCCCCAAATCTCCAGAGTGAGGATGACCTTTCAGTTCTACTAGTCATAGACTTATTTAACAGCCTATTGGCTTGATTTGATGACACACCCCTTGGTGTTATTGTTGGAATAGAGTCCAGTATTTATTAAGACTGTGGGTGTACCCTGAAGTGCCTCCTTAGCTAAGTTATCAGGCTTTGATGTACCTCTGTAGCTAGGTGACCCGGGATAGGTTTCGGAGTCTTACAATTGTTGGTATTGTTGGACCCTTTGTCTTCCTCTTGATACTTTTTGTGTTGAGCACATATTTTGAATATAGATTATCCATGTAATGTACCCGATGCAGCAAACAGGTTACCTTTGATTCAATAGAATAACAAGGAACTGCTATTTTTCTCCTAAAAAAAGCAAACCTCTTTGATCAACATGAATTCTAAAAATAGATCAAAATTCTAAAAATATATATATAAATTGAATGAATGTTTTACCAAGTGCATATTCTTCATATACATATAGACAAAATTTTACCATGAAGTCTGCAAGACTCTCTATTGATTATTATCACTATGGCATGACTTTTGCAATGATGTGAAACTATGAAAAACTTAAATGGTTGCTGAAATTTGACAACTATGAATATTATTTTACAAAGTTGTTGTTTTATTACTTACAAGAGTGTTTTCCCTTTTTTGGTGGGGAAGTTGCAATTTAATGTTGGAAAATGGATAATTTGAATAGTGGAAGCATTTTTTTAATATAGAAAAACTTTATCATAATTTAGTTGTCAATTTCAGCAACTTTATGATGTTCAAGGGTCGTATATGTAGTGAATTTTGGATCGATGATATATATATATATATATATATATATATATATATATATATATATATAAGGTCACTGCCAAGCGAGAGACTGATTTGGTGTATGAGACCCCCTTGTTTGTGGGAAGGGACTCAAAGGATATATATACATCATGAGTGGGCCTAATGGCTAAGAGCACGTGTTTCCTCTTAGGAGGTCACAGATTCAAATCCAGAGGGGGTTAGTGTATGTACATTTATGTAGACTTTAGCAATTAAATCACTGCGCAAAGGGGGGTCCCTTGTCCCACAAACATTGTGGTATACTCAGGATATCTTTGGTATTTTTATTTTCTTCCTCTACAAGACCTGTTGGTTTGGCAAGTATATATTATCTATATGATTATTTTTGTTCCTAGTCGGGCAAGTGGTCTACAAGCAGTTATACAAGTTTTAGATCTTAGGCGATAACATATTCAGTTCCTAACCTATTGGTGTTGGGCCTGTGGAGCCTTAGTAGACTTTTTATAGGCATTATTTTCTTTTGTTATTTGATGGCAATTTGGTTATGGTTGTTTTTTATATTTTCATTCTGGCATTCTGTTATCGGTTTCTATTGGATTGTTTTCACAATATAAACTTTGGACAATCGTGGAGTAAGGTGGCACTATTATTGGATGGACTGGATTTCAGTTTTGGTTGGGACTCATAGCTTGGTGATGAGTTCATTTATCCTTTTGCAAGTCTGGTGGTATCAACAGTTAGTTGATTTTATAGCTTGCTCCTTTTGGTCTCACAACTATTATGATATCTTACTATGCGCGGACTTTGGGCTATTAGTGGCCTAGTAATTATATGTTATTTTCGTTGATGGGTCTTTAGACAGTTATGAGAACTCATTGTATGGTTCAATTGATGGATCTCTTTAGTTGATATTTCAATATTGTATTGGAAATTTTAGTTGATATTTATATTTGTTTCATATACTTTTCCTTTTGCAATTTAGATCTTACATTGTGTCTTCACAAAATTTACATATGCATACAAGGAAAACCAACATTGAGTACCCCGAGGGAGAAATTGCTCAAGCAGAGAATAAAAAAGAGAGTGATAACCACCCCCAAAGAGTACTTCCTAACTATTGTTATTAAGCACCATACAAAAGGATTGGTAGAGGCCAAAAAACATTCATACTGACAATCATAAACAAAATCACTACAAACATGAACTTCTAAGAGAGCCCAGGAAAGATAGACCATGTTGAATTGTCACAGACATGAGGGAGCAGTCATTACTAATGTTCTTTTGAGGAGCCAGGATCCAAGCATCGCCATTGTTATGGGGCTCCTCACTTTCTTGGATGGGGTCTGAACCTTCATGCTTACCACTTCCTATGGGAGGCATAGTTGGCTTAATGTCCTTCATTATTGTGGCCATTGTTGGATGCTCTTCCTCTACCTTGATATCTTGTCCATCGGTCCCAGGGTCCGCCTTGATATCTTGCCCACCGTCCCCGGGGTCCACCACTGCCTCTATCTGATTCGAATTTGCCACCTCAAATTCCACAACCACCGCGAGGAGTGGAGAGGGGAGGTTGGAAAGTTGCTGCATGAAAATTCTGTTAGTCTCATGAAACCTGTAACCCGTCATTGTCACAAGCCCTGAAGAGATTATCACAGAGGATGAACCTTGATTTCCTTGCCCTGCAAATTAGCCTATCATGTAACCTCGACACGCTTTGCTCTCCTAGCAACCGGCGTTGATGGCATGTATTTCCTCAACTGCATACTACATCGCCCCATTGGACGCATCTTTATCCATCGTTAGTCGTGCCACCCTTTGTACGGGAAAAAAGTTAGGTTTCAAGAGGTTTCTAGAGCGAAATCTGTTTGGATTAGCTTTCCCTCCTATTTGTTTGGATCTTGCTCGAGTTCCACAACTATGGGGATCATATCTCATCCTCTTTCCATTATCCTCTCATCTCCCCCATTGTCCTCTTTGTCCTATAATGAAGCTCTTAGCCATGGGTGAGAGGAGGAGGAATTTATAGTAGGTAAATATTGGAGAAATTTTGCTAGAGTGCTATACTCTTGATGCCCATTCTTCCAAGACAAGTGTGACAAGTTAGAGTAGGAGGAATGCATCGTAAGGGATCTATGACACCACGGTTATTGTTGAAATTCTTTCTACTATTCATAATACAATGATGCATTTCCTTTCCCATATCTGGCTATTTGAAGTGCTCTCTTGTATGCACTCAACAAGAAGGTACATGAAATGCATGTGGCATCTCTTATTACTTGCCAACCAGATTTAAGGCAACAGATTATTAACCATATTGCCGAGGATGAAGTGTACGTGCATATAAAGGACAAGTTGCAGTAACAAAGCCTTGAAAAGAAGTACAAAGGATATCAATTGGAAGGAGACAAACTTCTTACTTATAAGAATATAAATTATATTCCAAATGTGGCAGACTTGAGGAGGATTGTTATGGATGAAATCCATCAAGCTCCATATTTTGGTCACCCAGGATATCAGAAAACAATTGCTACAGCCAGAAAGCAGTATTTTTGGTTGGAAATGAAAAGGACATTGCTGAGTATATTTCTAAGTGCATGAAATGTCAGCGGGTGAAAGTTGAACACCAAAACCGAACGGGTTTGTTGCAACCTTTGCCAATCTCGGAAAGGAAATGGGACGTCATTTCCATGGATTTTATTACAGGGTTTCCAATGACTATGAGACAACATGATTCTATCATGGTTGAGGTGGACAAGTTAACAAAGGCATCACATTTTATACCAATCAAGTCCGCATATAAAGCCGATGCCATTGCAAAGATTTTCATGAAAGAACTTTTCAGATTGCATGGATTGCCTAAGGAAATATTTTATGACAGGGATACCAAGTTTCCTTCCAATTTTTGGAAAGGTCATTTTGCAGATTTGGGTACAAAGCTAAACTTTAGCACTGCCTACCATCCTCAAACCAATGGACAAACAGAGAGAGTAAATCACGTGCTTGAAGACATGCTTCGCATGTATGTAATGGACAAACCATCAAAGTGGGAGGATTATTTACACTTGATAGAGTTTGCATTTAATAACGAATAACAAGCATCCTTGGGAATGAGTCCATATGAGGCTTTATATGGAAGAAGGTGTAGGACACCAGTGACTTGGGGTAATCTAGTGAATAAAATTGTGCTTGGTCTAGAATTGCTTAAGGAAATGGAACAAGAGGTTGCAAAGATCAGGAAGACCTTGAAAGCATCCCAAGATAGACAAAATAACTATGCAAATAAGCATAGAGTGCATAAAGAGTTCAGTGTTGGGGATCGTGTTTATCTTAGAGTGAGGCCAAGAAAGAGTTCCTTGAAGCTTGGGAGATGTGCCTAGCTATCACCTAGATATTGTGGGCCATTTTGAGGCGCTTGAAAGAATAGGCCAATTGCATATAGACTTGCATTGTCTGCTAGCACTAGAGCTCATAATGTTTTTCATGTCTATTTGCTTAAGAAATATGTACATGGTCCTAACCATGTGATTAATTGGGATGTGATCCCGATGGAACCTGAGGGGGAGTTCCAAACCGAGCCATTGCGCATCCTAGACAAGAGGTAACAATGCTCCGAAATCAAGCTGTTGGACATGTGAAGGTGTAATGGAAGCACTATGATCCCAATGAGGCTACATGGGAGCTGTAGGATGCCATGTGAGTGGCACATCCGTTTTTGTTCAATTTTGAAGAGCATTGAGGATAGTGATAAATTAAGGGGAGGGGAATGCAATATCCCAATTTTGACCCCATTGCATTAAAATTGTACATGATGTAAATATCGTTATTAAATCATGGTGAGGAGCTCAAGGCCAAGGCCCCACCATGGATTTAGTGTTTGTTGTATCAACAAGTAAAATAGTTGCATATGGTTTTAGTGCTAGCTAAACACAATATAAAATGAGGCATCATGTAAATATGCAATTAATAAAAATACTCGCAACTAGCTATCTCAATGCAACAAAGAGATGGGGGCATGATTTCATAAGGAATAGGGAGGAAAATTATTCAAACCCTTGAGCCAATAGGGTAAAAGCAATTGTCAATGCGAGAACCCATAAAGCTGTCAACTACCCTTTTTGTCTTATTCACCCAATCATTTATTTCTTCCAGAAGTTGGTTGATGTAGTTAATGCCTTAGGGAATGGAAGAGTATGGCAGTCAAATTCGTATTGGGAAAAGCCATAATTTTTGGAAAATCGAATTTTGACTTATGGGGCAAGTTAACACCCATAAATTGTTGCCCATTCCATTATTTACCCATGTGTTTCTCTTCCTCACGCAGCTGGAGCAAGCTGGGGCGATTCCATCCTGTTTTTCTACAATTTCCTTGATTCTCCATCGCTGGGAACTCATTTTTGTGTTGCACAGTGGATGGGAGAAGAGATCCATGAACTGGGGGTTTAAAGAGGTCGTTTTTTCCCCCTGTGAAGCCATAGATGTTTCTGAAATCAAATTTTCTATCCTAGGGTTGTTTTCCCCATCTACCATTTTCATTTTGGTTGCCATACCGTTTTTCTTCATACCCAACATTTATATTTTGTTGTTTTGTGCACCCTTGTTTTGGTCTGAAAGACTTAGAAGTGGAAGAGGATTAGAATTGACTTGATAAACCTAGTGAAGAGAGGAACCTCACAGAAAAATCAAGAGGGGCTGGCTAATCTTCTATGCACACCCTAAATAGCACTGGAATGGAAGGTATGGCCGAGGGACTGTGTAGCAGTGAAGGGAATACTTCCTTGTGTTGAGTGTGTAGGTATTGTGGATGCCAAGCTAGATATATCTTGTGCAGGTGTCCATAGCTATGTGGTTGAGCTCACTAGCTTAGCAATTTTCCCTTTCCACTGCCTTAGCAGCTTGATAAACCCAACTGTAGATTGGCTTGGTTGAATTTTGATGTGTATGTGGCTATGTGTGAGCCATTTGTTCCCTAGTTCCTTGTGGAAATCATGCCCAACTTGGGGTGGCATTGGTGCTGAGAGATTGATGAGCACACTAACCTATGGTTGGGTGGAACGTTGCAACGACATAGCTAGTTGCGGGAAGCTCATTTTCAAGAAAAGTGCCCTCTTGTATATTCTTTGCAATGTATTTGTTTTACAATTATTATGAACATGTTGAATGTGTTGAAATGTATTTGCTTACGTTGTATTTACATGTATCATGCATATGTACATGTCTTTTATTTCAATGCATTTCTGGTTTTATGTTCATGGGGTTTGATCTCCGGTTATGATAGACAAAGCAGTGTGAGTCGCATTCTCTCTCTCGGCAAGTAGAGGGGAGGGGACGTAACACATTCTTCCAAGACAAGTGTGACTTAGAGTAAGAGGAATCCATTGAAAGGGATCTACAACACTGAGGATTTGGTTATAATTCTTTCCGCTATTCATAATACAATGGTACATTTCCTTTCCCATATCTAATTGTTAATATCATTTATAGTGAATTTCCTTTGTCATTTACTTAGATTAGTCAAGTTGTTTCTAGTACAATTCACTTGGTCTTTGTTTGTGGCGAATCTTCTCTAGGTTCTTTCGTCCACGAAGTTGGATTGTAGTAGCTCAAGGATAGTGAGGACAACAATAATTATTAGGGAAAAAAAAACTAAATTTCTAGAAAAAATCCACATTCCTTGTCACGTTAATGCACTTTGATCAGTGAAATGCACTCATCATCATCAAAAACTTATTACCTCCATTGACATCAATTTCAAGACCATTTCTTTTCATTTACTAAGTTAGTTGTCTCTAAAAAAACATTTTAGTACTCTTTTGTTAAATGAAATCCCTCATGGAGAGAGCACCATCTATCATCATCTTCTCTTATATCCTTTGTATCATATAGCCACCAATCCAATGTGGGGCGAACCCCATAGCGTCACTTCCAACACATAATTAAATTCCACCAAAAAGAAATCACCACCAACCTATTATTTGCATAAACTTAAACTTAAGAGCGGAAAAATGATGATAAGGAAAGAAGTTGAAATGATGAAGAAGATCGAAGAATAGAGGAGACGAAGATCGGAAAATGGAAAATCCATGTTGTGTTGTTATTTCGAGGGCAACATGAAAAGAATGGTGTTACGTTTTGCAGTAACTGATCCACATTTTTGTGGTGGAAGTTACTAGAATATCGATTTGTCCAAGACGATACTTATATATGGTGATTTTCAAATATAAGTATATATATTATTGTTTAATGTTACAGTTGAATTCTTCATATACTGAAAATAAATAAGTAATTGTATGTTAGAAATTGGAATAAATTATTTTACTTTATTTTATTAATTAGAATAAACATTTAGCATAAATGTAATCTTCTTTTGATCTTGATTTTGTTACCTTTCTAGAGGTATCACATGGATGAACCAAAAACTTGGAAAGTCCAACATACCGATTAAAGTGATTGTAGTAGTGATGGTCATTTAACATTTACGGTACAGTTGTATGTATAGTAACAGTGTGTATTTTTTCCACAAAATACATATCCTAGGGAAACACATCGGGTACTTCCCCTCAATTTGGGGATGGTACCCAAGGTAAACCAGATTCTTTAGGGCTCAAGACCAATACAACAAAATACTTAAGAGCTCAAAATGTCACAAGCGGGAATTGATCATGGGCAAGGAGGGGAACAATCATTTCTCCCAACCACCCGAGCTACACCTAATTGGCAAGTCACCATGTGTATATAATTTAAGTCATCATAATCATATGAAAATGACATATGTCTCAAATGTTTCATAAGCTCCCAACATTCGATGGTATTGACAATAATAAATTTAACGTAAATATGGTATACCTACTACAAATTATTGTACCGGTGAATTTCGTTGGTAAAAAAACTGAGGCTGTGATCTTATGCACACCTTGTTTAGTACTGCACAATTAACCCATTTTTTATTTTCTTAACAATGTGTTATAGGGGGTATAATTTTTGGTCCATGACCTTTTAGGATCTTTTGAGGTGAAACTTCAAATTCCTAGGAGCACTACGTGTTATATAATTCAATTCCATTAAAAAGAAATGATTGCCAACCTATTATTTGCGGAAACTTAAGAGCAAAAAAATGATGATAAGGAAATAGGTTGAGATCCTTGGGAAATGAAGGGAAACATTTGAGAAAATTGGGGGACATAAAAAGTTAAATGATGTCATTTGTCCAATGGGGTTAAGATTGAAGAATGAAGGTGATGAAGATCAAAGAACGAAGGAAATGATGATCGAAAAACAGAAAATCCATGTCATGTTTTCATTCAATGGGCGACGTGAAAATAACAGTGTTACGTCTTATAACATCTGATCCACAGTTGTATGGTGGAAGCCACTTGAATGTCAACTTGTCCAAGATGACACTTACATATGATGATTTTCAAACAAGGGAATAAGTAAATACATATATTATTTAATGTTATAATTAAATTCTTCATACACTAAAAATATATAAGTAATTGCATGTCAAAATTTTGAACAAAATATTTTACTTCATTTTTTTAATTAGAATAAACATAAATGTAATCTTCTTTTGAAATTGATTTTGTTACCTTTCCAAAGGTATCGCATGGATGAACCCAAATTTTGGAAAGTCCAATATATTGAATTAAAGTGAGTGTAGTATTGATGGGTATTTAACATTTACGTTATAGTTGTATGTATAGTCACTGTGAGTATTTTTTTTCCATGAAATACATATCTTAGGGAAACCCACCAAAGTACTTACCCCCAATTGACGAGTCACCATGTGTATATAATTTAAGTCAACGTAATCATATGAAAATGGTATGTCTCAAATGTTTCATAAGCTCCCAACATTCGATGGTATTGACAATAATAAATTTAAATTAAATATGTTATACTTACTACAAATTTATGTATTAGCAAATGTCATTGGTAAAAAAACCAAGGTTGTTATCTTATGCACACCTTATTTACTGCACAATTAGCCCTTTTTTATTTTCTTAACAATCTGTTACATGGGGTAGAATTATTGGGCCACAAGCTTTTAGGATCTTTTGAGGTGAATCTCAAAATTCATAGGAGCACTACACACACACACATGTATATATACATGTATATGTACACACACACATATGTATTTGTATAAACACATATACATATATATTGTTGGTATTAATGTAGAATGGTCTAGAAGGATTAGAGTATCCATATGGCCAAGAAATTTCCTACTATTGTGTTCCCTTTGTATATAATAGGGTAATTCATTCATTCACAATCACCTAAACCATGCCTTTCCTTATATGTTGTTTGTATTTCTAAAAGTTTCAAATATATGTTCTTGGCTGGTATACATTGTTTGTGATAAGCTAATGCTTATTATTGATGGCCTCATATTATTCCATGTATCTAAGGACTTTTTAGGGTCGAGATGAGCAACAACAAAAAGCGATGGAAGAATTGATGACGAACTTTTTAATAAACATAAGATATCTTAAAGAAACTAGGCCAACCTTTCACATATCACATGGTTAAATCCTATCCTAAGTGCGACATTGTGAGGTGGCTTCCCATGTACAACATGGTTGAAGCTTCTCATAGGTGCAATGTGTCATGTCCCCTCCCGTCCGAGAGGATGCGACTACGCGTTGTTGCTATCAAACGAGCAATCTAGCCCCATGAACATAATAAATATAGATGCATTGAATATAAAAAAACATACGGAGATGCATTATACATGAGATAAACAACAGAAGAAAAACACATTCATTCAAGCATTCAACATGTTCATCGTAATTCGTAAAACAAATACAGTTATAGAGGTAAATACACAAGAATAATTATCTTGAAGAGAAGTTGGCCCACAGCTAGTTATGTTGCTGCAACGTTCCACCCAACCATAGGCCAATGTACTCATCAATCTCTCAGCATCACTTCTACCCCCAAGCTGGGCATGATTTCCACAAGGAACTAAGGAACAACAGGTTTACACACAACAAGACCATACACCCACAGTCAAGCCAACACACAGTTGGGCTTCATAGGCTATTTAGCCAAGCCAATAAACAACTGGGTTTCACAGGATATTAGGGCAACAAGCCAATATCACAGGGGTTCCTTGGACTTACTTAGCCAAGCCAAAATTCACATCAAACACAGCTCTAACCAATTAATAGACAGGTTCCTTGGACTTACCCAGCCAAGCCAACCTTCTAATCAAAACACAACCAATCATCTAACAGATGGGTTTTCTCGAACAACTAAGGAAACAAACCAACACAAGGAAATCATATCCAAACACATCCATACCATCCAATAGAGGTTTCTTGGACTTACTCAGCCAAGCCAACATAAGGATGCACTTCATAGCCAAATACAAGTTCTGGGTTTGAGGAGAAACGTCTTGGGAGCCAAAACAGAAATGGGAATTGGGGGAAAACACCCTAAGTGAGCAATACGATTCCAGGGAACGTTCAATGGCTTTACTGAGGAAAAATGACCTCTACAAACCCTCAGATCACGGATCTATTCTCCCATCCGCTGGGCATTACCAAAAAGGGATTTGCAACAAAAAACGACCCAGTAAAATGGGGAAAAACACCCTGTGAGAGAAATAAGTTTTCACAAAACATTTCTGGGCATTGTAGGAGCTGAAATGACCTCCATACACACCCAAATCATGGGTCTCCTTTTCCCACTCACTGAACAACACAAAAATGGGTTTCCCATCTTGGAGAAATTTAGGAAAATGCATAAAACATGAAGGAAGCTCCCAGCTTGCTCACAGGGGAAAAAACGGCCTCCTCAAACCCCAAAATCATGACCCCTTTTCTTCCCATTCTCCCAACAACATAGAAAACGAATTCTGGACATGGAGAAATGAAGAACTGACAACAACTTGTGAGGGAGAGAGCTCAACAAGCTTTAGTTGTGTGAGAGAGCCCATCGCGAATGAGAATGGGTGAGCAATGAAAGATGTGGGTGAATAATGGCTTGGGCATGCATTCCCAAGTAGTTACTTGCCCAAGAAGTCAAAAACATGTTTTCCAAAAATGGGTGGCTTCCCAAATTCGAATTTGACTCCCATACTCTTCCCATCCCCTTGCATTAACTTCCCCAACGAAATTCTAAATGACTGGCACAAAAGACAAAATGGGTAGTTGATAGTTTTATGGGTTTTCCCCTTTGACATTGGCTTTACCCCCCTTGGCTCAAGGGTTGATTATTTCCACCTCCCTATTCCTTATGAAATCATGCCCCCATCTCTTTAACGTTGCGATGCATAGCTAGTTGTGGTATTTTTATTAATTGCATAGTTACATGACATCTCAAAACATATTGTGCCTGGCTAGCACATAAACCATCGACATCGATTTTTAATTACCGAAACATAAAACACTAAATCCATGGTGGGTCTTTTGCCCTGAGCTCCACACCATGATTTATTGACGTTATTTACATCATATGTAATTCAATACCATGGGGTAAAAAACCGGGGTGTTACATTCTCCTCCCCCTTCAACAATAGTGTCCTCAGTGCTTTACAAAAATGTATCAAAACGCTACACTGGCATCGTCCTCAGTGCTATGCAAAATTGAACGAAAAGATGGGTGTGCCAATCGCATGGAATCCTCCAACTCCCATATAGTCATATTAGGACCATGGTGCTTCCTTTGCATCTTTACCTATCTAATGGTACGATCTGGAACTCCTTCTTGGTTCCACTTCGTGATTGTCTTACATACGAACTCCTCCAAGTCCTTGATTGCATGCATTAGTACACACCACAGGATATTTTTCTAGGTCTTAGAGAATCCTTATCCTCAGCTTGGAACATTTCCAATGTCTTTGGAAACTAACAATACCTATGCTCAAGCCCCAAGCAATGAGTCAATTCCCATGTTAGTGTTCACAAGATTTTCCAAATCCATAGGTGAATAACATGCACATGTATATTGACACAAAATCAACAAGAAGTTGCTAAGTGAACCAAATACTTGTCTGCATAAGTATCTCCTTTTGGTTCCATAGGTATCTGACTTGGCTTTGTACAACCATGGCACTCACAACCCTGCCCCACCCCACACCCGGGTGTGAATTAAAAGGTAGCCCAGTTTCTGCAAGCCTCAGATCACTTGAAAATACCTCTCAACTGATGTCTAACAACTCTGTTCTTGAGCCTAACACCTCTTCGGGTGCTTCAATGGCAGTTATGCTCAAGAGCCTGCATCTCCCCTAGGTGCTTACCAAGCTCAGGTGATGCCTTTTCGAACACCACAATGAATTTAATTCATATGCCAGATTCATTCCTATAAGATGAAATTTATAACAAGATTTTCAAAACCATGGCGGCATCATATGCTCATGTTATATTTACAAAAAATCAACAACATAAGTTTGATAAGTAAACCAAGTACTTATCTATATAACATCTCTCAACTGAGATTTGGTCAGCCCCGCTTCAGATCCTGACACCTCCTTGGGTGCTTAATGATAGCTTTGGCTTAAGGGCCTAGCACCTCCTCCAAGTGCTCACCAATGCTTAGGCACTTCCTTTCCAAGCACCATAACAGATTAATTCACATGTCAGATTCATTTTCATAGGATTCATTTCTTAACAAGATTTTCAAAATCTTAGATGAATCATTGTGCACATGTGTAATTACAGAAAATCAACCAGAATTTCCCAAGTAATCCAATACTTATATGTATAGCATCTCTCAACTGAGATATGGTCAGCCCTGCTTCATAGCCTAACAACTCCTTGGGTGCTTAATGATAGCTCTGGCTTAAGGGCCTAACACCTCCTCCAAGTGGTTACCAATGCTCAGGTGCTTCCTTTCCAGACATCATAATACCTAGGGGTTATTCTCTTCACAGAGCCCCCACTCTTGTGACACTCCCCTTACGGTGTTAATGTGTACGGAAAGAAGTCTAACTGGATGTATTACACCCTGGGTGTCCCCAGTGATGCATTTTGGTGCCTAGCTGACAGGGGGGGAGAAGCTATGTACCCAAGTATATCCTTCCAGAGGAGCCATGTACTCCATGTACATGTTTTCATTGTCTCACCTACATTACATAAAGACATGCAGTTCATATGAGATGTCATCATAAAAAAATTGCAATCATAGGTTTTCAAACCTATTCCAAACACATCCCCTCCGAGAAGCTATGTATCCAAGTACATCCTTTTGAGGAGCCATGTACACCCAGTACATCCTTCCGATGAGTTATGTATCCCAAACACATCCTTCCGAGAATATATGTACTCCAAGGGTGTACTTTCATCATCTCACCTGCATTACATACAAGTATGTAGTTCACATGATAGCTCTAGCTTAAGGGCCTAGCACCTCCTCCAAGTGGTTACCAATGCTCAGGAAATTCCTTTCCAGACATCATAATACCTAGGGGTTATTCTCTTCACAGAGCCCCCACTCTCATGACACTCCCCTTACGGTGTGAATGTGTGTGGAAAGAAGTCTGACCGGATGTATTACACCCTGGGTGTCCCCAGTGATGCATAACGGTGCCTAGCTGAAAGGGGGGGAGAAGCTATTTACCCAAGTATATCCTTCCAGAGGACCCATGTACTCCATGTACATGTTTTCATTGTCTCACCTACGTTACATACAGACATACAGTTCATATGAGATGTCATCATAAAAAAAATGCAATCATAGGTTTTCAAACCTATTCCAAACACATCCCCTCCGAGAAGCTATGTATCCAAGTACATCCTTCCGAGGAGCCATGTACACCTAGTACATCCTCCCGATGAGTTATGTATCCCAAACACATCCTTCCGAGAATCTATGTACTCCAAGGGTGTACTTTCATCATCTCACCTGCATTACATACAAGTATGCAGTTCACATGAGATGTCATCATAAAAGTTTTAATCGTAGGTTTTCAAATCTATTTCATGGATAAAAATATATTTCAAATAAAAATCTAAGTTCACAATTCTGCTTCCTGCAGAAAATCAGATTTTTTTTGCAACCATGAGGCCATCCTCATATTGTTTGGCTTTTGCAAGTGGAAGCACTCATCCCCTACTTACACATGCTATCCCAAAACCTGGACATCCACATACAACATGTAATCTTGACACCATTTTAAATCATCCAAACAGTCACAGTTAGCAACAGGAAACTTCAGACATCAAGCAATGCAAGACAAGCATATCCATTGTTAGTGTGATTCAAAACCATCACAAGAGATTACAGTCTCCTATAATCAACAAAAAAACTTACAATCTGAAGTTTCAAAATCTGTTCTCAGTCTTGACATCCTTCTCATTGCACATGGCAGCTTCCTGCCCTGGGTTTCATTGGGCACAACCACACTGCTCTGCTCAGATCATTCTACTCGAGTCTTCAGGAAGTCCTCATATGTATGCCCATACACACAAGGGCCATTTCCTCATGGAACTACAAGTTCACATGCAGGCTTCCTCAGCCTATACATAGACTCAACTTTACCTGCAGAACATCCTTCAGTGAACCTCCTGCAATATCATGCAAGTCCCACAAAAGATCTTACATCTATCAACTTTCTTAGAGCTGTCCAACTCGTAATGGCCTCAATATTTTCAGGGTCTACATATATTCCTTCATCTGAGATACTGTGACCCAAATAATTAATTATATCTTTATAGAAGTCACACTTGCTCAACCTTGCATGCAACTTATGCTTCCTGATGGTAACCAGACCCCATGTCAATCTTGGAAAATACCTTTGCTCCTCTCATTTGATCAAAGAGGTCATCAATCCTAGGCAAAGGATACTTGTTCTTCATAGTGAATTTGTTCAACGGTCTGTAATCAATACATAACTTGCGTGTACCATATTTCTCTTTCTCAAGCCAAACGGGTGCTCCCCATGGGGACACACTTGGCCTGATATACTTATTTTCCCACAACTCTTGCAGCTACATCATCAGCTCTAGAAAGTCTGGCCTACTCACCCTGTAGGGTGTCTTGGACATTGGTGTTGTTCCTGGAACAAGTTCAACTGTGAGATCAACGTCCCTCTTTGGAGGAAGCCCTGGAATTCCACCAGGAAAAACATTCCTAAATTCATGCAACACATGAAAGTCCTTCAACCTAAGGTTCTCATTAACTGCCACCTCCAAAACATGAGCTGCATACACTCTACAACCTTCCCATAGAACTTCTTCAGCTGCATTATTAAAATCTGTCGACTGGAGATCACTTCTAGAATTCCTTTCACAACCCTTAGGTTGCCTTCTTCATCCAAGCACTCAAAAGTATTGTTGTAACAATCAAGCTTTGCTCTATGTTCTTCTAACCAATCAATTCCAATCAGAATGTCATAAGAACCAAGTGGTAGAACATTCAAATATTCATAAGTGATCGATCATTCATAACCAATGGACATTTCCTTACCACCCCACTGACCTTCTTCTTGGTTTCAACGGCTAGTTGGACTAACCATGATCTTCTATGCTTTGACTTCTTCAAAGTGCACATCTCGACAATTCTAGGGGTGACATAACAATCCCACCATCAACTTCCACCACAGTTGAGTTATGACCTTCCCGGTGGTCTTTTAACACTGCACAAATTTTAGGAATGGTCCTTGCTTCCTGACCTGCAGTTTCATCTTCTTGGGTGTTGTGGACTTAACCTTCATTTCCACTACAATGTGGACAATACTTAATCAGATGGTCTCCTCCACATCCCCAACACTAGAGTGACTTTATGTTCTCTTGTGGATCTCTTGGCTTTCTTGGTTGGACCAAGGCCAACTTTCAAACATGCACTATGACTATGAAAAATGTGTTTAGGAACACCATTGTTAGTTGCATAACATTCTCAGGAACTTATAAATTACTTACCTGCATTTGGAAAAATCATATCCTCTTCTTTCACAACAACGGCTGTCTCAAGGGGACAATGGGGGTCAAAGGGGGCTTGTCCCCGCGGGTCGAGGGAAATGTCCTCGTTTTGTTGTTGTTGTAAATCTACCCTTTTCACGCAATCTAACGCATAAACTCATTGCCATTTTAAAACTTTCTGTCTCTTGTAAATCCAACTGAAAAACCTGTTAATTCTCTATTTCAACGAACTTATATTTTCCACCCGATCAACAAAACTCGGGTTGCTCTTTCGATGTGTCAGCAAAACTTGTCGAGTTTGCCCGACACGTATCGGCAAAACTCGCCCTTTTCATCTGATCTGCAAAACTCCGATTTTTCTCTCGACGTGTCGACAAAATTCTGCTTTTGCTTCCGACACATCGACAAAACTCACCATTCTCTTATGGTTGACGGAACTCATCACTTTTTCGACGTGTTGACAAAACTCATCTAGTTCACCCGACATGTATCGAAAAAACTCATATTTTCTTGCCAATATGGGATTATTGACACTTAGAAAAAATTTGAAATTTTTTCTTCCTTCTTTCATCGGCGAAACTCAACTTTTCCACATGACATGCATCGACAAAAATGAACATTTCCCCCAGACATGCATCGACGAAACTCGCCAAATCCTTTCGATGTATGTCGACGGAACTTAGCCAACATAGGCGACGTATCGACAAAAACTCACATTTTTCTGCAGGCAGGAAGGTTCCAACACCTAGAGAAATTTTCAATTTTTTTCTTCCTTCCTCTTACTCATCGACTCCTCTTGGCCTTCCATGCCGACACGGTCACTGCATTCTTGTCGGTGAAACTTATCCAACCCAGCCGAAATGTATCGATTCAACTCATCCTTTCATGCCGACGCCATCGACGCAACTCGGGTAGTTCAACCGGCATGAATCGACGGAAACTCAACCAACTAAGCTGACACTAAACTTCAACACTTAGAAAAAATCTTGGACATTTTTCTATCTGCTGCTTTTCCTGCAGACCATAGAGGGTGATTTTGCCTCTTTCAACTATTTACCTTGGCCCATTGAAGCCCAGTGCTGCAACCAGTGCTTTGATACCACATTGTCACGTCCACTCTCGTCCGAGAGGATGCGACTACGTGTTGTTGCTATCAAACTGGCAATCTAGCCTCATGAACATAATAAATATAAATGCATTGAATATAAAAACATACGAAGATGCATTATACATGAGATAAACAACGGAAGAAAAACACATTCATTCAAGCATTCAACATGTTCATCGTAATTCATAAAACAAACACAGTTGCAGCGGTAAATACACAAGAATACTTATCTTGAAGAGAAGTTGGCCCACAACTAGCTATGTCGCTACAACGTTCCACCCCCAACTATAGGCCAGTGTGCTCATCAATCTCTCAGCATCACTGCCACCCCCAAGTTGGGCATGATTTCCACAAGGAACTAAGGAACAACAAGCTTACACACAACAAGACCATACACCCACAGTCAAGCCAACACACAGTTGGGTTTCACAGACTGTCTAGCCAAGCCAATAAACAATTGGGTTTCACAGGCTAAAAAGGAAACAAGCCAATATCATAGGGGTTCCTTGGACTTACTCAACCAAGCCAAACTTCACATCAAACACATAGTCAACCAATTAACAGACGGGTTCCTTGGACTTACCCAACCTAGCCAAAGAAGCAAGTTCATGACTTAGTTGGAAGAAGAATTATCAAGCCTAGCACTTCACCATGTGGTTCACCAATTGTGTTGGTGCCAAAGAAGGATGGATCTTCTAGAATGTGCATCGACTACCAGGATTTGAATAGGATCATGGTAAAGAACAGGATACACTTCCACATATTGATGATCTGCTTGATCAATTAAAACATGCACTTTATTTTGTAGCTTATAATTGCGTAGCGATTACTATCAGGTTAGAATTTCTTAAGATGATATATGGAAGACTGTTTTTAAGACAAAACATGGGTTGTGTGAGTGGCTTGTTATGCCTTTTGGGCTGTGTAATTCCCCATCTACTCTTATGCGAGTGATGAATGATGTATTTTGACCCTTCATTGATGATTTTGTCATTGTATACTTGGATGATATTCTTGTTTTTAGTCGCACTTGGGAAGATCATGTTGCTCATGTGAAACAGGTGCTTGATGTAATAAGGAGGGAAAATTATATGTAAATATGACAAAGCGTGAATTTACTAAAACATATTTAGTGTACCTAGGCCATGTCATTGGTGGAGGGAAACTCATAGTAGACCCTTCCAAAGTTGACTATATTGTAAATTGGCCAAGGCCAAAAACAGTTACAGAGGTTAGGAGTTTTCTTGGTGCATTTCAATATTGGAGAAAGTTCATAGCTGGTTTTTCCTCCATTGCAACACCATTACATTCCTTAACGAGTGTGAAGTAATCTTTCCAGGGGGGAGGCAAGCAACAAAATCCTTTGAAACTTTGAAGGAAAAGATCAGCGCCACACCAGTTCTAGCATTGCCAGACTTACAATAGTCTTTTGAAATCGAAACATATGCTGGTGGTTTTCCATGGTTGTCGTTCTTATGCAAGGACGAAGACCGTTCTGTTATCATTCTGAGACTTTTTAATCTATGGTAAGTAACTATCCTACCTATGATAAATAGTTATACACATTGGTACAAAGTGTTAAAAAATGGAAGAATTGTCTAATGGGTAAAGAAACCATTATACACACTGATCATTAGCCACTTCAATATTGCACTCACAAACTAAGTAACAACAGAACATGCATTTTAAGTGGATGGGTTTTCTACAACAATTCCACCTAATTATAAATTTTAAAAAGGGAACTCAGAATAAAATTGTAGATATGTTATTGAGACCTCCAATAATCAATGCATCTATCATCTTACAAAAAATTCCTTTGGATCATGACACGTATATATATATATATATATAGTAATAGTAATTAAGAGATTTTATTTATATCATAACAGAGTTGAGTACATTCTAATACACATGCATCGACATGTTTGTAACTATTTCATCCGGCATTTTTCCCAAAATTGACCCGACAGACTATCTTGATCCTATGACATATTACATAGTATCCTCCATTAAAAGTGGGGCTAAAACATCTTCACTCTTGGATTGATTAAACCCTTAACTGTAGAAAACTATAGGCCTTACTTCAACTTGACACTTGAGTCTCCTAGACCAAATACTAATTCCTGACAAGGATCTTGGACTGAAATACCCAGAAAAACTAATAGTTGCATGACACGATAGAGCACAAAAACACTATAACAGAATGTATGGAAGATCCGGGATACCTCCATGGAGGTTACTACCTGCTAAAGATGGTTGGGGCATTGAGGTAGGTGGAGCTAGAGGAGCCTGCATCCAAAGACCCTGCAAAATGGTGTCCATTTTTAGGTTCAAATGCTTCGATTCCAATTCCATCTCTTCCTGCCACTTCTCCAGCTTCACCCTGCTCCTTATTCTCCCACGTTGAGCAACCAATCAGATTCTTCATCACCCAAAAGAGTGCCACAATTCTCTCGTATAGGTTGAGTATTCCAACGTTGTGGCCTGGATCAAGGATCCATTCTTCTGCCTTTTGAAATTCATCATGTAGAGTGTCCCTATCAAGTTCCACCCAGAGCTGCTGCTCAGTCTTGTTGACATTTTGCTGAATTTCCTTGGCAAGGCCCAGTTCGAACATTTGGGCTTCCCACATGGACTTCCTCTGAGCCCCGTTCCTTTGTTGGCTCTCCTCCTCTTTACCCAAATAATATTTCCCCTTTCCTTTCTGCCCAACCATTCTTTGTTCAACACTCCTTCGCTGGTAAGCTTCCATACACCAAATCCCCCATGCCCCTCGAAAAACAGCTAAATAGTGCGCAGACAACCTTCCCGATTTTTCCCACCAACCTGTGTCTTCCTAAATAGTAATTTCCTCTTCAAAACCATGGCTCGACGGGTAGTTTAACTCGGCTGCATTAAATGAGCCAGAGCCATAACCACAAATATACTCTCTGCCTTTCAAAACTTCCAGCAACACTCCACCCCAGGTGGATGAAGACGCGTCAGTCTCAATTATCAACTGGCCATTGTCAGTAGACAAAGAGAGAGGAGGCAAAGTGAGGACTTTCCTCTTGATCTGCTTTACTGCTTCTGTCATTTCTGCTGTCCAGGGCTTCGGATTCTTTTTCAGGCGTTGTTGCAGAAGCAATATATCTAAAGCTTGACCTTTATAAAAAGGTCTGATGTAATTAAGGCTTCCCAGAAACCTTTGAAGCTGGGTTTTGTCAGTAATCTGGTCAGGGAACTTATTAAAGACTTGCAGAACATGATTCTGCAAAATCACTTGCCCTTTCTGTATCTTGAAACCGAGAAACTCGATCTCTGTTTTCCCAATCTCCATCTTAGTCTCAAAAAGTACCAACCCATGCTTGAAACAAAGCTCATAGAACGACTGTAAGTGCTTCAAGTGTTCTTGAAGATTCTTTGAACAAATTAAGATGTCGTCTATGAAGACTAATGCCTAAAGTTTTTCTCTAAAAATATCTTCCATCCTTTTTTGAAACTCTGAGGGGGCATTGTTGATGCCAAAAGGTAATACCTTCCACTAGTACTGACCTTGGGGAACGACAAATGTCGTTTTATATCTGTCTTCAGCTACTATCCCAATCTGGTAGAAACCAGACTTTAAGTCGAACTTGCTGAAGATTACACAACCTGTTATTCTATGTAACAAACTAGCTTTATCAAGCAGAGGATACCTGACTTTCTGCAAGACTGTGTTCAGAGGCTTGTAGTTTACCACTAGCCTCGGCTTACCTCTCTTGATCTCCGAGTGCTTATTTACTACGAAGGAACGATAAGCCCAAGGGATCTTAGATGGTTCAATCAACCCTTTCTCCATTAGCTCTTTTACTTCCTTAGCGCAGAATTCTCTCTCTGAGGGAGACATAATTCTGGCCTATGCTTTCATTGGCTTCACCTTCTGTGCTGGATCTAATGGTAGCGATACAAAGTATTTTTCTCACTTCCAGAATGCATTCGAATTCTCTGCACAACAATATTTTTTCAACTTCTCAGATATGTTAGCTAACATTTTCTCACCATGAACGTCTGAGAACTCTTTGCTTCTTTCCATCTTAGCAAGCTGTGCTGTATTGGACTCATATACAGACTTCTGTACAATAATTGGACATTTCCTTGATCCTTGGAAGGATATAGGGAGTTTCACAGACTTTCCATTTAAAACACATGAAAATGTCATCTTCTTATGATCTACCAAATAAGGACTAACTTTATGCAGAAATTCGGAACCTAATATACAATCTTCCGATATACTATCTAGTCTGTACAAAGTTACACTGTCTTTGACCTTACCAAACTGAACTGGGAATAGTTCTGCTTTGGCTGTTAATGTAACTAAAGTACCTTCGATAGCAGAACCTGAATCTATTGTCTCTTGCCAGTAATAAGATGGTAGCGCCAAAGTTTTTGCCAAACTGACTTGGCAGCCAGAATCAATCATACAATCTAAAGTATAAGACTTGTATTCATCAGGATTGAACTAGACTTGTAAGAAGACTTTAGGACCTGACAACATTGCTAGCTGTGGATCTTCTGGAGGAGGAGAGCTACTATGTATGATAGGAATTCTTCTCTTGGGGCTGAACGTCTCCATTGCTGCATCATAATGCTTACAAGTTCCTCATCAGAGGATTGATCTCTTTCAGTTTGCAGTACTTTGATAGCACATTTCAGGTCTTCGACTTTAGAGCAAAGTTCTCTGATTAGTCTTCATTTCTCTTGAATATGCAATCTTAATGCAGCTTCTCTATCCATCCTGTATCTCTGACGGTCATCATGGCCATCAGGGTAGTTTTTATATAGTTCACTAGGATTATAGGTGACAGTAGGAGGAGAGGAAATAATGACTTGCTTGCCTTTGTCTCTGTCGAGCTGCTTTAGTAGTTCTTTCTTTTCTTCCTTTAAGGCTGCTCGGAGCTGATACTGGAATTGCTGAGTCGTTGATAATTGCAGATCAATTGCTGCAAGTCTTTTCTCGAGCTCTTGAGTTTTGCTGAGTGTGAACATATTGAGGGAAAACTCAAACTCAGGCGGCTCAAACCCTCCTAAATTTGGGACATCATCTGAATCAGAGGATGAAGAGGAGGATGAGGAGGAGGGGCCAAATTTACCTAAGGCCACTTCAGACTCAGTATCGGAAGGGAAATCATCATCAGAAGGCAAGAAAAGTATTTCGCCAGTAGGTTCTTCATCTGCTGCTGGAAAACTCCACCAATGTGGATCAAGTTGTTGGCAGAAAGCTGCAAGCTTCGGCTTCTGCTTCTTCTTTGGGCATTTGCTAGCCCAGTGACCTCTACTTCCACATAGGAAACAAATTCCTTTATCAGATCGCTGAGATCTGCGTTTGACGAACTTACGAGGTCGGGCTTCTTTCTGCACAGGTTTATGAAACCTGGATTTCCTTCTAAATTTCAAGGGCTTATCCGGATAATGATACCAGGGCTGGCTGGAATAAAAGCCTTTTGGCTTTGACTTTGGATGCTTACATTTACATGTATCCTGTAAATGACCACGAGCATGGGCACCGCATCCCCATTCTGGTAACTTTGCAACATTTTTACAGAATGAAGGAGAGAACATCGACTGGTGCCTCTTGAAATCTTTATCTACTATTTTCTCCAGACAGTGCTCTTGCCATGTCTCTATGATATGATTATGCAATTGTGCCAAAGAGAGACTACGGAAATTTATATTTTTATCTTTCATATATTTTTCAACAGTTTCTGGAACATGGCCTGGAAAGCTATGCAGATAGTGCTTGAGATAGGCTGGATCATTGGCTTTCCCAGACTGAATGAGTAGCTTCAGCATATAGCAGAAATAGGGCTCGTCTTAAGATAAATCACATAATCTAACCGACATGTATAAAGAAGCTAAATGATGACTCTCATCATGATCATTTGCTCTGTGGAACTGAGATCCTAGAGCTTGGAGGATCTGTTGATCAGCATCTACAGCATTTAACATTTTGTTCCGTGCTTCTTGCGGTAGTCTTCCCCACCAATCATTTGCTAGTCCATATAAACCAGCAATGATCAATTCACCGATTTGTTGTCCTGTTAATGAGGGATCTTGCGATCTCTTATAAAGGGACCAATGGTACAACAGAGTTAAAGCATCTTTAATCTCATCTCTTGATTGGCACTGAATATTCAGTACAGGCTGTTCTGGCATAGAAGAGATTAAATTATTTATAGAATTGATACCAAAAGTAGAACTCAGCTTTGGAGGCCGAGAAGCATCCGACATATGCCTATCACCATGTGGATTGGGAGGATTATGTACTTCGGAAGACTCTGCATGTTCATGCATAGCGAGCATCTGTAGATATTTAGGCTCAAGGGTAGGATGAAAGGACTTAAATTGTCCAATCCAGTCTTTGACTTCTTCTAAGTCAGCTTCATCTTGGCCAAATGTGAATTCTAGCCGACTATCTTCTTCTTCTTCTTCGCTTATTGCTGGGACATTGAACACTCCAAAAGACCAACTCCTTTCCAACTTCTTTTCTAGTTCCTTCTTGGGATAACCTTTGGCTGCCAGGGCAAAGGTAGATGGATTTCTCATGGGAACCTTCTGTTTCAGCTTTTGTGTTTGACTAAGCAATTCTTATAACTTAGCCAGGCGTCGCTCAATTTTGTCTGCAGCCTTGGCTACAGCTTCCTTGATATCTTGAGAATCACTCAGAAGATGGTTGAGTAATTCAAGCTTGGTCGTTACTATGGCGACAACATCTTTTTCTGCTGACACAGAACTTTTGAGTTCGAGAAGATCTCAAGCCATATCATCTAAGTTCTGTGCAGTTAGTTTGTGCTGCATATTACCCCAGTTGGCTAGCTTTGTCTCATCTGCGCCAGAGGACCTATAGGGTAGGAACTCTTTCTTAGTAGCACCATCAGAGGAGTTTTGCCTAAATGGAACATCAGGCATATTACGTCCTCATAAATATGATTTTCGATCTTGTGTTGTGGCTTCAAAGGCATTGTTTTGGCGAGGGAGAGTGAACATTCCCAGAGTAGGGGTCTGTTTATAATGTTGAATTTTCTGGAGGATTTTACGACATGCTGGACAGTATTTATGTTGCCCTCTGTATTCAAAATCATAGAGACATGTGAAAGACTGGGTCTCTGGATCTTTCATCCTCGAAGAAGATTGTTTTTCAAGTCTTCTCTCATAAGAGGTAGAAGAGACTGAGTACGATCTTATCAATGGGGAAGAGAAACCAGGAGCAGGTGTAATAAGGATTCGGAAGGAACTCGACTGTATATCAAATGTAAGAGGTTGTTTGGCTATGGCGGTTTTCATGTATTCAACATTTCTCAGTTCATCGTATCTAACTTCCCATTTCTGAGGATAACTTATACTGGTCCAGTCAAAGGTGACAGGTTGGGCTTGCTGAGATTTGTCTTTCTCCACCACGCTGAGTAGGTGCAAACTCTGATGCACTTTAGGCGTAAGGGGAGGCAAGGTATCATTGTCGAAATGGACACAAACAAGACTCTTTAATTGAAGTATTTTAGATCCAGTCATCATAGAAAATCCCTGAGGGAGAATATAGGCTTTTAGCAGGTTGTAGATATGTGGGTCATCGAGACTCACAGAATACTTGGGGAAAATTGTGCCAAAAGCGGGACCTTCATGCAAAGGTGCAGAGAAACCTCCAATGATGGCATCGGAAAAGTTTCTATGACGGGTGTCGACGGCTACACACAAATATGATACATTTAAGTAGGGATGGACTAATGGACCAAGTCCGAGACGAATAGCTCCAAGGTGAGCGTATTTATAACCTTGTTTCATTGCCTAATCTATTTGATGTTTTTCTAACAGATTAATGTGTACAGGTTCATCACTATCGAAAAATGAGACATTGATAGAAGATAGCTTAATTTGGGTATAAGACTTATATTTCCACCACTTAAAATCATAAACTTCAGAAGGAACGATAGAAGGAAGTTCCCAATTGGATGAAGGATTTCGATCTGTAATATGAATTACAGAGGAATCAGATGTGGAACAGTCATGTGTAAAGGATGAGCGTTTCTCTGCAAGAGAAACCACTCCATCTTCATTCTGCTCATAGTCTAAGCTTAAGTGAGGTACAGTATCCATAGATGGGTCCATTACTATGAGGCTCTGACTCACTTTGGTCAAACTTAATAGGGATTTACTTCACCTATCCCTCGGCTGCTACCCTTCTACTGACCACTTAAAACCTCAAAGGACTTCACCTATTTACTCAATAGCCATTTCCGCTACTTTAATTTTGTATTGGTTTTGCATTATATATATATAGTTTATGTTTTGTAAACACATTTTTAAATGATTATATTACAAGTGATAGAAATTTTCAAAATTGAAAAAACATTGAATTTTATTATTATTATTATATAGTATTTGCCTGAATATAGTACTTGCAAAAATGTTTGAACAATTCAAATATTTATATTTTTTATTTGAATATTTTGCTTGATCTTATTTTGAAGTTGAGTCACTTTATTTTGAATTGATTTTTAGTTACTTTATTTTGAATTGATTTTTAGTTGACAAGTCAAACTTACTAACAACCAACAACAAGTAGGACATGTAAGAACTTGTGGGTTAGACCATAATTTGTAAGTTATTTGTTGTTTGTAAGTCTTATTTGTGAATAGATCTAAAGCTCTTATTTTGAATGATCTATGCTATCCAGAGAAACTCTTAGGAGGTTTAAAACTTAAGCATGGCCTTGACCATATCATATGGAGTTTTATCACCTTGCTCAAAATTTATAAAGGTTCTATAATGGACAATTCTTATATATTCAAAGGCTAATTTATACCTAAAAGGTTCTTAATATGTCAATATTTAGATTTATTATAGAAGGTGGTAGATATGGTATACCAATCTCTGTGATATCGAGGGGATTACATGTTCACTTCTAGCTCAATGTGGAATCAAGGACAATTACTAAGATTGAGAGAAATCTTTCGTTTGCGATTTTCCTAGCATATTCTTCCAATTCCCTAGCAACATTTCCATTTTCAAATGTTCTGCTATGAAATAACTGCCAGCCCTCTTCTTGCAGAAGAGGTTCCACTTCCATCATCTATTGCATAGTCATTCTCTCACATGCTTCTTTATTTCGAGTAGTGAGGACAATCTTAAAACCTGTGTCATTCAAGGACTTTCATAGTTCATCAAGTTTGGAACTTGTCCACATATAATCCGCTTTTAGTCTTTAATATTTTCACATAATAGATTTTCACCTGACGAAATAATATGGAATCTAGTTGGTAATACTAAACATTGAACATTATAAAATTATGCACTTATCAAAAATCCAATTGTGGTATTATTTTCTATATGTGTCTAAGTTTACCTAAATTCTTGGATAGACTTTGAAATTGTCTTTACTTTTGCACAATTTGCATTAGGCATCCCCCTAGCTGTTATCTTCCAATTCTAGAGAATCTTTTCCATCTCCTATCACCTTGAACTTTAAACTCAATTTATTTTGCGAGCTTATTTATTGCTGGAACAACTGTCTCTTCAATAGTTATATCAATGATATCAGAACTTTTAGTGGGAGCATTATTTGCACTTTGTTCCTACAAAGTTTGATTGAACTGTCTGTAGCTTTAATCAACAAGTTATCTATGTCAAGATCGTACTCATCAACCAAATCCATCAATTCGCATGCCTCACATTATGCATGTACAACATGTATCCCGTGTTCAGGATATAGCTGAATGATTATATTGACCTGACCAATGACATCGCAGTTAGCCTCCAAGATTGTTTGCTGGCGACCATAAAGTGGAATAACATTTTCAGCTTCACATTCTTTTGTCCCAGGTTAATTTACAAATCAAAATATGATTATACTCGATTCATGTTGCAAAATCAAACCCAGAAGTTAGGATAACACAATCAACAATGTTGTCAAGGCTAACATGAACAATGATGTCGTATCGTTATGAGGTGTAGGATATAGATACAAATTCAAAACATGCAATAATAGATGTATCCATGTCATAATCTTAAACTGTGTAAAAGTGACAACTGGACAAACATGTGTTGGGCGACGATTGAAAAGATGAATGACACGTGGTGGGTGTCAATTGAAAGGATGGATGACACATGTTGGGCGTTGGTTGAAAGGATGGATGATGAATCTAGACAGAAACTCGGTCTTGTCCAAATGGATACAATTATTTTTGGTGTGATCGCCATTTGCTTGCTGGAGACCTTGTTCATCCCCCATGGTTCTTGGGTGACAAATTATGTTATCATCCATAGACGAATTAATCATTCCATTCTGAATTTGGTCCAACTGGATGTAATTTATCTTCATTTTCTTAGAAAGAAGCTCCATATCGTCCATAAATTTAGGGTTCTTTTGGTCCATTTCCCAAACTCTTTCATGAAAATCCAAAGATTTATGAGTTTGGTGTGAAACTAAACCTAGGCTTTCCCTTATGGAGGAATTTATAATCATCTCGCTATGAATTTGGTCTGAGTTGACGCAACTTATCTTCCTTTATTTGAAGGAAGTTGCAAATCGTCCATAAATTTGGGGTTCTTCCACTCCATTTAATGGAAATATATGCAATTTAATGGAGAGGATAAATGATAGTGAAAATTGAAAGAAAATGGGTGAGGGAATTTTTATTTTTATTTTTTCAAATCAAATATTGTTTTTTTATAGGGACATGGGGTGTATTTTCAACTTTTTAGACATGGGCATAAGGATGAGACTCTAGTAAGCATGAATGATGTGGGCCAACATGAAGAAATGAACCCTCAATTGGATGGAAGAGAAACCTTTGTTGAAATTAGTTGACAACAATTCCTCTAACGTGAAATTAGATATTATTATCTGACTTTCGGTTACAAACCAGTTACAAATTAGATATTATTATCTGACTTTCGGTTACAGACCGATTACAAATTATATATTATTATCTGACTTTCGGTTACAGATCGGTTACAAATTTTCGGTTAGCATTCAGTTATGTATGAAATGCTATTAATTCATGTGTGCCCATTGTGACTGAGGAAAGAGAGCAGAGAGGAATGAGGAAGATTACTGTAATTTCCCGTCTTGAAGAATAAGAGAACCGATACCTTGCTCCGTGGATGTTTCCCTCAAATTGAGGGTTTTACCACGTAATCAGTGTGTCTATACGTTTTTGTGTTTTGCTTCTGTTATTTCGTTTATTCCTATTTTGTTCGTTTGATTTTCCGTTGTGCATAATTTCGCTGTATAATTAATTCGTGGTTGTAAGTACTCTAACAAGTGGTATCAGAGCGAAGTTGGAGGGAGGCCACGAAGGGCGAGTTATTCAGAAAGGCGAATTCGGAGGGACGACAGTATATCTGTAGAAGAAAAACAGTGATTTGCAGAGATGGCGAAGACACAGAGTTTGAAATTCGAGATCGAGAAGTTCGATGGGAGCAACAACTTCGAGTTATGGAAGGTCAAGATGCGGGATATTCTTTGTGTGCAGGGAGTGGTGAAGGCACTCGCAGGAAAGTCGAAGAAACCCGCGGCCATGGATGATGACGACTGGGAGGAGATGGAATCACGAGCCCTCAGTGCTATTCGTCTATGTTTGGCCGACGATGTGTTGTTTAACATCGTGTCTGAAACAATAGCAGCAGGGCTTTGGGCAAAACTGGAAAGCCTGTATATGACGAAATCACTAACTAACATAATCCTCCTGAAGCGTCAGTTGTATACCTTATGTATGAAGGAAGGTATGAAAATTTCAGAACATTTAAATACTTTCAATACTCTTATTTGCAAATTGAATAGCACGGGTGATAAAATTTCGGATGAAGATAAGGCAGTCACGTTATTAAGTTCTCTGCCCAAATCTTGGGATCATTTCGTAACCTCTATTAGTTTCAGTTAACGAGACTATTAGTTTTGATGAGATTGTTGAAGCTATGATTTATGAGGAAACTCGCAAGAAGTCATCTCTAGAAACTTCAACATCAGAAGTCATGATAGCCAGGGGTAGATCTACTGAGAGGGGACAGCATTCGAAGGGCTCGGCCAGATCCAAGTCGAAGGGCAAAAAGAGTACGTTGAAGTGTTGGTTCTGTAATAAATCAGGACACCTCAAGAAAGATTGCTGGAAACGGAAAGAGACATCTAAAGATCAGGACTCTACGAAGGACGCTAATATAGCCGAGGAAGATTTAGGTATGGTTGATGAGGTATTATCTACATCTAATGTTTCACAGTATCATTATGACTGGTTAATTGATTATGGGGCATCCCATCATATGTGTTTGCATAGAAATTGGTATTCTACGTATCAATCTATTGATGACGGGGTAGTTTACATGGGTAACGATGTGGCATGTAAAACTGTTGGGATAGGAAGTATCAGAATTAGAATGTTTGATGGGATTGTTAGAACATTGACAGATGTAAGACATGTGCCTGACCTTAGAAAGAATCTGATATCTTTGGGAGTTCTGGATTCTAGTGGTCATAAGGGTTCAGTTCAAGGTGGATTTTTGAAGATATCGAAAGGTATCTTGATTGTCATGAAGTCTAGCAAAGTCGGGAACTTGTATAAACTTGAAGGGAGAACAGAAATTGATCATGCAGGAGTCGCATCAGAGAATGCAGGTGAATTCACTCGCTTATGGCATCAATGATTGGGTCATATCAGCGAGAGAGGAATGAAGGTACTTGCTGATCGTAAACTTCTTCCTAGTTTAAAAACTGTAGATTTAAAGTTCTGTGAGTATTGTGTTTATGGGAAACAAGCTAGACAAAAATTTAAAACTGGAAAACATACAAGTAAAGGTATCCTAGACTATATTCATTCAGACCTATGGGGTCCAGCTCCGAAACTCTCGTATGGAGGATCGATATACTTTGTAAGTTTTATAGATGATTACTCAAGAAAGGTTTGGATCTATTTGTTAAAAAAGAAAGCTGATGTATTTAACACCTTTAAGCAATTTCGAGCTTTGGTTTAAAAGAGCACAGGTAAATCCATTAAATGTCTTAGAACAGATAATGGAGGGGAATTTACTTCTAAGGAATTTGAGAATTATTGCAAGAATGAAGGGATTGACAAGCATAAAACCACTGTGTACATTCCGCAGCAGAATGGCGTTGCTGAACGCATGAACACGACTCTTCTCGAAAGAGCAAGGAGCATGCTCAGTAATGCAAAGTTGCAGCAGGAATTGTGGGGAGAAGCTTTGCTTACAGCTTGCTACCTGGTTAATCGATCACCATCAACAACAATTGACTGCAAGATTCTAGAAGAGGTATGGACAGGCCAACCTTGTAATTATTCTAGTCTTAGAGTTTTTGGTTGTGATGCCTATGCACTTATTCCGAAGAGTCAGCGTTCTAAGTTGGATCCAAAGTCACAGAAATTAGTCTTTGTTGGATATGGTGATGGTGTAAAGGGGTATAGATTATGGAATCCTACTGCCCATAAGATCATCATAAATAGAGATGTTATTTTTGATGAAATTTCACTCATGAAATCAGATAGAAAGAATGTTTTGAAACAGGTTGATGTACCACAGTCACAGCAAGTTCAATTTGATATACATTCATCCACGGGTGAAAATCATGGAGATGTCCACGAGCAGGATATTCATGAGCAAATCACTCAGCAGGATGAGCAGACTGAAACACCTCAGGAAATTGAGGTAATACCACAGCAATCTCTACGAAGATCTACAAGGATCAAATCGATTCCAAGAAGGTATGATGACTTTGTCACTTCTGTTGCTTTGATTACTAATGAAGGTGAACCAAGTTGTTATAACGAAGTAGTAGAGGTTTCAGATAGTGAGAAATGGAAACATGCCATGAAAGAGGAAATTGATGCTTTAATTAAAAACAAGACATGGGATCTGGTGGAACTTCCAAAGAACAGAAGAGTGGTTGGTTGTAAGTGGATATACAAGTTGAAGAAAGGTGCTGATGATGTCATTACGAAGTACAAGGCTAGGTTGGTCGCAAAAGGGTTTTCTTAGGAAGCAGGTATTGAATTTCATGAGATTTTTTCGCCAGTTGTAAAAATCGTTTCTATTCGTATGGTGTTAGCACTAGTTGCATTGCATAATCTTGAGTTAGAACAGCTAGATGTTAAAACTGCATTTTTACATGGAGATTTGGATGAGAAAATTTACATGGAACAGCCGGAAGGGTTTGTTCAAGATTGCAACAAGAGGTTTGTCTACAAACTCAAGAATTCATTGTATGGCTTGAAGCAGTCTTCAAGACAATGGTACAAGAAGTTTGATTCCTTCATGGTGAGCCAGAATTTTACCAGGAGTGAATATGATCATTGCGTTTACTTTAAAAGGTTGGATAATGGCATGTTCATTATATTGGTATTGTATGTTGATGATATGCTCGTTGCAAGCAAGAGCATGGTTGATATCAGCAGGTTAAAGGCTCAGTTAGCTGGGACATTCGATATGAAGGATCTGGGAGCAGCAAGACAGATCTTGGGCATGGAGATACACAGAGACAGGGCGAAAAGCAAGCTGTGGTTATCACAAGAGAAGTATGTGGAGAAAGTACTTCAGAGATTCGGTATGGATAAGGTGAAACCAATAAATATCCCTTTAGCTTTGCATTTTAAACTTTCTTCAGGTCTATGTCCTAGTAATGATGAAGAAAAGGAGTATATGTCTCGTGTACTGTATGCTAATGCAGTAGGAAGTTTGATGTATGCGATGGTTAATACTAGACCGGATATTTCACATGCTGTTGGTGTTGTCAGTAGATACATGGAAAATCTAGGTAAAGAACATTGGGCAGCAGTGAAATGGGTGCTTCGGTATCTTAGAGGCACAAGCAGTTATTGCATCACTTTTGATGGTTGCAGTGATAAGGTTTGCGGTTACGTTGATTCAGATTTTGCAGGTGATTTGGACAAAAGGAGATCTACTTCAGGTTATGTCTTTACTCTTGCAGGTGGTCCTATTAGTTGGATGTCAAAGCTTCAAAGCATTGTAGCTTTATCCACTACTGAGGCAGAATATGTATCTGCTTCACATGCTTGTAAAGAGGCAGTATGGTTGAAAGGTTTATTGGGTGAGTTAGGACAGTTTCAGAAAATTGTAAACATTTTCTGTGATAGTCAAAGTGCTATTCATTTGGCTAAGAATCCAGCCTACCACAGTAAGACAAAACACATTCCAGTGAAATATCATTATGTAAGGCATGTTATTGATGAAGGAGAGGTTATTCTTGAAAAGGTCCACACTCAAAAGAATTGTGCAGACATGTTCACGAAGCCGGTTACATTCGAGAAGCTGCGGTGGTGCATTGCTTCTCTTGGCTTGCAGGAAAGGTGATGAGCAAATGAGCAAGGTATCAGGTTAATTGTTGTCAAGGTGGAGATTGTTGAAATTAGTTGACAACAATTCCTCTAACGTGAAATTAGATATTATTATCTGACTTTCGGTTACAGACCGATTACAAATTAGATATTATTATCTGACTTTCGGTTACAGACCGGTTACAAATTATATATTATTATCTGACTTTCGGTTACAGATCGGTTACAAATTTTCGGTTAGCATTCAGTTATGTATGAAATGCTATAAATTCATGTGTGCCCATTGTGATTGAGGAAAGAGAGCAGAGAGGAATGAGGAAGATTACTGTAATTTCCTGTCTTGAAGAATAAGAGAACCGATACCTTGCTTCGTGGATGTTTCCCTCAAATTGAGGGTTTTACCACGTAATCAGTGTGTCTATATGTTTCTGTGTTTTGCTTCTGTTATTTCGTTTATTCCTATTCTGTTCGTTTGATTGTGCTATTATTCCTATTGTATGATTCATTACAAAAACCAATACACATACATAAAATTATATAAAACACAAATCTGGTGATAAAACTTCACCAGGTCTCTAAGTTTTATAATAGATTTTTAAATGAGAGAGGACCTCAAAGAGTTTGGTATAATGGTAGAAGTGGGAACAAAAGAAAACAAAAAGAAACTGATATGGCACTCACCTTTCCCATATAATTCTAATTCAATTCTTATATAAAAAGCAAGCAGAGGGTTTATAGGGATGTCATGTAATATTTCAAAAAGGTCGATGTTGGAATTTTGAAGTGGTTCATGTTTAAATCTCAAAGGGATAAGTATGCACACATGTAAACTTTATATAAGGTGGATGGTCCTTTAATGAACTCCATCTTAGTTCCCCTTTTCAGTTTTTATTACTGTCCAACAACGACCTAACGACGTATTATTGCACCTCCTTGGGGGAAGATATTTGGCGATTATGAGGAGGAGATGGATCTTTAAAACTCATATATTACTCAATTTGTCTGAATGAGAAAAAAATATTACCAAGTAGCATAGATAACATCTTCATTTGCACATCACATAAATTACCATACAATGTGAAGTGTGAACATGTTGAAATTTAACATTTATTTTTGTTTCTCTAACTTTTCAATATAAATATACAAGAACATTTATCTATTCATTTAGTTGGGTTTGGTTCATTTCTTCATGTTCTTACAAACTAAGAGAACATAGTTTACAAATATTATTGTAAATACAAATTTACAATATTTATGACTTTAAGTTCATTTATATCCAAACATCAAGAAACATTGTAAAATCACTTTTAGGTTGGTTTGTAGTTTAGTTAGATATTGTTTTTCAACCTAGAAGTGTTTTTCTTAGGTTAATTTGTCCATTCTACACTTATTCTAGGATAATATATTATTCTTCAATTCAATTTGTATATCTATTCAATTTTTTATGAGCCTTTTATTGCAATTTTAGGAGCAATTGCTAGTTTGTAAATTTTTTTATTTCAACCTTCATAATATTTCTCAATTATTTTCCGTTGTTGAGTGCACTGAGATTACTTATCCTTGTATTTCAACCTTCATAATATTTCTCAATTATTTTCCGTCGTTGAGTGCAGTGAGATTACTTATCCTTTTTGCACCATACTCATGGTACAAGATAATAGCAAATCTCAAATAAAATCATTTTAATAATAAGTTACTTCAAACCTTTCCTTTAAGAGACAAACTCTCACATGACGTGGATTGGAGAAGCGCCATACAGTTATGAAGTCCTTATTTTACGTCTAGATGGATGTGATACCCGTGATGGTTCATATGGATTATGGACGACATTTGTCCACGTTCCCACAGAGACAGTGTGCAACCTAAATCGAGTAAACTGTGAACCGTGCAGATACGAAGTTACAATGCGTTGAACTAAATCAGGTAAGCTGTAAACCGTACACATTGGAAGAATATTTTGACTCATTTTAAGTAATCCGTACTCTGTGTCACGTGAACGAAGCGGAAATGAAGCGTGTGTTGGTCCACATGAAGTAAGTCTTGATTGCCATTGTGGGTTTTGTACAGATTAGTATACTTTATTGCATGACAGATATTTGTAGGGCAGTCATATTTGACAGGCCAGTTGGGAAACTGTACTGATAAATTTGATAATAGACTTAGCCACGCCGGCATGCCCAAATTTAGACGGAATAGATCCATCATCCATGCCATTATTGTTTCTTTCCAAATAAGAGTCGATGAGGTTACTTTTTCTTGTCACGGTTCTCGCAGGCTTTAGAAGCCTTTATTCCATATAGCTGTTCTTTACTGTTCTGTCTGCATTGTTTGGGGAGAAACAAGAAATGGTGAGGGGAAAGACCCAGATGAAGAGGATTGAGAACGCCACCAGCAGGCAGGTTACGTTTACTAAGCGGAGGAATGGTTTGCTGAAGAAAGCTTACGAGCTTTCGGTGCTCTGCGACGCGGAGATTGGACTTGTGATTTTCTCCCCAAGAGGCAAGCTCCATGAATTCGCCAGTCCCAGGTATCTATGGTTGTGTATTTGCTTTTCTGTTGTATAGATGTTGATTGTGCTGTTTATCTTTTAACTCATCCGCTAGCTGTCTGTAAACGGTCACAATAATATATAATAATCAATAAGGTATTTTGTTGCAAATCATAATTTTCTAGCTGTCGACTGCTCAATGGTTTAATTATTTAGGGCGTTTTTCTTTTTCTTACTGTACTGTCCTCCTGAAAGAAGTTTGGTAGTGCTGTTTAGTTACACCAGGTTGGTTTATGTAAATGATAGGAGTTTATTACAACTTCACTAAAAGTTGCATTCTTATCCTTGATGGGGTTTGATGGTTCCATTCTTATCCTTGATGGGGCTGTAGATGATAGGAATTTATTACAAATACTCTAAGCCCCATTATTATCTTGTGTTATTTTGTATGGTTAAAACTGAAAGGATCACTGAAGTGATACGGCCTCATGAACAATCCGACAAATACATTCAAAAAGCATATTTTGGTTCTCAAGCAGCTTACAATATTCTTGCCACACTTAGTCCAGACTCCACATGGTAGTTAACCCAGGACAATGATGCAAATGGTATTTATAACCCAGGGCGATGATGCAAATGGTATTATAATCAGGACTATGTCTAACCCGTGAACGCATACTTTTACAGGATCCCACCCCTCCAAGTCAGTGTTAGACAAAGAATACCATTCCCTGACCAGGGTTTGATATAATGCATACCATTACCCAATTAGGGTCCGCACGAAATTAAGCTTCATCTTGATAGATGTTTGCAGTCCCGTAACGAAATAACCCCAAAAAGATCTGTAAATCTTTGTTTTGATCTTAAAGAGGATAGGGGTTTTTGCCAGATCAGTCCAAGTTATTTGGGAAATCAAAAAAAGGCTAGAAAGGCGAAGATGATATCGAACAGAGATGCAGCCTTTGCCAACTTAATCCAAGTTTTTCCATTTTATGGAAACAGAAAGAAGGTGAAGATGATATCCAATCTGATGGAGATCGAATAAGTCTCATCTACGCAGATATTTGCAGTTCCCTGGCAAAAATAACCCTAACAACGTTTACAAATCTTTCTTTATTTTCTGAAGGACGAGATGTATTTCCTTATACACACTCCTTGTTCTTTTTATTCTTTCTATGGTTGATGAGCTTGCCACCTTTCTCAGTGATAGTGTAGGTTGAGTCTTCAAGCTCTTCTCACCACTACCCTTCTTCAATCTGCCACAACAAGGTTGAGGAGGTAGTGGGATACTACATTTTTTTCTCTTTCTTTTCATAAGTTGGTCATCATATCTTGCGTTTTCAAAAAAGTGGTCTTTATGGGAATAGAATTTTCCATTCTTCCAATGGTTCCTTGGCCTTCATGCTTGGCCCACGGTGTAGCTACAATGGGGCTCAACATGGATTTTCTTTTCCTGCCTAGTCCTTGTCCATTGTAGCCCATTTTCCTTAACAATCTCAAACCAGTGCCTCTGGTATACTTTCAAATTCACCAAGTTTCTCCTGAGAAATGTTTACGGAAGGTGAACTTACCAGGGATGTCTTGGTCATGGTTATGGCTTTGGAAGTGGCGATGGATGGTGGCATTTATCTTAAGTGCTCTCTATGAACTCTTGTTATAGTTGTGCCATCATCTAAGTAAGTCTATCTTCGTATTAGCTATCCAACTAATACCTTCTCACCAAGTTGTACAAGTTGCATTCTATGCTTCTCCCAATCTGTCATGACTGCAATGAGGGTGTATTAGCATTCTTCAAAGTTATTCTTTAGTAATGGTGATAGTTTGGAAGAGGTATCAAGTTGCATCTACACCTATGTCATCCTCTTATTGAACATTTGTACCTACTCCTTCAAATGTTCATTCTCTTCTCGAAGTCCAGCATTAATGGCCTTCAAGTATTCCAACCTCTCTTTGTTTTCCTTACCCATGTTTAGGTCAACACTGTTCTCTTCAAAGTTCTTGCAGTTGCATTACAGTTAAGGATGAAATTGCTTTAATATCATGGAATCTGTAATCGAGGGTCCTATAGCCCAGTCAACTCTTCAACACTGATCCTATGTAGAAATAAAATTATTCTTAGTCTTTGTTCTTTGTCTCCAATGCAAATAAATCATTCAATGATTACAAGAACTCCACATGAAACATTATCAATTCTCAAATATGCATCTAAGAACAATGATCTTAACTTGAAAACAATAGGGCTAAGCCAAAATATAACCAAACCAACTATGATTCAAACATGAATGTTATTATGGAATGATATGTAGCTACACTAAACGGTTCCCCTTTAATCATTAATCGGCAGAGAGAAAGGCTCTTTATATCCCTAATCGAAATCAGGGTGACTACTCTATCTCTATTTGCTTGTGAACAATGAATTAATTAGAAGGATACTCCCACACTCTTCTCCTTCCATCGATATGGGTTTTAAATCTTGATTGGGCATGTAATATACAATTGTTATCTTCGCTTATTCTATCCTCCAATTGTATCAAGGACCTTCTACTCCTAGTACGATCTTCCTCTCGTTCTTTATGCCCACAATTATTTCCTTAGCAAGGCACTCTCAACAAAGAAAACTCACCCAGTGACATGGGAAATACAAAGAGGATGGTGCACTCTCATGGTAGGTGGATTTGCAATGGTAATTGATCATGTAACCCTGATAGTTATTCCCGCAAATTAGTGATCTTAATATCACATGTTCTACATTTATAAGACCTTTCAAAGAGAAGGCATCCAAGGTATAACAACCTAGGTGAACCGATGATTTCCAATTTGTTTTATCCTTGCAATAGCGTCCAAGGCCATAAGCTAGCAATTGGAGGGTGTAGAGAAATAGTTGGTTAAGTGGAAAACAAATTCTAACGGTTCCCACGACCTCTGCAAGACTAGGGACACATTTTTTTTAACCACGATCTCTACTATGTTTCCAGACATGAAAAAGACCACAAAGAGCAATTATGTCTATTACCAGATAATGCCTCCTCCTAGTGCATCCAATGGCTCTTGAAGGAGGTAGTGGGTGGATAACAATTGATATGCGTTACAAATTCATTCCTAGTTTAGAAATAATGGCCAACGTCCCTTGATTTCTCACCATTGATTTTTTTGGATTTCAAATGAGTAGCCCAAGATAAATGATTGTTGTGGTCATTCCAACAACCATAAAGACTACCAACAGGCAATATTGATAAAGGACTCATTTCCATTCAACAACCAAAAGGTGATGGAATCAAGTTGTGGGAAAATATAATCACTAATGACTTTGTCAACTTGTTCGTCATGTGCATCACATAGTTTTGAACAGTAATCCATTAAAATTAACATCTAGCGACCTTCATAGAACTTACCATATATGCAAATATAAATTTGATGAGATCAACAAAGAACTATGTTAGAACTGAGGCAAGCATCTAACTCAAAAAACTTCGACGAAGACATCCACCCTGGAAACGATCAACACAATATAAAACTCATAATAAAGACAAACATTTTACCCACATTTAACCTTGGAATCCCAAATGGGAAAACCAACTTTGAATGGAGCTCAATATTATCATTTTAGTAATATTTGTTACAATTCATGCTCATGGCGCTCTTGCTCCTCTTTCCATTCTCACCAACGGTCCCCCCTTTCGAGGATGAAAATGTAGGAGGAAATAGAGAGAGCTATGGGGTAAGTGGAGGCCAATATCCCTAACCCTCCATTTCCCATTCCTCAATTTTCTCTCCTATTTTATTTTCTTGTTTTTTTAATCCATTTTTCCTCTCACATTTGTCTCATTCATTTTCAATTGTTTTTTATTCTACAATATGTGTTGCATTGTCTTTCATACGTTTAATTGTCAAATGTATTTGCATGTACTCACACCATTCTCCTTTAGATCCATTTCAGATCAACCTGGAGGTTTGTCTTGAAGGAGCAAGATAATTTACTTGATAATAAATATAAAAAGTCTGAATGTTCATGGTTGAATATGTCTAGCTTGAATGGTTAGGGAGTAGAATTATTATCCTCCTTGCTTGATTTCAAAATTGCACTTGTAACATATTTCGCTCTTAGTGAGCTAATTGTTGTTGTGACTATGAGTCATAAGCAATGTCTCACTCTCACTTATCGGTGGGAGGTCGAGATGAATAGTTACTTTAAAAATAAAATTAACTTGTTCATTTGTGTTAAGGATTATTCATACATGAGATGAGTCAACACATGAGTGTCGGTGAGTTTGTTGGAGAAAGGAATCTTCCCACACCCACCAATGATACATCCTCCCCATTTTATGATGGGGTTTTCCCTGTAATTATACCTATGAGGCCCATGATTACTAGGTCCATGTTCCCATTATAGATGCCCAAACATGACCATTTCCCCAAAAATATAATGCCCTTAATAGATTTATCAAGTAACTAGGGTAACCAAGAAACTTGCAAGCATGCAAAGGTTTCTGTTGTGGCGTCAAGTGTGGCACTGAGTCAAGAAGTTATTAAATTACAAGTGATGCAAATATGGGTAACCTCAACGATAACCTACTTAAGGAGGAACAAAGGTTCAACTTTTGAGGTAATAGAAGAAAATGTAGGTTCTAGGTTGAAAGCACCCTTTGGACATGGAGTAAGACATTAAATTGCTTCTAGTTGGTTGATTGCAATTAGGTCTAACTTTGGCCTTGGAACCCTTATAAAGGGGGAACTCAATTGGCATGTGAGACGCCCTACTTAGGTGTATTTTCCACCCTCAAATAGTGACAGATCATGTTTTTGTGCTTAGAAACGCTTTCTACAATGCAGTGTGACGAAGAAGTGTAATTTCATGCTCAATGTGAAGTTGAGTCAGTTGACATGTGGCAATTTAATAAAAATAATAAAATATTAAGTTAATAAAATTTTACAATGTTTTCCCTAACCTAAAACATTAAAATGGAGTTGACACATGACATTTTAATAAAATAATAATATATTAAGTAAATAAAAATTTTACAATGTCATCCCTAACTTAAACTTCAAAACCAAAGGGAGTATATATTCCAATTAATTAAACCTTAAAACATAATGAAACTTGGAAACTTATTGCTATGCAATGAGAGTTGAGGCATCATTGAACCATGATTTACATATAAAGGCTTTGACCACATATCATAAATTTACATATTATACCAGTATTGATCCATCTTAACTTCGGATCTACAGGTGCCGAGAGGGCTCAAATCCCTTAAGGTACATACTTAAGTGCAAAATTTGAGGAAAAAATTGCAGATCAAGGAATTTAATCCCTCTTGGTGCTTGGTAAAGCCGGAATTAAAATGGATCTATACTAGTTAAAAAATTCCAATTACTTCTAGTGTCAATGCTTTAAACACGACAATCATATAATAAAGTAAGATGCTAGTGGTTTTCTTCTACTTCCAAAAGAACATGCCTTTCAAAGAAACCTTATACTATAAATTAACTATTCAAAACGCCACAATAAATAAGCTGCTCTAAAATTCTCTATAAAATATTAAATTACTAAGGACTCTCACAAGTTTTTAAAATGCTCTTATTCGATTTTGTCATATCATCAATTTAAAGAATTTTAAAATCTTGAATTAATGAATAAGCTAGTGTTACTAATTAACTTTTATTGTTTTAAGAGCATTCTTAATTCAATTCTATTTTTTATTAATTAAAAAAATAAGAAAAAGGATTATTTTTTTATTAATTAATTTCTGTATAATTAAAATATATTTTATATTATAAAAATAATTTCAAAACACATAAATTTTAAACTCATTCAATTAAAATTTTAAATTCTATTTTATTTTTTATATTATTAATTTATGTTTAAAAAAACTCATTTCAATATACACTTCACACTCCAACCAAATTTAGAAAAATCTTACCCTTCCCACCTTCCAAATTTTGAAAGTTCCTACCCTCTGCACCTTCCACTTTTATCATTAAGCTTAATATTTATGTGAAAGCTTTTAAGTTTGTTGTTCCATAATATAATATAGAGACGAGCCATTTTTCTTTTTAACCATGGGAACATCAACTTCTCAAGAGTATATCCAACAACACACAAACCAAATATACTAGTAACTTGTGACTTAATAGGAGTCGAGACATCTCGAATCCTACTAGGGTGAGCCTTTATCCCATAGAAACGACCCATCTTATGGCGCAACTCGTTTTCAATGATAGAGAAAAGGGTTCGTTGGGATGGATTATGGGGCTTAATTTAGGAGTAGTTTATTTTCTTTTGTTAATAAGATTATATTATGGTATTTTGAAAATAATTAAATTAATGGGCCGATAGACCAAGCTCTCTCTGCTCGCCGATAGACCAAGCTTTGAGCTGTCCATTTGTTGTTCGAATCTGATCCTTCGATCACGGAGGCTCGAGTTCTCTTTGGGTCCATTTCTTGCTTTCGATTGAAGGTCAGACTTCAAGACCTTACTTTAAAGTGGATGCTGGCTGGGTTGAGACTTGATCCTTGCTGGTGTAAGAGTTATAGGTTCTCGTAACTCTTATGCTAGTTATTGGATCCAAGAATTAAAGCTCGTGGAGGGTGTTTTAGAGCTTAGCGATCCAAGAAGTCTTATGCATTGCTTTGGGAGGCTGTTTGTACAGGATTTCTCAATTCTGGGCAAAGGAATTCTTGAAGACTTGAGAATTCTTCCTCGTTTGGCTAGAGTCTTGGATAAGACTTCTGCATTGCTACTTGATCGTGGTTCTATGGTTTTTGTTGTGGAATATTTCTTTGGCTAAGATTTGTCCTCGCCATTGGTGGATGGATTGCCCGTTGTGGTGTTGCCAGAGGATTCTCTGCTTTTTGGTTGTAAAAGGAGGGTTGGTCTGAGTTTCTTTGGGAGCTTTGTTGTTTCTGTAAGTTTCCTGGCTTTCTTGTCCAAATGGATCCTGGAGGGGTTCCTCCGCTCTCTCCACCTCATGATCTGGAAGCTTTTCAAAAGGCTGATTGCTTCCAGCAGTAAGAGAAAGGGGGGCATCTAATAAGTTTGTAAAGAAGGTAGACATTCCTTCGGTTGAGCTACCTACTGAAAGGATTTGCTGATCTACGTTAAACCTTGCTGAGCGGGGGCTCATTGGTCAATTCACTGGCCTATGGCCCTCCCCCAAGGCAATCGAAGGATGGGTGCAGAGGAATTGGAAGCCTCTTGTCTCAGAGGATATTCGCAGTCATTTTTTCGGACGAGGTTTCTTCATGTTTGTCTTTGAATCAGCTGAGGATAGAGATCTGATATTTCGGAATGGCCCTTACTTCATGGGCCCTCAAGGTCTTTATTTGAATAAATGGACTCCCAATTTCGACCCTTCCCAGGACGTTCCATCTGTAGTTCTGATATGGGTAAGATTACCCTTCCTTCCTCTACGTTGCTGGAACACTGAATCTTTGGTTATAATTGGGAATAAGCTCGGCAAATACATAGACTAGGCTGAAAGGAAAGATCAATTTTCCTATGCTAGGATTTGTGTAGAAGTGGATCTGGAGATTGGTCTGCCCGAAGCAATTCAGTTAAATGTAGCAGATTGGTCTTACACTCAAGAGCTGGACTATGAGCACATTCTGTGTAATTGTAGGTTTTGTCACAGCTATGGCCATTTTGCTAGAAATTGCAAAAAAAAATATGAAGAGGAAAATGTTAAAGAGAATGAAGACCAATGGACTCAAGTCCAGAAAACAGGAAAATTAGGGCAGGGATTTAAAAAGAAAGGAAAATCAGTAATTGGTGACTTTGTGGCTGGGACAACTTCCTAGGTTGGTGATATCCTAAAAGGTGATCATAACTCTTTTGCTGTCCTAAATTCCTCGGAAACTATCCTTGAAGAAGGCAAATTGAGTAATGTGGAAGTGATCGAGCCTGTTTTAGAAGACATATCTGTTCTTAAGGATTTATTTGGTCCTTCCTTTGTTGCTCTTCCCCCTGAAGGTGGCTCCCTTACCTCTTCTCCTATCAATTCTTGCTCTCCTCCTTCATATGCTAAAATTGCACGGAAGAAAAATGAGGTTAGTCCCGTCTCTTCAGAAGATTATTCCTTTGAGCAAAAAAAATAGTTGGTAGGAAGTCTAAAAAGGAGATAAGGGAAGAAGAGGCTGAAAGGCTCAAGACTCAAGGCAGCCATGCAACTATTGAAATGTCTTATGGGAGAAATAAGAGAAACGAGCTTCCTAAGGGAGTAATTACTCCTTCTTTGGGTAAGTAATGCTTTTAACTTCTTGGAATTGTAGGGGATTGGGGCATTCTAGTAAAGCTGAAGCTATTAAAAGTTTAATAAAATTGGCTCCTCCTGATTTCTTATTACTCCAAGAGACTAAAATAGAGGAGGATGCTCTTCTTCTCATCAGCAAAAACAAGTGGAATATGAATTCTGGTAAGGCGGACAGTGCTAGAGGTTCCTGTGGGGGGCTTGCCACTTTATGGGGTAAAGATAAATTTTAGCTTTTAAATGAGTATGTAACTCAGGATTGGATCTTTACAGAGCTTGTTCATATCAACAGTAAATTAACTATTGCCCTATTCAACCTTTACGTTCCTGTTAATTACGGGGAAAAAAAGATTGTTGGCAGTCGATTTTTTATTTTCTTATGCTTCATTCACCAACAAACATTATTATCGCTGGTGACCTAAATTTGACTTTAGCTCTGTGTGAGAAGAAAGGGGGAGTGCGTGGCAAAGATTACATGCATGATGCTGTGGAAAATATGATACACCATTGGGATTTGGTTGATATTAATCCTAAGGTTGGCTGGTTCATGTGGTCAAACTAGCGAGTATTTTTGCCAGATTAGACAGGTTTTTAATGCAAGGTCCCTTGTTGGACAGCAAATGGACGATTTCATCTAAAATCCTTCCGAAGCTGGCGTCAGGTCACCATCCGATTTCCTTGCAATTTGAAATTGAAGATGAGCTCGGCCCAATTCCTTTTAGGTTCTGCCCTCTATGGATAGAACGTGAAGGGTTTATGGATACGGTCTCTCAGGCGTGGTCCAATTTTGTGAATGGATCTCCTAGTTATGTTTGGGAACAAAAAATGAAACAGACTAAATGTGCTTTGAAGAATTGGATTAAACTACCCCTTCTAACTCCAATGAGTGTCAGGAAGCATAGAGTTGCAGAGCTCTCAGTTTTGCAAGTTGAATTGGAAAATAAAGAAGTTACCTCCTCTCATATTGCTCTTCACTAGACCGCCTGGCTTAAAACTAATATATCCTTTAGGCAGGAGGAGGAGTATCTCAGATTGAAGTCAAGAAGTCTTTGGCTGAAGGCTGGGGACAAGAATTCTTTTTTTCATCGTCAATGCAGGGCCAGGCTTTCCAAAAATCACATCTCGGAAATCATTGATGATGAAGGGGTGGCTATTAAAAGACAAGACCTTCTAAAGCAATCAGCTAGTAGGCATTTTCAAAAGTTATTTAAAGATGATGGTTGTTCATATGATGATTTGTCTTCTAACTTTCTACTCAATGTTCCTTCTCTGGTCAATTTTGAGGATAACTGTGACTTAATGAAGCCTCTCTCTGAGTAGGAAATTGTTGAAGTTATTTGGGCCATGGAGTCGGACAAAGCTCCGGGGCTAGATGGTTTTTCGATTCATTTTTATAAAGCTTGCTGGCCTATAATCAAGACTGACTTGCTGAGAATGATCATTGCCTTCCAGAAAAAAGCTAAAATGGTTGGGTGCACAAACTCTACTTTTCTTGCCCTCATCCCTAAAGATGTCAACCCTCATCCCTAAAGATGTCAACCCTTCTTCTTTTGATAGGTTCAGACCAATTTCTCTGTGTAATGCTTCTTATAAGATAATGGCCAAACTTTTAGCAAACAGAGTAAGGCCTTTGCTTGGTAAGTCGATCTCTCCTCTTCAAGGGGGTTTTGTAAAAGGCAGACAAATAGTGGACAACGTCATACAAGTTCAAGAAGCTTTACATTCTAGTTTCATTCGGAAAGAGAAAGGCATGTTAATAAAGCTGGATATGAAAAACGCTTTCGATCGAGTCAAGCTTCCTTTCCAATACGAAGTCTTGCATTCTTTTGGCTTATGTTTAGAATTTGTTTCATTAATTAAAGCTTGTACTGATAAGCCATGGATAGCCCCTTTGGTAAATGGTAGATCCACTGATTTCTTTAAAGCCACTCGAGGTCTTCGTCAAGGTTGTCCGCTGTCCCCCTTTTTGTACATCTTGATGGTAGAAACTCTTAGTAGAAAATTATTAGCTGAAAAGGATGCTGGATATATTCCAGGCATTCAGATCGCCAGGGGTATTGAACCAATCAATCATGCTCTTTTTGCAGATGATTTTCTTCTCTTGGGAGGGGCCTCTATGGCAATTGCTCAGGCCTTTAAAGATATCCTCAACAATTTCTGCTTAAGCTCAGGTGCTTTGATTAACAAAAACAAAAGTGTAGTATACGGTTGGAATATCGATCAGCTTGCTCTGCTCTGGATTTCAAATCTCCTTGGCTTTCCTGGTTTTGTCAAGTGGGAAAAAATCAAGTATCTAGGCCTCCCCTTAACTCTTGATCCGGCTCCTCCTTCTATATGGATTGAAGTGTTGGCCAAATTTAAGGCTAAAATAGCCTTGTAGGGGGGACAATGGCTTTCAAAAGCTAGGAAACTGATCTTGATTAAATTAGTTCTTTCAGTGCTTCCAGTTTTTCAGTCAACTCTACTTCTTGCTCCCAAAGCTGTCTCTGCTTAAATTTCAAAACTAATGAGAGATTTTTTATGGAATGGAGGAAAAGGTGGCCAAAGAAAGATGCATTTGGTGAGATGGGAGGTCCTCATGCGCCCTACTGCAGATGGTGGTCTTCAAATACGCAATCCTGGTCTTGCTAATTTGGCAATGGTAGGTAAGTTGGTTTGGTGGCTTTTTGAGGATCCTAACCACCCTATTTACACGGGGTTTCTTTACGAAATATTTCTTCTGAAAATTCTTCTGGCTCTGGTATTTGGAATTCCTGTAGGAAATGTCTGGCATTTTTCAAATAAAATTTGTATAAAATCCCTGGTAACGGGATGAAGACCCTTCTTTGGGAGGATTCCATCTTAGGCACTCCATCTTTTTCCTCTAATTCTCAATTGCATGATTTATTGTTTTGGTTTAAGAATCAAGGTTTAAATCGACTTGCTGATATATGTAAGTGGGATCTTGAAGGAAATTGGTTTGGCCGGATTTTTCCAGAACTCCCTATCCATTTATCTGCTCAGAAATTGTATCTCTCTTCCCTTCTCACAGGCCTAGCTCCAGTACACATTTCAAGCAAAGATCGGTGGGGATGGGGCGCTAAAGGGTCTTACACAGCTAAGTCTGCATTCCTGTCTCTCACGTCGGCTCACAATTCGACCTTTCCTTCAGCGATTTGGCACTCAGTATGGTTTTCTTGCTTCCCTAAGGTTAATTTCTTTGTGTGGCTGCTGTTAAAAAACAAAATTTTGACTGGTGATAACCTTCAGAAATGGGGATTTAATGGGCCTTTCAGTTGTTGCTTTTGCCAGGTTGCTAATGAGACGGTCGACCATCTATTGGTGAGTTGTGAATTTTCCAGACAAGCCTGGCATCTGGTTCTTCATTATTTTAATCTTTCTTGTCCAAGGCAAAACTCTGTTAATCAATTCTACTCTGTCTGGCATGACCGACGACCCCCAAAACGTAATGATGCAACCTTGCATAAACATTGGCATTCAATTCTGAAATTTCTGTTGTGGTCTTTGTGGATTGCCCAGAATAATTGTCTATTCAGTGATCAACGGCCTAAACTTCAGCTTGTTGTTATGAAAACGTTATCATGGCTAGCCGAAATAATTGGCCACTTAGCATATTCTATGCCATATTTGAATTATTTAGGTTCTTCTTCAAATGTTATGGGGAATATCAATTTGAAAACTATCTCGCCCCCTCCATGGAGGTTTCGAGGTGACACTGGTGCTCTCAAGTCTTTATGGACGAGTTCATCTTCAGCTGCAATTTTTTTTTATGGTGCTTCAAAAGGTAATCTCGGGGTCCCTGGCACAGGTGGCCTTGTTATCTCTCCGGATGGTTTGTCTTCTATCAGGTTTTGCTGGGGGCTCGGCATTATGTCCACAATAATCATGCGGAGTTTTACGTCCGGCTTCAGGCGAGTCAGTTGGCCAAGAATAAAGGATACAAGTCTGTCCAAATTTTCGGTGATTCTGAAATTTTGATTAAAGCTTTAAATTCCTCTGATAGTTTAAAATTTTTTGCTTTAATTGTAACTCTGCAGAGAATTAAGAGAGTTTTAAATTTTTTTGATAACGCGATTCCTATCATATCCTTCGGGGATTAAATTCTTCTGCGGATGACTTGGCAAATCAAGCTTGTCATGTTTCTCAAGGTTTTCTCAGTCTTAATGGGGAACCCGACCATTTTTACCCTATTTCGTAATTTCTATGTATAGGAGATTGTTTGGGAGTCTCTATTCCTGTTCAACGATATGTGGCAATTTCTCGTGAATTTGTATCTAGGTTGATTGATGTTTTGCCAAAATAAACCTGTTTTTCCTATTTCAATAAAACAACCTGGTTTTGTTAAAAGAAAAGAAAATAATTAAATTAATAATTTACTTCAAAATGTGTAAAAAGACAGTGAAGGAAAAAAAGGAATTTTATATAAGTTTAAGTGAAAAAGTGAGTAGTATAAAAGATATCATGAAGAGATTTATCATTTTCATTTGCTAAAGTATCATAGAAAATATAAAAGAAATTGCTAAAATTGAAGTGAATATGGAAATTTCTTAAAAAATTTCAATTCCTAAAAAATGTGGCCATTGAACTATGAGAATAGATGTTGGACAGTCCATTAAATGGTATAAAGTAGTTGTGTAGTGTAAAAAACATCTCCCATTTAGATAAACGATACGTGATAAATGCTCACCGCGAAGGTATTGAGATGCATTAAAAAAATATATCCACAATCTTAGATGCATCATTGAGGCAGATCAACAAGCAATGAGAAAAACACGTAAAGGCAAGCCATCACTATCTTATAAAAGCACATAAATGCAACCGATCAACATTTCTCATTTTCATATGATTGAAATGGTTTAGGAGGCTCCTCAACAAACAAACAAAAAACACATAAAGGAAACCCATCACCCTCCTAGAAAAGCACATAAAGGCAACCCATCAACATTTCCCACTTGCATATGATTGAATTTGTTTGGGAGAGAATTGCTCTAGATCTCCTATGAGACTTAATCCTTGAACCATGAGGATTGGAAGTCATTTTTCCTCGGCTTATTGTTTTGGCATTGATATGTTTATAAGCTGCAATGCTATAACAAGGAATAAAGCTGCTGGGATCCAGAGCTCCAAATTGCACTAATAAATGCATGGGTTGCACACCTTGTACATCATCCCTTACAATTCCTCCACATCCTTAAGGGCCTCAAAATCACGATGGAGAATACTCTAGCAACAAGAAGAAAATGGTCTCCTAGCTATAGGATGGACAACATAATTGTACTATAACTTAGCTTGGAAATGTAAGTTCATAAACAAAACATTTCAACCTTGATCAAATTTTAATGTAATGAGCTGAATAATTCTCAATTCTTAGAAGTGAAGGGAATTCCTAACAAGTTCGTATCAAGTTGTAAACTCGAGATGGTCATCATTAGGCAATGAACACTCATAACTCTCATTAGTTACTATAGAAAGTGTCATGAGTGAATTGAATAATTAATTAAAAATATGAATATGATGAATTAGTGAATATGAATAATTACGAGTATTAAGTTTTTCCAAAGATTAAAAATGACGATATTAAATTTGGGAACAAGGACTGAATATGAGAACATAGAGTGCAAGGTTTTTGTTGTGTTAACAATTGGACTTGGAAACTTAAAAGTTGAAACTAAACCAAACTTTCAATTGGAATATGGAATAGTGTCTGTGTTCATTGAATAAATCCCCGCCCTCACTTGAGTCGTATATACTAAAGAAGTCAAGAAAAACTCCCTAGATCCTTAAACAAATTGCTAGGCTAGGGCATTTAGCAAGGTACCCACGGTGGTGGTATACAATTCAACCCAAATCAGCAAAGAAAAATGGTTGGTTTGCAATGCAAGATAACGTTTTCAAGTTTGCCACCATTTTTCCTAAACACAACCAACATTATGAAATTTTACACGATGAACATTTTATAGATCGTGTATGAGAAAACATATCAAAGCTATAAATAGAGAAAAGAAATAGACAAGATATAAATCACATTAATTAACCCTTGGACTTGGAATACATTTTGATACACTCTTCACAAATGCTTTAAAAATGCTAACAAATGCATAACCTTTTTCCAAAAGTGTAGAGGTATTAGACCAACAAGATTTGTTGTATTCCATGCTATGAACTATATGATGTATTAAAGTAGAGCATTTTGTACCACATTCAAATGAGGTTATGTCATAAAGAAGGATTTTTATAAACTTTTAAAGTAGTTATAAGTGCCCTTGTAAATTGCTTCCTGTGTATCTAAAAATATCACATGAAGGCCAAGGGTATACCTTGACTTATAACCCAAAAGTAAAATAAACACATATGAATCTTACTTTCCATCACCAATTTCTTGCGTTTTGATTACCTTCAACCAACTTCCCTAATGATCTCTCTAGACCTGATGTATTCCAACACCTTTGCCTTTCATTAGTTGAATGCTCATTAGATCTCATAAAAATAATATCTTTACCTTGCCATCCTTGAACGAAAAGGATTCCCTTAGCTACATTCTTGTATATCTCTCTTTGAGGCTTCCCATTTGGTGAGGTTGCTTCCTTCATAATATCTAAAGTTTGAGATGTTGCAAGTACACAATAAGTCTCCAAACTTTTATTGGTCAATTACTCATTAACAGCAAATCTTTTTAGTCCTTCCAAACAAAAACCAAGAAATTGTATAAGATTTCAATATTGAATTTTTTCCACAAAGTTTTCTTCATTCATAAATTCATGTATTCTTTGAAAAGATCTTAAGAACAAGTTATTCATTGTCGTATATGAAATTATTCCCTAAGAAGCAAAATAAATACATCATTATAACTTATAGTTGATGCCAACAACTCTTTCTAACACCTTGTGATCATAATCTATTATACATCCTACCTTAAATATAGAGGCAAAGCCTCCGTCTTCAAGCTTGTTATTTTTATTAAAATTTCATGTTGCTAATCAAAATTGGTTAGAATTGGTCATTATAACTTTATAATTTAAAAGCAAATACTACAATTTTATAAACACCAAAGAAATTTGAGATGTCATGCAATAATTGGAGTTGTAAGTATCCTATTTAAGTGGTAATTTTTTTTCTTAATGTGTAAGAAATTTAAGATGAAAAAATCACATTTCAAGATATTTGTTATCTCTTAATACTTGGTAATCCCAGATTTAAAAGGGATTTATGCAAGTTTTAATTTTTAATAGCTTTTGTAAATTTAAATTTCAAAACGGATAATAAAACTCGCATGTTATTCTTTTGTGATATAAATTATAATTGTAAAAATATTACCTATTATTTTATTTTATTTTTATTTTTTATTTTTTTTAAGTTAATTTCTAATTTTTTAAATTATATTTTATTATATAACTTTACATGTCCCCATATTGAACTATAGAACAATGAACATTCTACAAGAAAAATTGGGAATTCCAACTTACAATAAAACATTATTTAATTATAATAAAGTTTATAAAAAATAATTAAAATAATTGAATAGAGTACAATTAGTTTAAAAAAAAACCTACGCACTAATACTTTATTTAAAAAATTTAACTCAAACTAAATTTAATATGAATAAAACAACCACATATATCACCCAGTTTAAAAAATATGGTTTTGTTAATTTATATATTTATCTTTCTATAAATTTATTTAATTTTTCATATTTTTTACTTTTTAAATTTTTAATAATTTATTTATTATAATAAATTATATTTAATTTTTTATTATTTTGAAATTTTATTATTATTATATCATATAGCTATTAATTTAATTAGTTCAAATAAAAAATCAATATTTATGAACTTCATAGTGAAATGGGTCTTTGGAGAGTTCCTAAAACACCATGGGTGGAAAGGATCTGCCATCTCTATGAGAATAGGAACATTGAAGATGAAAATCACTTCCTCTTAGAGTGCCCTGCATACACCCACATTAAATCTCAGTTTCATAATCTTCACTGCAATACTGACCTTCCTAAAATTTTAACTTGTCAAAATTATAGTGAGCTTGAGAGACTTCTCACCAAGCTCTTTGATTATAGGAATACAATTTTAAAACAAACTAATGAATTGGTTTCTATAGACCAAGTTTGGTCTCACTAGAAGTTAACCACCACCACCACCACCACCATCAATATAATAATTGATTTTGATTTTTTTTAAACTATCCAATCATTATAAATCTTTGACTTACCTTCCATATTTATAATTTATATTAGTTTAATTTCCAAAAAATTTAATATTTTATATATAAAGACTAAAAAAAAAAATCTCTCTTAAATCTGGATTTGCCTTAAAAAAAAAAAAAAACTTTAAATGTAATTTTTCATCTTAAATACAGTGTCAAATGTTCACTAAAAAGACACGTAAAATATCACGAGTCAATAGTGAACTAAACTGATAGACATAAAGTTATTGTTAAATTAAACATGAAGAGAAAATGATATACATAAGGTTATTGTTGAATTAAATATGAACATTAATATTATAGATAAAAGTTAATTTAAAAAAAAAAATATTAATTTAAATAACTAAATTAATAAAAAATAAATTTTTTATGAATTAACATTTTGATGGGATGAAGTCTAAAACCTACATTGTTTTTCAATTTTTTTAGGCTTTTAAGTTAATCTAATTAAGTATTTTTTTAGGCTTTTAACTTTTATATATATATATCCTCGCAACCACGTTTAATAAACACTTTTCATGAAAACCATTGTCAATACACAAGGACTTAAATCAACCTAAAATATTAAAGTAATTAGCGAGTACATAGAAGCTTGGTAAACATGGCGAGTTATTCGGGAGCTTTATTGTCAAATGTAATTGTTGTTTGAATGTAACTGTAACATAATTGACGGCGAAAAAATGACTGGTGATTTGTTCCATAAGACTAGATCAGGTTGCAAAGCTGTTCACAAACAAACTCGTCAAACTGCATGTAACATCTTTTTTAATCAAGTTGTTGAAACCTATGCACCCTTTCAATGGAAAAAAATGAGTGTATATACAAGTGGTGCGAATGTAAATATTGAGTGTGTATATAATTGGCGTGAATGTAAATATTAAATTGAAAAAAAGTTTAAAAATGTGTATGGGATGTTCTATGCTTAATTTTTATGTTGATAGGCATTTATATCTTAGAATTTGGGGAGGATTACTATCTATGCTTTTCCTAGATTGCAGGAGGATGGGACAAGTGCTCGAGATTAATTTAAGAGTGTCGTTCAAAATTCGAAATAATAAATTATAAAAAAATATATATAAAAAATAGGCATGGATGCATGGATAAGTAAGTCAAGCAGTTCATCACAGATAACATGCATCTAGGCATGGATAATTGGTAGTTGATGGCACTTCATGGTAGATGACGGTAGGTGGTGGGTGATAACATATAACTAGGCACACATAACTAGTAGATGAAATAGTTTAACTGGAAGAATCTTTAACATATATCAACTAAGTTTTCTATTAGGTTTAGAGTCTATTTAAAAGAGGCTAGGAGGCAAACATAGAATACAATTGAGGAAGCAAAGATATAATACAATTGAGGAGACTAGGAAGTAGACATAAGACAATTGAGATACGAAATTGAACATGAGTGAAAGGGAATTGATAGGCCAATAAGAATTTGGTAAATTTTTTGTTTCTTGGCTTGCCCCTTCTTTATTAATTAGGTTTTTTATTATATATATAATTATGATTTTCCCTTTTTATAACTTGTTGAGTAGTAGATGTAACCCACAAATGTTGCAGACTATATCATTATTGTTGCTTCATATATTGGCAGGGATTTCTATAAATATTTTTAATTATGTGTTTGCTCTTGAGTTGAATACAATACTGAGCAGTTGTGGGACGTGGGCGGTAACAATATGTAGGAGGACATCGACAACGCAATTTTGGACATTTCAGATCTAGATTGCAACCCTTCTTGGTTTGGGGGATTCAGAGATATGCATACTTTAAATAGGATCTCAAAATACCTCCAAGCTACAATCTTTTTGGGGCATTCGATTTGAGGAGGACCGATCCTTATTTCACCCATGTACTACAATTCTCCATCTTCCTTTGAACCAACATCCATTCATATGGTTTTCCGTCTAGTTTCACCCAAGTCTATCTTTAGGAAGGAATGCATTCTCCTCCCATTATCACCCCATTATCTGGCATCCCACGTGGGTCACTCATCATCAGGAAACGTGGAGTTTTGGGTCCACACAGGAAAAACGAAACCTTCCCGCGTGGCCACACAACAGTTTAGTCTATGACCTGTGTGGAGCACCGTGGGTGATGTTTTTTAAGGGTTTAACCCCTCAATTCTCTCTTTCCTTTGTAGGATGGTCATCGATTGGAGGGAGAGGGAACATGATACTATTGATAGGGCAGTGCATGGAAATCTCCCTTCCCAACAAGAATTGCAAAGGTGGGGGATTTACAAATTTTGGAATCTTGGAAGTATGAGGGCACAACCAAGATTACTACAAATGCCCATCAACTATTGGGATCTACACATATAGGCCTTCAATTTAGATGGGATGCTGCTCAAAATCAAGGTGGGAGATATATACTTAATCATTGGATTATCCCGCTGAGCAAGGTAGTCTATCTTTGGGCTCGTGGAGCTAGTGGGGGGATGACTATAAATGAGTACATTGTTGTGTATTGCATTCCCAACACTAAGAAAGTGGGAAGTCAATTCCCTATTTGTGTGATCCAGAGCCTAAGACTCAAGGTGAGCATCCTAGTCTTGGCCAGGATATCGAGTTTGTCATCAATACATCATGCATCACTACCTTTTATGTTATATGTAGTGGAGTGTATGAGGCCCACCATATATGATTGGACGACTTTGTTGCCAGGAAACATGAAACACTAGTTGACATAGTGTAAAATATGTCGGGCTAAGAACTTTGGATATTCCAGCATACTATGCAGTTTCTTTTTTGAGAGGGTATCGGGACTTAGCCCCAGAGTTGATGTCCCTCCTCATGGTTTACGTGATCAATCCCAGACCCGCTTGGCTAAGGTGATGGAGTGGTTAGGAGGTGGTAGAATTCCTTCTCCATCCACATACAATTTCTTCCATTGTTGGAGGTGATAGGTGATCGCCATAGATGGCTACCCCTATGAGGGGATAGACTTCCGCGGAGATAGGGACATGCCACTACCATAAGGGTTCGCATTTTGGGATATAACTACGATCAAATTTTTGTTATTCAATATTTCATTTTTTGTAATTTTTGGTTTAAATAAAGCAAAAAGATGTTTTTGGTGGTGTCAAGTACTAACATTAGGTTGATCTTTCGTAGACATAGGCCCGCGACGACCAAAGGGTTATCCACGACATCAACGCAAGGGCCAAGGAGAGGACATGATCGACGGTGATGTTGAGCGGATACTACAGAATGTGCAAGGAAATTTGTCCCGTTTGAACCATAGGATCCTTATGGTACAGGTCGAGGACCTTCCCGATACTATGCAGAGACATGTGGTCGGGGTGCCTCGTCCATGGGTTAGGTTATTAAAGTGTTTAGCAAACACTGTAGTTTGTTATAATGACCATCATCTAGGAACCAATGCATAGGTGCCATGACTCTATTTTGTATCGGTCGTATATATCTTGACGGCTAGAAGCCCAGTTTTGTATTATGACACCATATTTTTTGGAATTTTTATTCAAAAATAAAAACTTATGGCTATCGGTTTGATAAATGTACATGTGAATGAATGCATAAATGTGAATATATGTGTGAATGCTCATTTCTTAGTTATGTGACAAATGTCAATTTAAAATGTAATTTGCATATGAATCATCAACTTGATTATAGAGTCTAGGTATATGAATATATGTAATGAAATCAAAATTTCTTTCTATCAATCTTACCCTTAAGAACCTTCTTTGCAACGTAGGATCTCTAACACGATACAAACCATTCAATTGTGAAACATGTTGGACACACCAATTACACTGAGAGGGGGGGTGTGAATCAGTGTGTTCAGTTTCTATTACTTTTTCACTTTTATTAAAAACCAACAACTTATTCAATATTATACATTATCACGTTACTATTACATCATCATCAACATTATTTTCATCATCACATCAGAAGCATAGCATGAAACACATAATGCCAGATTTTACGTGGAAACCCAAGTCCTGGGGGGAAAACCACAGAAGCCTTTAAAATAGTTTTCCAAAAATAACTAGAAGGAGGAAACAACCCCCTTATTACAATGACTTCATTTCTCCAACTACAACTGGAAGGAGGCTACAACCCCCTCATTTACAGGCTACAACCTGAAGGAAGATGCAACTCCCTAGTTCTCCGGCTACAACCAGAAAGAGACTACAACCCCCTTTCCTTGCCATGTCTTGCCACTGTGATATGAATATAGAAACTACTGAACTAATACCGCACTAATCCTGTGGACCTTCTAATCAACACCTCTACTACACTACACAGTCTGTACCAAACTGCACAACCACTCCCACTACAAACCACTACTCTTCATCTAATAACTACTCATCAACTGATCACTGTCCATTGTATTACACTGCTCATCAACTTGTACAATCAACCTGTGCAATCAGGTTGTACCAATCAATTTGTTCCTCACATCAACCGACTCAGTCAATATGAGTCTAACCAACTATAGACCAAACTCAATCCACCTAGGTTAAACCAACTGCTCATACAACCCATCCAATCTAAATCAAACCAGTTGCACATAAGGCAACTTGTGCCAATCTTGCTCAATTGAACCAACCTGTACCAAGATGCTTGCGTACATGTGTCAAATAAATCATATACTTGTGTTAATCTAATCAAGTGCTCTGACAGTCAACCAACCCTTCTCACTTGGCCTAGTTCATCAAGAGACGCATTTGAGCAACCAAGACACTTCACATACAGTCAACCAAACTCTGTCCAATCACACTCAACTCAATGAGACCACAACCAACCTCAATCACAGTCAAGGAATACTTGACAGTTAAACATGATAAAAATCAACCAACTAACCTCAGCCAAGAAGATAAGAGGCTTAACTAACTATGTCAAACTCAGCCATTCTCATAAAATCTTAGACACAAAAGGATTTTTCGCTCCACTAAAATCAAGTCAACAAATCAAGCAAATAGTCACTTACAATACTATCAAAGGTTGTCATTAACAGTCAATAACAATCCATCTCCACTTAGGTCAAATACACAATTATCAACAATTGTCAAACTAGTTTTCAAAGAAAACATTTAGGTTGATCAAAGAAATAACTCATAAGATCTACTACTTACATTTCAACTTCTCATTCAATACTACACTTATACAACACTCAAGATAAACAGCAAGATCTATGGCAACAACATCCAAGATAATCATCAAGATCTATATCAAGATCGCATCAATATATAGGCCAAGATATCCATCACCATAGCCTCCGTAACATATTCAATGACTTCAAAGAGATCTACCAATATATAGGATCACATACTAAGATCAAAGAGGAACTATATCCATGAGAGACATGTGTCATTACAAGAGAAAACCAAAAGCATGAGTCATACCTTTTTGAAGATCATAAGATGAAGAAACTATATACAAACCAAAATAAACTCTATATGATTTCACCACTTATACCTCGTAACAATATTTCCAACAAGCCAAGAATTTTGTAATTCTGATTCTGTATGAGAAAGTTATGTCAATTTTAGCGAAGATGCCCAAAATTTTTGTTATCACAAAATTTCGTACTTTTCTCCAAGAGTTGCGAAATTCCTAAGAGAATTGATGATGAACAAATGAAATGTTTGATATTCTATTTATATAGGATGTGGAGAAAAGTTATTACCTTGGGCCGACATGCAATTCAAAATTACAAATAATGAAATTCTCTTTTGTTTGGTCGGCTCACCCAAAAGGTGGGGTACACCAACTTCAAAAATCCATATCTCTTCAACTGTAAGGAGTTAGCAAATGCTCCACATATCAATGGAAATGGATTGACAAGGACTATCTCCTTATGATGGGTTTATTATCAAATTCTTGGTCTAATAGCCTTAATTTCTTCAATATGTTCAGGACATCAAAGACCCCACACATGAGGGTGTCAACGACCATACCACCAACTACAAGAGTTTCAAAGTCTTCTTCAAAGTATTCTTCAACATATCAAGGCACGTCTATGGGATATACCTCCATCTACATCCCAATATCCATATAACCACAAATAGGACCATACATCACCATGGTTCAAGACTCAAGGCACCACATGCAAGTGTTTCAAGGACTCTTTCAAAGATATCATATAATATTTAAGCAATATGCTTTCCATGGACTTAAATCCGATCACATAGGACTCCATCACCAAGTGATGAGGGAATCATAACCAGAGATTCCATCATATCAAAGGCTCCAACAATCATGGGATTACAAACCACCATATGTATGGATTCCAAATGCACCATCAATGAATATAGTGTCCAAGGGTCATCATGCCACCATTTATGTGGGTTCCAGACTTTCGCATGCATAATTACCAGCTCGAAGTTTTCCATGAACCCAACAAGGGCTACACGGGCGTCAAGATCTCCATCAAGGGTTCCAAGTCTTCATCAAGTCATTAATGACCACATCGTCACCTTTAATGGGACAAGGACCATTAAGCCATCAAATGTGGGTCCAAGGGCTTCTTCAAGGCTTCTTCATCAAGCAAGAGGCTTCATAGGCTTCTTCAACCACCTCAACCACACCAGGAGACATAAAAGGGTCAATATCCATCATGACATAACATGTGGGGTTGATAGACCTTCTCATGGGGTACCATGACCTCAATAAACACAAATGACCACTGAAAGGGTTATTTGGAGTCTTGCAACTTCTTCAACCCACAAAGTACACTTTTGTAGGGTATTGGGGCATAAGATGTGGTACCGGGGATCCAAAGAAACAACTGGGGAACCGTAAAACATCTTTGGGGTACTTAAACACTGTACAGGGTGTTTGGGGAGTTTTCCATTGTCCCAAGGGCTCCAAGGGCTTCAAACTTGGGCTTGGACAAGATCAAAAGGTCTCCTTAGACAATGACACTTACTTAACCCTGAGGGGCTCCTCAAGGGGAACCAAGACATGTTGGCATCAATGACAACTTAATAAAAAATTGTCCCCTTTGTCATTGATGACAGCACCATAACTCTTCTTCAGAACACACTCCCCTTATTCATGACTCCTCTCCCCCTTTGGAATCAATGGAAAAAGGGAACATTCTTTGACCATACTACTCCCCATGTCATCAAATTTCTCTTCCTTTCCAACTTTTCTTCCTCTTTGCATTAATGGCAACAAGATATTCTTTTGGCAGTACTACTTCTCTTATCACTGATGCTACTTTGGCAGACTTATTCTGTCACACGAATACTAATGTAACCAACTACAATACTCAAATATGATAGTCAGGTACATATATCCTTTTACACATTCTTCATATAACGGGTCAATAGTCTTCAAAACAATATTTGATTTTTCCCAATATTTTCATCATTTATGTTTTGATCAATGGTTAAATCTACCAACTTCTTTTGTCCATACTTTAGTAGGCTGATGGTTGTTCATATCATTCGATTGAACTTGATTTCTTCTCCAAACTTTAATTGGTCCTTGCATCTTGCAATGTTTTGCGAAATGATCATAACTATATCAATTGTAACATTGAACGGAAAACCCACCTTGATTTCTTCTTGGCGTGATCTTTTCATGATCTCTGCAATGGATGGCTTTGTGACCATAGTTATTTCACTTGTAATAGTAGCCATTGAACATCATAGGATATCTATGAGCTATAACTTCTCTTGATTCTTGTTGATAATGGAATATTTTAAGAAAATGTGTATAATTGTTATTCTTTTCTTCATCTTCCATAGAGTCTTCACTGTTATTCTCGATCTTTGTATTTCTCTTTAAATGAGAAGTTGTTTTGTTAAGGTCTTCCTTCAGAGAGAAGATCTTCAATTCTTGCTTTTGAGAGATTACTATCTTTTCTTGAGGTTGTCTCGTTAGATCTTCTTCTATTTTCTCTACTTCTTCTACTTGTTTGTTCAGATCAAGGATATTGTCTTCCATCTATCCTTTTGAATTCTAATCATCCTCATGGGATTGTTGCAGTTGACCTTTGAGTGCATGATTCTCCTTTTTGAGTTCTGAGAGGTCCTTTTCAAATTCAAAGTTTGTAATACATACCTTCTATAACTCTTTCTTCAAGGATTTGATTTCAAGTTCTTGTTTTCTTCTTAACTTCTCTTCCAATATTTCTTTAGTCTTGTAGGCACTTATCTCACTGTCTTTGTCTTGTAGCTTGCACATCAATTACTTATCCTTATCTTCTAGTTGTCTTTTGAGCTTGACAATTTCTTCTTATTGCTTTTAAATTTTTGTAGCAAACTTCCCAAGTTTATCTTTCAAGGAGTTGAATATGGCTTCTTTGATTCTGGTAGCTTCTTCGACTTGGAGTTTTAGATCAATTATGGTATGTGTGGCCTTCTCATATTCTTCTTGATTCCTCTTCTAATATTTGTCCAATTTCTCTTCCAATACCTGGTTTTGTTCACAAATATTTTTCACTTCTTGTGAAACATTAGTAATTTCATTGTCTATCATAGTATCTACTAAATTTCTATCATAATTTAAAGAGCAAGGATTTTCATCATAATCTGAAGTATTGCATTCCAAAAAATGGCTCTTATCTTCTATACCTGATAAACATATCTCTTTAAAAGCATTACAAATAGAGTGTTCAGGGGACGTACCTTCATACTTACTTGGATCTTGTACCGACTTGTCTTTTGCTTCTTGTTCTTCATTTAGCTGATTTATTTTGAATGACAATTATTCAATTGAGTTGTACTTTCCTATTATTTCCTTTTGGAGATCCGTCAGATCTCTAACCATGAGTTTTGTAACATCTTCTTCATGTTCTTTAGTGGAGTAGATCAGTTCTATTTTGAGCCATAGTTCCTTAGCTTAGCTACACTTTCCTATCTTCTTCTTTTGGTGGTCTGTTAATCCTTCAAGGATGGTTTCCATAGACATTGAATTATTCTTCGTTGCTTCCTTTTGAGCTGTTTTTTTCACTTTCTTTGGAGGAGTATATCCAATAACAACTGATTGCCATATACTGATTCCTTCTTCCTCAATATAAAATTGCATTCTTCTTTTCCAATAGAAGTAATTTCTTCCACGAAAAAATGGTACTCCATTTATTGAGAACCCCATGATGTGTCAAAGATATCCTTCAAGATGATAATGCTTTCTATGAAGGACCCACTCTTATACCAATTTTTGGACACACCAGTTACACTGAGAGGGGGGCTGAATCAGTGTGCTCAGCTTCTATTACTTTTTCACTTTTATTAACAATCAACAACTTATTCAATATTATGCATTATCACATTATCATTATATTATCATCAACATTATTATCATCATCACATCAGAAGCATAGCATGAAACACAAAAAACCAAATTTTACGTGGAAACCCAAGTCCTGGGGGGAAACCACGAAAGCCTTTATAATAGTTTTCCAGAAATAACTAGAAGGAGGCAACAACCCCCTTATTCCAATGACTTCAGTTCTCCAGATACAACTGGAAGGAGGCTACAACCCCCTAATTTATAGGCTACAACTCCCTAGTTCTTCGGCTACAACCGAAAGGAGGATACAACCCCCTTTCCTTGCCACGTCCTGCCACCCTGATATGAAGATAAAAACTGTTAAACCACGAACGCACTGATCCTGTGAACCTGCTAATAAACACATGTACTACACTACACAATCTGTACCACACTGCACAACTGTTGCCACTACTAACCACTACTCATCACCTTATCACTACTCATCAGCTAGTCATTGTCCATTGTATCACACTGCTCATCAAAATGTACCAGTCAAGTTGTATCACACTCCTCATCAACCTCTCCAATCAAGGTGTACCAATCAATGTATTGCTCACGTCAACCGACTTAGTCAATCTGAGTCTAACCAATTGCACACCAAACTCAATCTACCTCAGTCAAACCAACTGCTGATACAACTCAACCAATCTGAGTCAAACCAACTGCACATAAGGAAACTTGTGCCAATCTTGCTCAACTGAACCAACCTATAGAAATATTCTTGTGTACCTGTGTCAAATCAATAATATACTTGTGCCAATCTAATCAAATGCTATGACAGTCAGCCAACCCTTCTTACTTGGCCTAGTTCATCAAGAGACACATTTGAGCAACCAAGAGACTTCACATACGGTCAACCAAACTCTGTCCAGTCACACTCAACTCAATGAGACCACAACCAACCTCAATCACAGTAAAGGAATACTTGACAGTCAAACATGATAAACCTCAACCAACTAACCTCAGTCAAGAAGATAAGAGACTTAACCAACTATGTCAAACTCAGCCAGTCTCATAAACTCTTAGACACAAAAGGATTTTTCGCTCCACTAAAATCAAGCAAATATCAAGAAAATAGTCACTTACTGTAGGATCCCTCAAAGACCAAGTGCAAAAAAAAACAAAATAATAAAACAAAATAAGTACTGATAACAGAATTAGACAAAACAAAATTTTTGTTTTCTTTCCTTGTATAATGCGTATTGGAAATCCTACCAATTAAATACAATCAAAAGATGCAAAGTCTTTATGTCTGTCCACATTGAGTAACACATATAAAACTTTCAAGGGCCACGGGGGTTCCACGAGCTTCTGCTTATTAGGGGATGGAACATAGTATTGTATGGTAGTATCTTACTTAGCTCTGACTAACTCATCTTTTCTTGCAGGGAGAACCCATAGCTGGAATGGCCTTTATTTGCAACAACTCAACAGAGCTAGGAGGCCCTTTAAGGTAAAAATCAAATTTTATTTTCTTAATGCTACTCTTGCAACATTATAATATAAGTCGGTGGCTATTCCTAAAGTGCTTAGCTTGTCTTAAAGATTTAACTAAAAGTCTTGGGAGTATGGCTCGTAAGTCGGACCATCATCCCCTAAGGCTTTAAAAGACAGCTGTGTGAATAAAAACCCTTGAGGGACCAAATACTCAACACGCAGGAGTACTGCCCATGGCGAGTAAACTCATCTAGTAATCAGCAACAAGGGGGTCACAAGTAAAAGAATTATTTTAAATAAACCTTTGACATGGGGTTTAAAAAGGGGTTCGTAACTCCAGCGTGTCCACACGTGTAAGGGGGAAAGGCTCTTAGAAGGGAAAACCCTCGAATCGGAAAAAGAATCCAGGCATAAAAGTGTAGTCGCTTTGTAACAGGTTGGTCTGCAAAAACGTTGAGTTTTCTGGACTGAGTTTTCTGACTGATTTAAAGGTGTGCAGGGTCGTGCTTCTTGTCGTATAGTTTATGGACAGCTATGTCCTCCTGGGATTCGCTGGCCGTCTAAAATCTTCTCGGTGCCCGAGGTAACAGGACAGTTCAAAACCCAGCTTCAGTCTTTTGTGGTGAGGATTGTATCACGTGGACCTGGGAAGGGGTGCGCCCAGCCCCATACAACAAAAGGACTTTCATTTACTTGGCAGTATTATGTTTATTAAAGAGGTTGTACGCCCGCGATCTACAGCAAAGTAAACCTTCTGGCCTTTGGTGCTTTCGGCCGGGTGACCCACAGAGGTCGTTTTTCCTCTAGAGCTCATCGAAAGGGAGCACCACGACCGTTCCCAAAGTTCGTGAGTGAAACTAAAATGCTCCAGCTCGCTGATGGGGGGCAAGTGACAGGGATGCGAGCTGTCCCTTTCCGAGAGTTTTAAAAAGGAGGACGGGACCCAGGGTCTCCTCACAGGCTGCGTTACAGAGGGTTAACATCAGGTGGCCGAACCCAACTCTGGCTCGCTGTTCACGAGCTTCCCGGTACTGAATACAAGGTGAACTACCCTACACCCTGCGTTTTCTTTTAATGGTTTTCATTATATAATTATATATATTTGGCTATCTTCTCTTCGTTAAAAAGGGAGTAAAGTAACAACTAACCTGTTGCTTACCTCTGTCGCAGGTCGAGTAGGTCAAGAGGTGTTGTGGGGTATCCGACTGGCGAAATCAAACAAGTAAGAATCATCATACCATGCTATGTCCCTTCTCTGATGACGAGGCTCGAAAGACAAGTTGGGGCGGTTCTGGGCGCCTCACCGGTTTATTTGTCGGTAATTACCTCTATCTGGAAGGGTTCTTCTCTTGGTAAGAGAGGAACCTCACGCGGGACCCAAAGGGGTTTTCTTTTTGTAGTAGTCACTGTTTTTAAACGCTTGCGGATGATGCCGAGCCGAAGGCCCGTGTACAGCCTGCGAAATTGATTAAAAATTCTTTCATGTGTAGGGTGTGGCTAAGGCCCAGACATTCTCCTTGTTTATTTTCTTGTTTGAAAGGGAACTTCCCTTAATGTTATCATTTTCTGCTATAAGGCAGCTGTTTTAGTTTCAGATATAAAATTTTGATATTCAGGGAAGAAGAGGTCCTCCAGGGTTATGAGTTCAATGCCCTTCTTGGCCTCAAGTTCTTTTTCTACCAGCATTTTAAGTTTTAGTTTAAAAAATTTCTCTGTTAAAAAAAATTCTTTACCAGTCTTTACAATTTTCGAGCTTTAGCATGTGGATTGGTTTGATGGCTTCTTTTTACTGAAAGTTTTTCGCCCAAAATCCTAAAAGTTACCAACTTTAAAACAGAGGGTATTTAAGTGTAAAACCAGTCCAAAATAACGCTAGGCTCTGTGTTTCCCAAAACCGCAGCCTCTATTAGGATGGTTAACAGAAGAATTTTTCCTCCAAAGTTTCTTCAAGAGCCGGGTCTTCATGTTTCCCGTAAATTATTATTTAAGGATTTACAGATCTCGATCAGTTCATAGACTATTTAATGGTATCGGCTCGCCATTTTTCCCTCCCTGGCAACTCTGAATTAATAAATAATAATAGAGCAGCCGTATTTTATTAATGAATTAATAACTTAATGTACCGAGCTTGAATGATATAAAGGGCTGTAGCTAACATGTTCATAGTACCAGGCCGGATCAGGCCATAATTGGGAAAATTACTCTCTCAGCAGGTTCGAACCCAGCTCTTTTCTACCACAAGAAAGCCCAGTTTTTATTTTTATTTTTATTTTTATTTTTGTTTCATCTCGGGGTTCAGAGGAAGGGTCCTACCGCCCTTTAGTCTGCGATGTTGTAGTGGGGAGAACGTAGGGAACTAAAACAATAAGCCATACTACCCTGATTCGCATAAGCGGACCGCTAGTTGGTTAGAAGGGGCATTTCCTCTAAAATTTCTGTCACCAAAATAAAACTCGCTTAGAGCTGCAACGCCCAGGATTTACATAAGGTATATGGTGCTAATAATCAACATCCTAAATTAAATAGCTTCCTGCTTAAAACAATATAATCCATTATTCTGTACAGGAAGGTGTGCCATCCCCTGTGCAATATACTTCAACTAACAACATGATTATTATTCATATCCAGGGGGTTTCATAGGAACTGATATCTTCAGACGTAGCATTGCATTACATGACAAAAAATATAACAAAATTCCTGCTAATACATTCAGGGAGTACGCATCTGCATTTAGATTTATAAAACTCATAAAATGAAAGGAACCTGTAGAATTTTGTAGCGGGAATATAGTGGAAACAGCCACGCTCCTCCCAACTGTAGACTAGGTTTAGCTTCCTGCTTTCCAAGTCACCCCCGAGCCAAACAAGACATGCCAACAGAAAGGGGCGACTAACCACAGCTTCACAATTCAGGTTTGGATCACACAGCCTTGCCTAACACCCAAGTGCTCATCCAACAAGAGTTTAAGTGTGCAGCATACTAAGCAGCGTCCTGCCTCCCCCATAGGCTTTCTTTTTATTTTCATCCTTTTTTTTGCCTAGGTCTTTTTTTGTTTTTTGTCCTCCATCCAGCTCATTCCTCACGGAATTCATGGAGTTGACAGAGCCCTGATTTCCAGGGAATACTCAGTGTCATTAAGGCACTCCTGTCGCCTATGACAGTTTCCTTGTGGTTAGCCCTGACATTGCCCCTTTTGCTGCATGCCTGTTTCTTCATTTAACATGGCTGTTTCCACTTTCCTGCTTAATAACTTTATTTCAATAATTGTTAAAATCGTTACATAATCTTTCTCAGCAGGTTTTTCCAAAAATAATCGTCAAACAATAACAATAACAAGTATTTTCTTAAAAAGGTCAAAGTTCATACTTTGGGGGACATTACACTTACAATATTATCAAAGGTTGTCATTAACAATCAATAACAATCCAGCTCCACTTAGGTCAAAGACACAATGATCAACACTTGTCAAACTATTTTTTAAAGAAAACATTTAGGTTGATCAAATAAATAACTCACAAGATCTACTACTTACATGCCAACTTCTCATTCAATACTACCCTTATACAATAGTCAAGATAAATATCAAGATCTATGCCAACATCATCCAAGATAATCATCAAGATATATATCAAGATCACATCAATATATATGCCAAGATAATCATCACCATAGCCTCCATAACATATTCAATGACTTCAAAGAGATATACCAATATATAGGCTCACATACTAAGATCAAAGAGGAACTCTATCCATGAGAGACATGTGCCATTACAAGAGAAACCCAGAAGCATGAGCCATATTTTTTTTAATATCATAAGATTAAGAAACAATAGAAAAAACAAAAGGAACTCTAGATGATGTCACCACATATCCCTCGTAACAAGCTTTCCAACGAGCCAATAATTTTGTAATTCTGATTACATATGAGAAAGTTATGCCAAGTTTAGTGAAGATGGTCAAATATTTCTCTATCACAAAATTCACACTTTTCTCCAAGAGTTGCTAAATTCCTGAGAGAATTGATGATGAACAAATAAAATGTTTGATATTCTATTTATATAGGTTGTGGAGAAAAAATATTACCTTGGGCCGACATGCAATTCAAAATTATAAATAATTAAATTCTCTTTTGTTTGGTCGGCTCACCCAAAAAGGTGGGGTACAACAACTTCAAAAATTCATATCTCTTCAATCCTAAAGAGTTAGAATATGCTCCACATATTATTGGAAATGTATTGTTGAGGAATATCTCCCTGTGATGGGTTTATTTGCAAATTATTGGTCTAATACCCTTAAATTCTTCAATTTGTCCAGAAATTCAATGACCCACACATGAGGGTGCCAAAGACCATACCACCAACTACAAGAGTTTCAAAGTCTTCTTCAAGGTATTCTTCAACATATCGAGGCACGTATGTGGGATCTACCTCCATCTACATCCCAATAGCCATATAACCACAAATAAGACCCTACATCACCATGGTTCAAGACTCAAGGCACCACATGCAAGTGTTTCAAGGACTCTTTCAAAGATATCATATAATATTTAAACAAGATAATTTCCATGGAATTAAATCCCATCACATAGGGCTCCATCACCAAGTGATGAGGACATGATTACCATAGATTCCATCGTATCAAAGGATCCAACAATCACGGGCTTACAAACCACCATATGCATGGATTCCAAGACAGAAATAATTTCCAAATGCACCATCAATGATCATATAGTGTCCAAGGGTCATCATGCTGCCATTTATGTGGGTGCCAGACCTTCTCCTGCATAATGACCATCTCCAAATGTTCCATGACCCCAACAAGGGATACATGGGCATCAATATCTTCATCAAGGGTTCCAAGTATTCATCAAGTCATTAATTACCACATCATCACCTTTAAGGGGACAAGGACCATTAAGCCATCAAATGTGGGTCCAAGGGATTCTTAAGGGCTTCTTCATCAAGAAAGGGGATTCATAGGCTTCTTCAGCCACCTCAACCACACCAAGAGACCTCCAAGGGTCAATATCCATCATGAAATCACATGTGGGGTTGCTAGACCTTCTCCTGGGGTACCATGACCTCAATAAACACAAATGACCACTAAAAGGGTCATTTTGACTCTTCCAACTTCTTCATCCCACCAAGGACACTTTTGTAGGTTAATGGGATGTAAGTTGTGGTACTGCGGAACCAGAGATACAACTGGGGAACTGTAAAACATATTTGGGGTACTTAAACACTCTACAGGGTGTTTAGGGATTTTGCCATTGTCCCAAGGGATCTAAGGGCTTCAAACTTGGTCTTGGACAAGATCGAAAGGTCTCCTTGGACACTGAAACTTACTTAACCCTCATGGGATCCTCAAGGGGCCCCAAGACATGTTGGAATCAATGACTATACAATGTTGGCATAAATGACAATTTAATCAACAAAACAATCAACTGTGAATACAGGTAAACCTCTAAAGGTTGAATAACATTTGAAATGGAATCACACAATATATCAATTATGGCGCTATACTTAGCCACATGGTTTGAGCATCGATGAAGGAATACACCTCCTAAAGACACAAGTTGACTCTCACCTACACCCAAGAAGTAGAATCTAAGTTCTATGTATGGCGGCTAACACCATTCAAAAATCCCAAGTACGTCGAAGACTCTGTCAACATCTTCCAACCAATAGGAAGCATGCCAACAAAATGGTGACACCACAAGGAAAACCAAAAACTATGCAAAACTATACAATAATATACAAGGTACTAGCCCAAGTTGGAGGCTTATGAATAGTACTTCTTGAGGTATAGCCCATTTTTCGGCTCCTTTAGAAAATTCCCTTCGTAATCTTCCAACTTGTAAGATCCTTTCTCTAGGACATGTATTACAATGTAAGGACTATGGAACATAGGATTAAAGTTGTCTGCCCCCAATGGTTTGTTGGCTTGATCATACAAGAAGGCCAAGTCATATAATTATACTGATGGGGATAGACAGACTTATCATGTCGGGCCTTGACACCACATTTTTTACTTCTACTGCCACGAGAGAATCACGATGTTGCTCATCTAGATTCTTGAGGTGGAATAAATGCTATTCTAACTTAGAGGTGTCAAGCAGGAACTCTACAGATAGCTTCAATGAAGGGATCTTGCATTCAACCGGTAAAACTGACTCCACCCTATGAACTAATTGGTACGGTGAAAAAATGGTGGAAGTCTTAATTGTTGTGTGGTAATCCCACAAAGTAGGGTATAACATAATATGCCAATTACTCTTTCTTTGATTAACAATTTTATGTAGAATGTCCTTAAGAGATTTGTTAACTACCTCAACTTGGCCATTCTCTTGGGGGCAATAAGATGAAGAATGATCTTTCTTAAACCTTAGCTTTAAAGCTAATTATTCCATCATCTTATTCTAAAATTGACTGCCATGATCAATGACAATCTCCTTCAGGATCCTGAACCAAGTGATAATTTGGTTGAACACGAAATGGGCAGTTGTCTCACCATCATATTTGAGTGTAGGCATGGCCTCCGTCCACTTAGTAAAGGAATCCATTTCCAAAATAATATGGGGATGCGAAGGGACCGACGGTGATAATGGGATGTAACGGGGTGGGATGCGAGCACATGTTTTAGAGAAAACACCTGGCAAGGGTGACATCTCTTGACCACATTAATGCAATTTTTAAATATTGACGGCCAGTAATAACCTGCGCTCAAAATATTATGGGTTGTAGCAATATCGGATAAATAAACACTACATGCCCCACTGTGGCAGTGATTAAGTAAAACCTCAGCCTCCTTATGAATCAAACAATGATGCAAGATAGACTCCACCCCATGGTGATACAAAGTTTCATTGATGATGAGGTAGTTTTTAGCATTATGTCATACGTGTTGTCATTCATCCCTTGAAAGATGTGAAGGGAACTTCATAGTTCTAAGATAGATGATAATATCGCCATACCAAGGATCCATAGATGAGATGAGTAAAATGTGCTCATCCACGAACGACTCCTCGTGAACCATGTCCTCATAAATCCTAGGAAGATCCGACATGAACTCTGTGAAGAGCAAAGACTTCTTGGATTTTGCCGAAATTAATGAGGGAGATTTTCTTTTATTTAGCCCTCTCAAATTTACCTAAAATGTTGATTTTGCCTCCCGATTTCTAGTAAAATTTTGTTAAATCCTTCCTTTGCCCTCGTATTTCAAGTAAAATTCATGTTAAACCATTCCCTCACCTTGGATTTCGAGTAAAATTCATGTTAAACCCTTCCTTTTGCCCCCGATTTTCAATAATGGATGCTTCAAGCAGTTATTTCATCTTCCATTTATCTTGTGAATCGAGGATATAGTTTCAATCACCCTAATATTTCCACTTCCAGTCAAATCCACATGAATCGTAGTTTTGATTGCAATTTGACAGTGGTTGAGTGGTTAATCTACAATTACATAGTGTTTCGTTGGGTCTATGGTATGTACAGAGGTTAGTTTCTTATTATAACTTATTTTTCCTTTAGTTGGAACTTTTTGTGTGGATTTTGGGTTGTACGCTTTAGTATTAAGGATGAATTTCAATTATTCATGGGTAAAGTAAAATAGTGTCCTCCATCAACTCACTAAGTTGTTGTAATTCCTTCATATTTTCATGCATGGCTTCAATTTTAGATGTACTTAAATACATATTGGATTGTGCCACACTCAACTCTTGGGTTTGTTCTATTAGCTTGTTCTTTAGGTTAGTAGCATGGTTACTAAGTTTTTTTATAGTATTTCTCAAACATTGTGTATAAAGCTTTGGTTTGCAAGTCAACTTATAAATACTGAGAATTATAGTCCATATGGGATGTAAAAGCACTAATAATTTTAATATAAATGTTACATGTCACAAGATGAATCTTTCCTACCCCATCATTATTGTACCTCTCAAGGAGAATTACCTTTTGCTGAAGCAATTGTTTTTCACTTTCCAGTTTCTTACAGTTCTCTTGAGTCAATAAATCATTTTCATCTAGCTATGATTCTTAAAGATTGGTAAAGTTAAATATGGCTTTACTTACTACTAAAAGAATCGATATGAATGGATTATTTTTAGGAGACATTAATATTCATATTTATATCATTTTGGAAGATTTTTTTCCTGATATAGTAATCAACCAGTATATGTCATCATTGCATGTGTCAGTTGACTTCATCGTAGGTTTTGAATGTTCTTTCTATCTCATGTTTTTCGTAATGTATCGTATTTTTTGTTCATGCTTGCACTAAAAGAGATGGCATGGAAAATTTCGTAAGGAGATTTGAAGACCACAGCATATTATTGAAGCTTCGTATATAATCTTAGATACACAAATTGCTCCTGACAAATTGATAGAAGATAGTACTTTGGAGGAGAGTCGTCTTCAAGGAATTGAACTAGAAATAGAACATTGTGGGCGTTGTGCTCACCTGTATTCTGCGCTGGTGGCTTTGTAGGTGATGGGGGGGCTGATATTGAGGTGCACTTTTGACTGGGGGTTTTTCTTATACTTCTTATTCAAGTGACAGCGGGCGCCTGTGACGCTTGGGAGGCAGACTGTGGCTTATATGTGTGCACTGTGGTCTACTGGAATGGGTCCTTTCTGGGTATCACGTGTTCGTGGTAAACGTGCTCTTTCTTGGGCTGTCGGGGTTCGCACATAACCCTCGCGTGCTCGGTCGCTGTCGAGTGCAGACTTTTCTGGACTTGGCCGGTATTGGTATCCCGGGCTTTGCCGTGAAGGTTTTCGGAGTTTTAGAGTATCAGCCGGTATTTTTGCCGTTTATCTTGGCGGGGTCCACGCACGCCACCTGTGACTGCGACCCATTTGGGGAGACTTGGTGAAAGGGCTGGCTGCTTCTCTGGTCGTGGTTTCCTCAAGTGCTTGTACCGGTTATAGTGGTCTTCTGTGGCTCACGGGTTTTCTTGTGTCTTCATTGAAGGTTGATGGAACCGGTTGTAGTCTCCATGTGTCGGTAAATTGCCTGAACCCTTAGCGTTCTGCTGCTGTTGGGGTTGTGGGTGTGCTCACCTGGTCACCGGGGTTTTGGTGCGGTCTACGTGAGGTGATGGGAACGGTATGCCGGGTACTCTTAGATGCACGGTTCTGTAGGTGATATACATTTGCAGGGGGGGACCATTGCACTTTGTTGGTGTTTGGGGCTGATATCATTGGGATTGGTCTGTGTTTACTCGGTATTGGGAGGTATTGGAGACCTCGGTGGGGGTGGTATATTGGCATATGCTGTTTTCTGGTGGGGTTTTTCGGGCGCTTGGGGTATTGCTGGGCCTGAGGCTTGTGCGGGGGTCTGAACTCCTGCGTGGAATTGACCGGCGTGCGACTGGAGCTTTTGGAATTTTCTCGACGGTCATTGTCGTGTGGATGGTGAGTCGACCACATTTCATCATTTCGATGGTATGTACTATCCTTTGTTAGCGCTGTGCTCTGCGGTCAGGTAGATTGACACCAGGTAGCTCTTACCATTTTCTGTGATTTTATTTATATCCTGCTCTGTCATCGGGGGGGGTTTCTGGTGGCTGCTTCAGTTGTGGTTTTTTTCTGGGGGCTGCTTCGGTTATTTCCTTATTGTTTTATGGAGTTCACCCTCTATGAGGGTTAGTACCAACCATTAAAAAGTGGGAATTTTTTGTCTTATATATTGCTGCCATCTCTGTATTATTTCTTCTGCTGAATGTTTGGAATTAGGTGGTGGGGTTTGGTTATTATGTTAAATGTTCTGTGGTATTGTGTGGAAGACCCCGGTTCTGTACTGGTTAACATCTGTTTATTATTGCTTTGGGTCCTTTATATTTAATTGCCTTTTTTGGTTTTTTTATACTTCTGTTGGAGTACATGTGGTGGGGTCTGGTATTTTAAGCATATATTTGCTGTGGTATTGAGGTGGGTGACTCCTGTATGTGGTGCTGGTTTACTATTTGTATTTTATTGTATTTATTTACCTGAAGAGTGTGGTGTTGGGGTGTATTTGGCTGTCTCCTTGGGCGAGTGTCTGGCTGGGGCCTACTCTGTCGACCTGTATACTTGTGGCTGTTTTTTATTATTTGTCTAGTATTGGGGGTCCCTTGGGTTTTTGGCTCCCTGCTCATGGGAGGACCGTCTGTGGGAAGCCATTCCACCTATGTTGGGATGGGTCGGATTAACCATGCTTCTCGGCGTAAGGAAAAGGCTCTTAAGGCTTCTGCTCATAAGCCCTGTTTCACTCTGGGTATTGACATATTTATGGACAGGGTGGAGAGCGTCTGTCAGCGGGCGTTGATCGGTAGATTGGAATATACCACTTTGACTAAAGATGGTTGGGTTGACTGGGCAACCCATCATTGGAAGCCCATTATACACTATGTTCCCTCTATCAGCCTACTGGCAAACAATTGGTTGGTATTTGTATTCTTGGAGGAGTCGGATGCTTCACTCATTCTGGAAAACCTTTGGCCGGTACATGAGGGTTCTGTTATACTGAAAAAGTGGCACTCAGGATTTGACCCTTTGACTGAGAGGGTGGCGGTACGACATCTCTGGGTCTTACTACCTGCATTGCCCTTTCCGCTCTGGAATAAGGATGTACTCATTAACCTTGCAAATCTTCTTGGTAAATTTGTTGCTTTGGAGAAGGACTTTCCCCTTATTTATGATAAAAGAGTAGCTAAAATACTGGTTGAGGTGGATATTACCAAAGGACTTATTCCTGAAATTGAGATTGTGTGTGGGGAAGATATCATTACTCAGAGATTAGACTATTTGAACATGCCTTTCAAGTGCTTCCTTTGTCATGAAACAGGTCACCTCAGGAATTCCTGTCCTAGTATCTGCACTGGTCAGCCTTTTAAGAAGGGTTTTATTCATGCACATGTCTTTGATTTGCCTTGCCCTGACTCTGCTCTCCTGCCTTCAGCCACTCTGGAGGTATCTACTGAACCTGTGGTCACAACCTCTCCTTGTACTAGTCCCCTGCCTACTGTTCCCTTGGAGCCCTCTTCGATACCCTCTGTACTTGATTATCGTATCCGGTGTGCTGATGAACTGGAGGACTCCACTGACCTTATTTATCACTCGTCGTCTCCCTCTATTTTCGATGATCTCTCGAAAGGTCAGCTAATGTACATCGAAGACATGGAAGCTGTTGCGAAAAATTCCTTTATTACCCCGGCGGTGAACTTAAACAGAGCTGTTGTCAGTGGACCCCCTCCCCTTACCCTGGAACACTACCCTGCTCTCCCTCAGACTTCCTCTGACCTGACTTCCCCTTCTTCTCCTGCAATCCTCCCGGAAACTACTCCATCTCACCCCTCGTCAAGTCCTTCTGAAGCACCGGCTTTTCAGGATCCCTCCCTTCTCTCAGCTCTTTCTATTTTCTTGGACAAGACTCCCATATCTCCCTCCACCTTACCTTTGGACTCTATCAGATTTAAGGATGTGACCATCAGGAAATCCAGGAGGGGCCAACGGGAAGGTACGGGGGAAACTATCTCTTATACACCTCTCTCGACTCGTATAAAGCAGGCAGCCCATCTCTCCTCTTCTTCACCTACCCCCCCCAGGTACTTAGAGCATGTACACCTGTTGAACACACTTCCCCATGAAGGTTTTATCTATGAATATTCGTGGTTTTGGGGGGGTGGCCAAACAAAAATCCCTTGGTTTGTTATTATCTGTGCTTAGACTTGACTTGATACTTTTCCAAGAAACTATGTGCAGTCATGCATATGCTCTTTACTTGTTTTCCAAACTCAAGCCTGGCTGGGAATTTTGTGCATCTGATGCTTGTGGTCTCTCTGGGGGTCTACTTGCGGGTTGGGATCCTCACTTGGTTCGTTGCAAAGCTTTCTCATCTCTGGCTGGAATTGTACTCAAGGCTTAATTTAAAGGCATGACTGAGCCTTTTACTGTGATAAACTGTTATGGACCCTATGTTCATCGTACTAGCTATTGGAACAGACTGGTATCTGGTGGGTTGCTGGGATTGCCTAACTTAATTCTGGCCGGGGATCTCAACTTCACCTTATCATCAGCTGAAGTATGGGGGCTTAAAGCTAGGTTGGATCCTTGGGCTCTATATTTTTTGCAGCTTATTTCTGGTAATTTGTTGGTGGATCTTTCAATGGACCCATGTACCCCCACATGGACTAGAGCATGTGGTTCCTCCTTTAATCAAATATTTTTTCGTCTTAGATCTTCCACATATTGCATCCAAAGCAAAGTTAGATTATCTAGTAGTGCAATAGAATCTTCAGTCAATCAATTGAGTTGCATAGAATCTGCAGTCAACCAATCCAGTTTCATGTAATGGTTGTGAACTTGTCTCCACCTTGGTGCAATTGAAAGAAACATCTATCATGCAATGCGTGTATTAGATCTTCAAGGAGAATACCACCAACTCAACATCCCATAATAGCATTTGAACCAAAACATACACTATGACCAATCCTCCAAGCGGGGAACCTTCCTATTTAGAGAAAGTAGATACCATAGCTTTCCAATGGTTTGACATTGATTTGATGCTTTTTCTTTCCAACATGATCCACTGCATGAGTGAGATTCATAATAACGTGTTTCTAGAGGCTCTCCTTAGTGATTGGCTTCCAAACATTCTTGGCTTCTATTGTGGATCCAAACAAATGAATGGGTTTAAGCCCCCATCCACCCTCATCCTTTGGTTGAGTTAAAAAATTCTAACTAACAAGATGATACTCCCCCTTTGCCGAGCCTCTTTCCCACAAGAATTGAAAGCACACTTTTCTAATTTGCTCTAGGAATCCTTTAGGAATATGGGCTAAAACCTAGAATCGCAATGCTAGTTTGAATTATTGGGTTTCAAAATAGATTTCACGAGGGTGAGTCTTCCTCCTTGGGATAACCACCGATTGCACTAGAAACCAAGATTTTTCTCAACTGTCATGATCAACCATGACCAATCTTGTTTCGAATAGCCATTTGGATTCAAATTGAAACCCAAGATAGCAATAAACTAAATTGTGATATTTGTATTTTTTGAATTTTCTTCTTCTCATGCAGCAGCTAATTTAGTGTCTGTCCTTAATAATGACTTTCTGTTCAAGAGATTGAATTAGCTGAGTATGCTGCCTGCTGCAGCTTAGAAATATTAATCAGAGATGCAGTTAGCCAAGAATGCTTCTAAGTGGGGAAAAAATAATTCAGGCCAATGAGAAATTCACGATGTTAGCTCTGAATTTTCTTCCTATGTTCTTTTGTGTTTGTGCATTGCTTGCATGTCAGTACTATCTTAGATCTTTTCTGAATATGTTTCATACAGTAACCTCTCAGATTTGCTTCTTCACTGGGATTGATCTGTGTGGAAGGTTGTAACTTGTGTCAGTCTCTTTAGCCTTCTCGGAGTCACCATATTTTGAAAATTGAACCTGTGACTTTGCAATATAGGGATCAAATCTCATTATAGTTTTAATATTCCTATGTCACCTTTTGCTTATCATTGTTTTGTTTTCTCCCTAATCCGATCCTCCCAAATCCACAAATACAATTGTTTCCAATATAGTAGAGTCTAGACCTTGCTGCTTAAGACACCAAGTATATTCTCTACTTTGAAATCCTGCTTTTCCTATCTTCCTCTAACTCTTCATTTGCCTTTTGCTCCACTAGAATTCTAGTAAGCTGAATTTAAACAGGATAGGAGAGGACAACTATTTGTGACAATGTAAGTTTGTCTTGTCCTTTATATTATTTTGGCTTGTTTCCATTTAAAACGTTATTTTGTTCTATTCTATTCCCTAGTTTTCAAAAGCAGAGTTCATTCTCCTCTTCTTCCATCTGACCAGATCCTTAACTTCAGTAACTTTTAGTAGTCTCATACTTGCCTGTTTGTTAACTATTCTCAACTTGGCAATACTAATTTGTGAAGTTATATCTTCATTTGTGGATATAGATATGGAAAGAAGCTTCGCATTCAAAAGCGTCGTTACCTGGAAAGAGACTTCACTTAGTATCGCTATTTGTGTGTAATTACGATGTCTGACATAGTGTAAGTGACTTCACTTAGTATCGCTATTTGTGTGTGCTCATCTGCCCTTTATTATAATGGGATATAACTTGTAAATGATAAGAAACAGATTTTATGGTTTATTTTATGTTATGTAAGTACCATTCCTAAGTTGACATGAGGTCTCTCAATGAGACTATACATATTTACGACTCTTGTTACTGGTAAAATTGTTTTTGGGTTATATGTATGTGAGAATACTTTGTTGTTATAATTTTACCTTTGTGTATTACTAGTGAGTAGTAAATTTCTTGTTAATTTTTTATCTTGATGGTTGTGCATAACTTCTGGCTTAATTGGCCCTTCTTAACATGACAGGTATGCTTGCACATGTTTTCATTGGACTTTTTGAACCAGGTCTCACCGAAGATCTTGAACAGGACAGCATGTGGGTATTCTCTCTTACATTTCTGTTGTAGGTTAATTGTGGTGCTTCATGTACATTGGTTATCTACCATGTTTTCTCTCTCCTTCTCATATTTTGTGAGATTTGTAGTATTTGTGGATAAATAGGACTATCAAACAGTTTACACAGAAGACTGAAGTTTCTGAGATTGGATGTTTCCACAGTGGATAACATTGAATTAAGCCTTCTGGATTCACTGTGTTGAAAGTTGGAGCTGATGACATATTTCGAGTGGAACCTCTGCTCATCATCAGGATCCATAGAAGCTGT
>LPNX010619925.1:74636-86130 GCA_001517045.1 Pseudotsuga menziesii | reverse complement strand
GCGAGGTTTAGTGGGTCAGTTCATGGGGTTATGGCCCTCCACCAAGACCACAGATGACTGGATACAGAGGAACTGGAAGCCCAACCTGAAACATGGAGTTACTTGCTACCCCGTTGGGAGAGGATTTTTTGTTTTCGAATTCATATCAGAAGAAGACCGGGACTTGATTTTAGAAATGGCCCCTACTTCATGGGGATGCAGGGTCTTTACTTGAACAAATGGACGCCGGACTTTGACCCCACGGTCGTTCTTCCCAAAGAGGTGCCGGTGTGGGTCAGGCTCCCCAATCTCTGGTGCATTGCTGGGACTATGAGTCATTGCAGAGAATAGGGAACGGAATCGGCCGCTTCATTGATAAAGCCGACAACAAAGGACAATACACATGCGCTAGAATCTGTGTTGAAGTGGATCTCGAAGCCGGGTTCCCGGAGGCAGTAAAGTTAACAGTTGGATCTAGGACCCATTATCAAAAACTGGACTACGAGCAACTGCCATTCAAGTGCAGAAACTGCCAAGAGCACGACCACTTTCAAAGGTACTGCCCCAAATTGGCCGAGGGGAAAGAAGATGCGGAAGGATGGCAGAAAGTCAGGAAAGGGAAAACCCCTAATAGCACCAAAAGCAAGGAGAAAGAGACCCAGGAACCTCCAAAGGGAGGCAGCTCAAAACCCAACCCTCAAGAAACCCCTATTGTAGCTCAAACTTCTACCAGCACTCCTGAAAAGGAAGAAGTTAGGGCATCACAAGGCCCAATCTTCTCAGCCCCCCACCCTGTTATCCCCAGCTCGTCAAAGGAATTTATAAGCCTAGGATCAGAGACAGGAGCTGAATCATCAGAGGAAGGAGACACCGAAGTAAGCAGCCCGTCAAGCACTCCAAACCAACCAAAGCGGGGACGAAAAACTGAGAAGAAAAGAAGGGAAGAGCAGTCCTATAAGGACGTGGTCCAAGGCTCACAGCATACCATACCAGAAATGATGAACACCAGATCCGGAATGAAACTTGGGAAAACCCCGAAAGGGGGCCACCCACCTCAACCAGGTAAATAATGCAGTACGTCTCCTGGAACTGCAGAGGACTAGGCAGCACCATAAAAGAAGAAGCCATAAGGGATTTAGTAAGAGCAAAGATGCCGAAAGTCCTCCTAATCCAGGAGACGAAGTTGGAGGAGGAGACTCTCCTCCGAGCAAGTAACTCGTTCTAGAAGAAAGGCCCGGGCAGGGCTGTGAGCGCTCGAGGAGCATCGGGAGGCCTGGCAACGTTCTGGGACTCTTCAAAGCTCGACCTTGTAGAAGAAGAAGGAACCACTCATTGGTTATTCACCAAGCTGCTCCACAAAGACTCCGGCCACCCTGTAAGTATTTTTAATATGTATGTTCCTGTCTTGCATGCAGAGAAAAAAGAATGCTGGGACTCCTTAAAGCTTTTTCTTAATCAGCATAACCTTGAAAACTTAATAGTTGCCGGAGATCTAAATGTTACTCTGGCTCTGGTCGAGAAAAGAGGGGGATCGATTGTATGGGACCCGGCAAGAGAATGGGTGGAAGACCTGATGCTGGATTGGGATCTTGAAGACATCATCCCTGACAATGGGAAATTTACTTGGTCCAACAAAAGGATAGGGCCTGGCCATATAGCTGCTCGCCTAGACCGCTTCCTTATCCACTCTTCCTTCCTTACTCTCGGACTCATGGCGTCCTCCAAGATCCTCCCGCATTATACTTCTGACCACAAGCCGATCTCGCTTTCCCTCTCTCTCAGGAAAAAGTTAGGCCCCATCCCCTTTTGGTTCAGCCCAATCTGGGTCAATCTGGAAGGCTTCCATGATATTGTGTCCAATTCCTGGAAAGATCCTGCTTTTGGTTCCCCCTTCTATATCTGGGAAAGTAAACTCAGAAGACTCAAAACTGATCTGAAAGCTTGGGCCAAAGGCCTAAGATCCCCTACGGGTGAAAGGAAAAGAGCTCAGAGGGCCCTGGAACGGCACCAGCTTGTCTTGGAAGAGTCCCCGGTCACGCTTGCCTTGCTTAACCAGGAGGCTGATCTTCAGAGAAATTACCACAAATCTTGTAGAGAAGAGGAAATCTACTGGAGAACCAAGTCAAGAACGCTTTGGCTCCAAGCTGGAGATAAAAACACAACTTTTTTTCATAAGCAAGCTCAGGCCAGGCAAATCTACAACTCCATCAATGAAATTCAAATGCAAGACCAAGTTATTACAGATTTCAATGAAATCAAGGAGGCTGCCCATTATTATTTCAAGAACCTTTATTCTGCTCCGGACTCGGATCCGGTGGACCCAAAGTCCTTCCCTCTATCAGAGGTTCCAAATTTGATCAATGATGATGATAACTAGGTGCTGAACAGCCCTGTAAGTATTCGGGAAATCAAGAAAGCCCTTTTTAACATGGAACCGGACAAAGCTCCTGGGCCGGATGGATTTACAGCCCGGTTCTACATTTCTTGTTGGGACATCATCAAATCGGACTTGTATAGAATGGTTAAGAAGGCTCAGAACTGCTCCAAGTTGGGGGGCAGCACCAACTCCTCATTCTTGGCACTTATTCCAAAAGAAAAAGGAGCCAGGAATTTCAGCAGATTTAGGCCTATTCCCCTCTGTAACACGGGGTATAAGATCGTTACCAAAATAATGGCTAATAGACTTAAAAAATTCCTGCCAAAATTGATCCCGGAAAATCAAGGCGGGTTTGTGAAAGGAAGACAAATTCTGGACAATATTATCCTAGTCCAAGAAGCCATTCACACCAGCTACAGAAAAAAGGAAAAAGGCATGGTAGTAAAGCTGGATCTGGCTTGTGCCTTCGATAGAGTTAGGCACGATTTCCTTTTTGCTGTCATGAGCAACTTTGGGTTCAATCAGAAGTTTATAGGCTGGGTTAAAGCTTGCATATCAGCCCCTTGGATTGCTCCGTTGGTTAATGGACGCCCCACCAGCTTCTTCAGGGCCTCAAGAGGCCTGAGGCAAGGCTACCCTCTTTCCCCAGTGCTCTTTGTCCTCCAAGCTGCTGTTCTAAGCTTCCAGCTGAACAGAAAACTCCAAAACAGATCTCTGTCAGGCATCAGAATTGTTCCAAAGGTTAAGGATGTCAATCACGCCCAGTTCGTGGATGATACTCTCTTATTGGGTGCAGCCGATCTCAACACTGCTGGTAAATTCAAAGCAGAACTGGACTTCTACGAGAACAGCTCCGGAAGTGAAATAAATTACCATAAAAGCAAGATCTTCGGTTGGAATTGTTCTCCTCGGGAAATGCTGGAGATATCCCGTATTCTAGAAATGGAAGGCCTTACAGCCTGGGATACCTTTACTTATCTGGGCATTCCAATTTTTAACGCTTCCCCGAAAATTATTCATTGGCTGCCCCTGCTGGACAAGCTAAAAAACAAAATCCATGCGTGGGGAGCAAAATGGCTTAACAAAGCAGGTAAAGTAATCTTGATGAACTCTGTCCTAGCCAGCCTTCCCATCTACCAATGTTCAGTCCTTCTTGCTCCCAAGACCATTACAAACAAGATTACTGAGCTGCTCCATCGCTTTCTCTGGGAGGGTGGCAGAAACAATGAAAAGAAGCTGCATCTGGTGAGCTGGGACAAGGTCACGAAGTCAAAAATGGAGGGGGGCCTTCAAATCAGAGATGTGTCCATCCAAAACCTTGCCATGGGTGGCAAAATTCTCTGGAACATGATCACTGGGAAAAGAACCTGGAGCAAACAAATTCTCAAGAAAAAATACTTTAAAGGAGATAAGGAAAGATGCTTGGAAAGGGACACAAAAGTGCAGAAAGGGTCCCCAATCTTCTCGCTCTGCAAAAAAGCTCTCCCGCATTTCACCTCAAAGCTCACTTGGATCCTTGGTAATGGAGAAAAAATTCAAATTTGGGATGACTCTATTCTTGGAGATCAGCCTCTTCATGGAGTTCACGATCTGGAAAGTATCAAAACTTGGCTCAATGCCAATAATTGCAGAACTCTGTGGGACATTTCTTCTTGGGGAAGTGATGAAAACGCAGCCTAGGAAAGTTGGAATTTGGGAGATTACCTAATCGAGCTTCAGGAGGAAGCGCTGAATTTGCTGGACCACCTTCAGGGGAAATCGCCCATAAGTGCCAGAGCAAGAGATAAACGTGGCTGGGGCTCACGATCTGGAATTTATACTGCTGCTGCTGGTTATGTTGCAATTCTGGAGATTCCTTGGGTCCCTCCAAATCCAGCACCGTGGAAAGCCCTCTGGCATTTCCAGTCAATCCCAAAAATTGATATTTTTATTTGGACAGTGCTCCATAATGGTATTCTGACCACTGATAACCTCAGGAAAAAAGGCTGGGCGTTGCCATCACGCTGCCCACTCTGCATCTGCGCTGAGGAGACTGCCGAACATCTCTTCCTCTACTGCGATTTCACCAAGTCTAGAAAGCCATGCTTTGGCCCATCGCTGTCACCTTGCCTGGTTCAATAACGGAGCTTATCAGCTGTTGGATTTCCCTCTCTCCTTTTAACTTAAGCAAAAAAAAACCTTCTCAAGACTATGTGGATGTGGATTCCTAAATTCTTATGCTGGAAAATATGGCTGGAAAGGAACAATAGAGTCTTTAAAGAGACCAGCAGACTCCCTCTTCAAGTAGCTGTAAAAGCTAAAATCATGCTTTTAGAAGCTTTAAATTGTAAGCCTGGAATAAGCAATACGACCACCTTATCTGCTGAAGAAGAGCGCTGGGTGAAAGAGTTCCATCTGAATCTTCAAAGCAAAGATACCAGCAATCCTCCTCAAAAGGCGAATTGGGAAATTAGACTCGAAGAACAGGATTTTATTAAATGGAGATCAGCTCTTGACGAATGGTGTCTTTTCTTTGACAGGGCCTCGAAAGGGAATCCCGATCAAGCTGGGGGAGGAGGCATCATTCTTGAACCTTCCGGCAATCTCCATCTGTCCTACGCCTGGGGACTTGGTCTCGCCTCGAATAATCAGGCTGAGTATCTGGCACTGTGGCAGGGATTAAATCAAGCGAGAAAGCTGAATATTCAAAAGCTTACTATTTTTGGCGACTCTAGATTAATTATTAAAGCTTTACGCTCCAAGAAGATGCCAACGGACATCAATCTTGTCCAAATTCACAGGAAAATTCTTCTCCTTTTGTCTTAATTCAGAACTGTCAAAGCCCATCATGTTTTAAGGCATCTAAATAGCCTGGCGGATGCTGAAGCCAACCGGGGCACTCTGTTGAATAAAAGCCAGCTGATAATTAATGGAGAAAACTCAAATGACAGGATTCCTTAAGGATAAAGATGCTAGTCCGCTGCATTTCGTAGGCCTTTAGTCTAAAGTTGATTTTCCAGATGAGTCCAAGCTCAGCTTTTGTCACAGGCAGCAAGATGAAGAGAAAGTTTAGTATAGAATACTGGAATATGTATTGTAAGAACCAGGCAGCCTTTTTGCCAAACTAATAATAAAATTCTATCCGTTTTCGAAAAAAAAAAATTAATGAGTAAAATAATCCATATAAAATTTTAAAATCTAGATTTATTGGAATTTGAAAAACATTTTACCATCAAATGAAGATTTTAAACATTTATCCAAATGTTTTTGAGAAATGACTTGTTTTTCTTTATAACTAAAAATGAACATTTACATGTTAGGGTTAACCTTGACTTGGGAATGAATAAGGATGTAAGTGGTTTAAGGCACATGGTTTTAGTGGCCCGTGGTTTCTTGTTAGTTGTATTTGCATTTAAAGAACCTTATAAATATGGTTGTAATATTTCATTGTAATAACTATAATTCTGTAGAAACAAAGTATTCAACAAGCGCGGCTGCTAGGGTTTCATGCCTGCTAGTGTTCGTTCCCGGCGGCTAGAGTAGGCCTCCTCGACCCTCCTTCGGACATGGATCCTCCCGATCTAGATCCCGGTGGCTTCGACGAACAGTTCATTCGCATTTTTGCCTCTCTTGCGCCTCCCTCGACCAGTGTCCCTCCCTCCTCTTGTTTTGTTAAAAGCTCTAAAATCCCAGAGGTTAAGCTTTCTTTAGTAGCATCAAAGCGGAAAGTAGTAACGTTATCAGAGAAAGGTCTTATTGGATTGTTCACAAGTCTTTGGCCCTCACCCAGCTCTGTGGAAGTTTGGCTCAGTAAAAATTGGAGACCCCTCATCCAGGGAGAAGTGCAACAAATTTTTTGTGGAAAAGGGTATTTTAACCACTTATACTATGAAACGAGAACTCGACACAGTTCTCATTTTTCTCTCTCCTAATTTTGGTAGCTATTATTACCTCTGTTTCAAAAAGGGTTGATACCAGTATCACACATTTTCATTTCGAGGCATTTTTTTGGGCCCTTGAATCATCTTTGTCTTGAAGTATTTTTAATTTATATTTTCAAGTGTGTTTTTCAGAAATTGAACAAAATAACATACATTTAGAAGCAAGTTATAATGAAAACCATATACATTTTGCAATTTTTTCTTTAAAACGCGAGATTTTTATGGACAAAATAAGACATTTTTATTGACAAATTTGTAAAAAAATCTAGAAAATAAAAACATTGAAAATCATTTTAAATGGATTTTCATAGATATTTTGTATAAAAATGATACTATTTTATATTATTTTCCAAAAAGTGACGATTCACATAAATTCAAGAAAAACTATACCACATATTTGTAAATAACATATTAAAAACATTCTATATAGAAAATTTATTTCTAAAACAAAGTGTGGAAGTCAAAACATTACTAATATATCTTATCAAAAAGTTGTCAAATTTAACATTTTGTTCAAGGCATGAAACTAATCAACAATATTAGGCTGATTAAATTATTCATCAAAATTGGAATTTTCTGAGTTTAGCTTCCTTAAGGACCATAACTATCCTCTTCCATTGGGACTTCTATGTCTGCAAGATGCCTAAAGTGCTCCTTTCCAAACATCCCTGCTAATGGGGGTTGAGGCTCTTTTGACATCTTCGTCACAAGTGTTTCACTTAAATTTAAAAAAGTACATTAAAAAAATTACATCGATTTACATTAAAAAAAAAATTAACGCCGCCAACTTCCTAAACCTCCCCTCTCCACCCCCCACATTAAATTTTTAAAAAATAACAAAATTTTAAAATCCCCCTAACCCTAACATCCACATTACTTAAAAAAATTTTAAAAAATTTAACCCCCCCACATTACATTTAATAAAATAAAAATGAAAAATAAAAACCCATAACCCCCTAACTCTCCATAACATTACATTAAATCCCCCCCCTAGCCCCCTAAACTGCCCTCACAACATTACATTAAAAAAATTAAAAAAAAAACACCCCCTAACCCCTAAACTCCACCACAACCACACAACATTACATTAAAAAAGTATAAATAATTTTTTTTTATAAACCCTCTCCCTAACCCTCACAACATTAAATTTAAAACAATATTAAAAAATATTTTTTTAACCCCCTAAACGCCCCCCTAAACATTTTATTAAAAACAAATTAAAAAAAACTCTCACAGTCCCTCCCTTCTCCTCCCCCCCCTTCCCCACATCCCTCCTCCACCCTCATCACCCTCCTGGTCCCCACACCCTCCTCCCTCTCGTAATGTCCCCGACGTGCTGTTGCAAGAGAAACTAACGTTAATTTTATAATTGGAAATAATTTATGCCAAACTTTTGAAATTAAAAAGTTGTAAATTATTCGGTTGCCACATCCTCATCTCCTCTCTTGTGGGTTTTCAATTGTAATAATATGCATGAGGTATTGCATCTTTTCAAATGTTCACATGATGTTAATGTTAGTCATAGAGAGAGGGGTTGGGACCTTTGTCAATGATCCAAAGTTTGAGTGATCCACATATTTTTTGCAGTTTCCTTGTGAAGATTAATTTGGTATCAATCTTGGCATTTGGGATTGTTATTTTTCCATTTTTTTCTCTTTTGAGAGACCTTATTCTTTGGGAAAGCATCCGTCATATGGCATGCCTACTAAGAAACTCTAGCCGTAAAAGTTGTCATTTTGGAATATAAAACCTAATTCATATTAACATTAGACAACAACATAGCTAGTTATTCCCTTTTGGACCTCATTTGCTTTGGACTTAAATTTGTAGAATTGACATAAAGATAAGAAGATACTATTAACACGAATTTTAAAATCCAATTAATTTGGTCATGTACTAGACTTGATGATAACACAAGGGCATTGTCATTTGTTGTGGCCAATTATTACAAACTTTGGACAATGTCATATAACTTATTTGCCATACATAATATCATTGAACTAATATACATTCACATGTTCATAGAACCCTAATATAATTAAGGGGAAATTTTTTACTCACATATTAATTGCACATGTACATGATTTGCATATTCAATCTCAAGAACTTTTGATTTGTTTACCTCTTGGTTACTATAACTCTCTAAGTTGGCTCCATAAACTAAGTAACTAATTGCTCTACCTTAACTAGGAATCCAAGTTGAATGTATATCTTATTATCTATTTCCTTATCTCTCTATTTTCTTAATTATTTGCTCATCTATCAAGCTCTTAAACCCACATACATAACAATTATGAAACACAAACCATTTACAAAGCACCACTTATATTAAAAAAAAATCACCAACCCAAATATTAGCTTCAAGGCACGTCCCCAATTTAATGTTATATCATTGTCTTCACTGTGAAAATATATATTATATTAAGAAATAATTATAACATATATATAATCTCTTCTCTGAACGCATACATGCCCTCACTACCATGAGACTGCTATATCTGAATTGATGGTCACTGGTGCTTTCGATCTTAGAGGCAAGCTTAAATAAATGGTTGAATTATCCTAAATATCTATGTATTCTCATCCACTGTGGATTTAATATTGCATTATTAGTTGTAGCAAATGTTGGGATTTAATGGATTTATCAGTTTTAGCAGATCTTATGATGAAAGGTTTCTCCTGGTTGTGGACAAATTCTTTTAAAAAGTTAACTTGCTCTTGCATGGTGGTATGTATTCTCATCCACTGTGGATTTAATATTGCATTATTAGTTGTAGATGAGCGGAGCTGCCTCCCTCCCCCTCTTTTAATGATAGACAGCTTTTTAAGCATGGAATCTGTGGAATTATTTTCTCATGATTTTCATAGCAGCTTAGTGACGATCATTCCCATTAAACTGTCAATGATACAAGAACTTCAATTATAATGCAACAGCTAATGCAATCAGGTTTTCGGCTTCTTTCTCTTAACTCCAATACCCAACAAGCTTGTTTAATTCTAGAGTTCTGGCAGCTCCAATATAGCTCCCGGCCCAGCTCCACCGCACTGGTCCCTGCAAGCAACGACAAAAAACGTAGCCCAAGATGGTAAATATCTCAATGCAAAGCAATTCTTTTGGAATTTGATGTGGCTCCTCCACCTCCCTGGTCAGCGTTCTTGCGTTGTCCTAGAAATTCAAGTTCCAGAGCAACGTATTCAATTAGAAGGACCAATCCATGAAACACTAGTGAGCCATGAGCCAACGCAAGTGCTTAATTCGGGGAATCCAATTCAGGGCCATGAGGACAAACAAGAGAAACAGTAACATTCTCGGCATAGCTACGATCCAGGTCACGATCGACAATCCCATGAAGTTCGAAAAGCTTAGCAGGATCGTGCAAAGTAGAATGCCCCACGAGCATGAAAAGATTAAGGCATGCATGTTTTGTGCATCGAATAAATAGTTGTCATTCTAAAATTGACTCTATATAAAATTCAATGAACTCGGAGATCCTTTTACCGACATCACGTTGGGCTGGATCTATGTCACATGCATTCATTTTTATTCAATGACAATCAACAAGCAATCTGAATCAGACCCAATTATGTGCATGCCTCCAGCTTGACAACTCATTTGGTTAAATTTACAGGGCATGCAGTACCAGTCTTGGAGTTTGGTTTTTATTCTACCCGTCCAAATATTTTTTTAATGGAAAATTTACCCCTTCATAATTAATTTTTTTTAATATTTTTTAAAATAATATTGTTTTTTCACATTTTTATATTAAAATAAAAAAATAATCATTATTAATAACTATCATGGTACAATCGGCCATCCTACAGGACCCGGAGGAAGCCTGTAGTATTTTCTCCTCCACACATCCAAAAATAGTTTCCAACAATGATCCTCAACAGTGCACAATACCAAAACAACACTCTAGTATCCATCACACCAAATTGATAACAAAACCAACAGAAGGAAGATTTACTGTGAAACTAAAAAAAGGTCAAATTTTGGCTAGTCAACAAAGCAGGGGAAGGTATATTATAGTCCCACGGTGGTCGAATTTTTTGGATGGCCGTCCATGGTAGCTGGCTACTGCAGGATGTTATATACCCTTAACCCAGAAATCCCATGGTGGTCGAATTTTTTGGATGGTCGTCCATGGTAGCTAGCTACTGCAGGATGTTATATACCCTTAACCCAAAAATCTTTAATAATGAGCAGAGGGATAAAGAGCCATTGTAGGTCAAATTTTCTGGATGGTCATCAATGGTAGGCTACACAATGTATACCAATGGAAGATTAAATTTCTAGAGTCTTCGATACCAGTCGATGGTAACAAGAAATGTAGACTTGGACTCTGTGTCATCAGTCCATTAGTGGAAAATAAAAATGGACAACCGACACAAGGAATCTCTGAAGGAGTCTGGAGGATGCTAAAATATTTGCAGAAGTAAATGACTGAGTTTGCATAGGAGCGAGATTATGTTATTTTCATTTTTCACTCTGCATTTAAAAAAAAAAATTGATTTAGATAATACTCTGCTAAAACTAGCCAAGACATACAGAGTGAATCTCTCATCGCAACTGTTTAGAAATATTATTTTCCAGTTAATTGATGTACGTTGTTATTGTATGTATCTAGATTATGAACCATGTACTATAATATGGAGTTTAAATATATATACATTACAAAAAATATAAAGAAAATCATTTCATCATTTCATCGTAGCCGTATCTTTTTACGTTGATAGACGTTTATATTTGAGATTTGGGGTGGAATACAACCTATGTTTTTTAATCTCAGGACGAGGATGAGACAAGTACACTCTCGAGATTGATTCTATGACAATCGTTCAAAATTCAAAATAAGCAATTATAAAAAAGGAATATAAAAAATAACTAGTAGCTAACCGATGAATGGACAACAATGCATGGATAACTCATAGTTGATGAATGGATAACCAACAATTCATGGAAGATAACTAGAAGAATGTGACATAAAAAAGAAAAAGAATATAAAAAATAACCGATACTTGATAAATGTATAACAAGAAAAATGTCGATGATAACATGTAGCTAGGCATGGATAACTCACGGTTGAACAATTTAACTAGAAGAGTATAAAGACTAAGAAAATATTTTCCATTCCATAACTATCTCTCAACCATTTGATTCCTATCGACGTGATCCAACCAGTGCCTTAAAATGGAGTCAAATCAACAAGATCAATGT
>LPNX010619925.1:46431-60181 GCA_001517045.1 Pseudotsuga menziesii | reverse complement strand
TTCTTTAATTTCCTTCTCAAGTTCCTCAACCTGATTCCTGAGAAAGAGAACCAGTTGTTGGGACTTTTCATTTATTTCCCGTGCATCTTCCTCAGCTTTCCATATTTGATCCCGTTCTTGCATGGCTTTCTCATACATCACAATCAGTCTTCCATTATCTTCAACTGACTCCTTTATTTTTTTGCGTAAAACATCAACTTCATTAGCCAGAAAAATGGCATCTCCCTGGGCTTCTGCTTCACGTTGACTGGCTGCACTAATTGCTTCTACTAAATCTTTAAGCTCTTTTTCAGATGATAAACCTTCTCTAAATGTCTCCTCTTTCAACTCTGGGGCATGCATTGCCAAGTTCAACTGTACTTCTCCGTCAGCATCCGTAACCCTCATTTTATCAAAATGAATCATCAAATCATCAACACGCCTGCCGATTTTTCAAATATCAGTGCAAAACTACACACAAAGATGCTAGTAAATCCTGCAAAGAGATTACACATAAAGATGCTAGTACATTCTGCAAAGAAAAATCCATGTCATCGAAGCTGAACAAAGAATACCTTTCCAACTTTTCTTTGGCTTCTAGACAGAAGGACAAGTTATTACGAAGGGCTTCTGCTTCCTTTCGGTACAGATCAACCTGATGAACACAGTCAATATATGAAAAACTTAAGTATGCACATGCAAGGGTAATTCTCCAAGAAATAGAAGAGCAAAAGACTGTGCTCACTTGTCTGTGAAGTGATTCATTCTCCCCACTGATGGCAGAAAGCTCTGCTTCTGATGATTCCTTCTGATAGGTAAATAACAAAGCAACAATATCAACGATATAGGTAAAATAATGATTGTCAGGTGAACTAATCCAAAACCTAAGTATGAAAAGTGGATTAAAGAGTATGCTGATTAGAACAAAACACAAATTCCTGACCTGGTTTACAAGGTTTGGATCCTGCTCATGCATAAGCTTCCAGTCAAGAGCTTCAAGCAACTACAAAAATACGAACATTATCATGATAAAGAGGTATTTGCAAGAGCCTTCAAAAGACTTGGACATTTTAATCAGAATACGTACCTGATCTCGTAATACCGCTATCTGTTCCGACAGTTGCTCCAGTTCTCCACCCTCATAAGATTCTTGATACCTGGGATGCAACAAATTGTCACTGAGCATCAAATTTCAACAAGTAGCATGCCTTCGAGTCAAATACTAAATCTTAGAGTCAACTACTGAATCTAGTTGGGATTCCATGACTACCTTCTCAGCTGTTCCATCAACCTTATATTCTCCATTGCAAACCTCGTCACCTCAGGATTGCGATCAAGACGGTTCCTTAGAATTTGCAGCTCCTCCATTAACACATTCTTCTCTTCCAAAAGGTGTGCTTCTGCAGACATCTTATCACAAGCAACAGCCTCCAATCTTTTGATTTTGTCTTCTCGAAAACGAAGCATCATCTTTCCACACTGTGCATCTTCCTCGCGTTGTTTAACCTGAATAAAACAGACAGCATAATAAATTTATAGATTGTACACAATATAGTAATTTCTTGGACCATACTATGAACTTTATCTGTTTCATAATTGATCGCATACCTATCATAGATCATAAATCATAGAAATCCCTTTTATCTCAAAGAATCTGAGAACTTACCAAAAGTTTTAGTTGTTCATTTTCAGCAGCCATTGCCTTCATTGCTATTTCTAAAGATTCCTCTCTTTTCAGGGATCCTGCAAGTGCAGATTCCAAATCCCTTTTCTGCAATAAAATGCAAATATATTTAATTATAGGCTAATTCAAAATGAGTAGAAAAAAGTAATGAAATCCATGAACAAGAATTCCTACACGAGGCTTCTTATGACCAAGCAGTGGGCTTGCTAGAGCCTTCATATCCCATGCATATGGTCCTAGGGAGTTCAGCAAGGTCATGCTTCCACAGTCATCTTCCTGAGCGGCTGACACTCCTTTCAGCTGACCACGCAGGTGACTAACTTCTTCCTGCAGCCAGCATTAATCAAACTAGGTCAGTAGCCCTTTACAACAGAATGAAAAATCAAGAACAGCAAAAGAGATAAAAGAGATTTCACAGCAAAATAAAATGAATATGCACAAGAGCTATGTTGATGAAATTGTCATTGATGCCAATATGGTCTTGCATTGAGAATAGAAAGGAGAAAGTAGAGGAGGATATGTGAGACTACATGCTACAACTAGCGAGCAACCATGATAACTTATATTAAAGATTGATTCAATATCAAAGTGGGTTAGCTGCACTATTTGATTTTGGTATAATAAGTTTTTCTGTGGTTTCAAGGAGTTGTGCATTCATGTGTTAAAATAAACATCATAGGTTAGTCAGGGATATACCAAAAGGGTAAATCCTTTTTAAGGTTAGATATCCTTCTAGCTGTGATCTGTATTGTATGCCTGAACATGTTTGTGGCAACTACACAATATTCATTGTGGTCAAAGATAGCCTTCTGAAATTTGCACATTAAGCAGCTAATATATTCCAACAATTGGAAAAGATGCCAGCGGACAGGGAATTGTGATCTAGTAAGAGGCAGATAGGGACTGTTGATGTTTCTATTGTAAAGTCTGATTGGGCAGAACGTGCTTGGTATCAATGGCTAGAAGGGTGATATGGGTGAGCATGCTTCGTGTCAATCGCTAGTAGTTTGATATGGACAGAGCATCTTTCAGAAGCACAACATGTGCTGTTTTATACAAAACTGGATTTTGACTAATAACACATACTATTTTTGTGTTACGTTGCTAAATATAAGTATCTTCTACTGAGCTAAACATGCTTGCATGCTTAAAATTATGACTATCTGCTACAAGAGAAGTTTCTATAATCTGGATACCAGTCAAGAATCAATTCCTATGCTTTCTGCTCCACAAATAATTAGATGATGTTGAAGGCACTGAATGAAATCATTATTTACCAAATAACGTTGTTATGTCAATTGTAGTATGGTATGTGACACTGCTTTGGTTGGTCGTCGCTATCATATACAGATTTGCATGATGCATCATGTCTTTAGACTACATGATTAACATTTGCAAAATGAGAAGATACGGAGGGCCGTAGATGTGGCTATTGATGTGATGTGCAAGAGCTCAGGAAAGTTCCCAACATGTTTGAAGATGTCGGCCCAGTCCAAATATATAATCTACAAGTCGGCCCATAAAAAAAATTCATTTAAAAAAATTATAATTTTATGCAAGTCGGCTCAGCAATTTATGGAAGAGAATTAATATAAATACCTCATCACGTTTTTATTTTTTTGGTGGTGTGAAATTTTTGTGGTTAGCTCTGAGATTGGATTGAGGCTCGGTGGCAGCAGAAGGAAATTTCTTGGGACAGCGTGGGAAATTTTTGGCTAATTCATCTTCTAGCAGCAGTGGGTATTCATCTCAGTCAACAACGGTATTCCTCACACCCACTACCAATTGCCAGCCGAAGATAACGATACAGGAAATGGGCCATGGAGATCACCTTATCCACAAGACAACAAGCAGGTCCTAGGACTTCGTTTGGTCGATTCCTTCATAGCCGGTGAACAAAGAGTTAGCAGGTGGCCTGGGGGATCCGTGAGCCATGAAGAAGGGAGGCCGTGAGCTGTAGCTGGTAATCCGTAAGGAGGCCATAAGCCACCTCAAAGAGGGATAACCGTGAGCATTCCAAGGAGAGAGACAGGTGCTTTGAAGTAAGCCGTGAGGCTAGCACAGTCCATTGAAGGGGTCCGATCCTAGTTATCCACATTCTCTGAGGGATCAAAACTCTTGGTGAAGAAGCCCATTGCCGCCAGCAGTAGACTCCAAGTCAGAAGGTCATCACGAGCATTCTATATTGGCATCTATATATCAGGTTCTAGTGTGTACAGCCATTAAATAGCTACAGAGTAGACAGTGTTTTGAGTGTACTGTCCATAGTTATTAAATAAAGTCAATGTTCTACCAGAAAGAAAAAAAAACTGTGGATTGAAGATTTAGTAAACAGTCTTATTTCAACAGGATAACTGACATTTTCGTGGTGACTGAGGAAACTTCTTTTAGCAGTATACTAATATTTTATGGGATACAGATAGCAGCAAATTGTTTGAGTATTGGGGTGACTTTTTGCAGACCTGTTTTGGTCTTTACACAGATCTTTACAGCTCCATTTTTGCAGTCTGAGTTTGAGTCTCAATGATGACAGTGTTTGAATTGACAGTAATCTCTTACATGCATGATAATGATAAATGTTGACTAAGCAGTGTTAGGGCTGGTGATGGTGAAGAGGATTCTGCTGAGGTTTTCTGAACTGCATTCTGGAAATGATACCGATGATCACAATCAAGCAATTGACTGAGGTAGTGGACTGAAGAAAAATTCAGGCAGCATACACAGGTACCCTGGGCTCGTATCCCTGGCTCCGGGTTTCCGGGAGCCATAAAACAGAGGATTGAGAGAGGGCTGCTAGCTAGGTGCATGCAGTAAATTGATTCCTTGTGTGAACGGATGGATTAAGCGTTAGCGCAACGAACCTCATGGGGCAATTGCAAGGGGAACCTGTTCTGTCCTCAAGGTTCGAAGTGTCTTGGTTAACAGGTTTAATTGTTAGAGCGGAAAGCATTTAGTAATAACGAACTGAACCATATTAACCTTTTTCCCTTTATTTCTGTAAGGCGGACTGCTCATAAATAGAGAGCCGAACCGAGTTTTGCCGGGAAATGGCAACCAACTGCATGCACCTTTTAACAAAGTCCTTTTGAAATTGACCAGAAAAGTATGTTAAGGAGAGGAACGGGAGGGAAATAGCTGAAATGCTTTATTTGAACGCGAAAGAAAAAAAGAAATCCAATAGGGGAAAGTTCCGAGCAAGCATTCAAATAGGGGGAGTAGCAGGAAGGAAAAGGAGCAAAACGCATAAAACTGAAATGTTATATATATATATATATATATATATATATATTGGAATAACACATATCCCATAGATGATGTTGAGTAGGCTCACCCCAAATCCCATACTGAATGACCCATTCTATGGATGCTATTGCCCCATTCCCCATATGGCGAGTTCCCCATGACCCAAAAGAATGATGGCCTGGTATCTTGCTACGCCCGGAATAAGAAAAGAGTCCACAGGCCAAAAAGACAATAAAAGCCGTAGGCCAGAGAAGAAGAGCTGCCTAACCCAACTGCTGTAACCAGCCGTCCCAGCAAATAAAAGTGGTGCAAACAAACTATATGCCCCTAAGCCCGGGATACAGGGTCTTGCGTTACAACCTGCCCTGCTTTAAATAACCCTAATGAAAACCTAAATGAACGAGTTGTAGATGCTCTAGTAAACAAAAGAACCAGCCTCGAACAGCCAGCATTGTTACTGCCTCTCGTGCTTGGGAACTCTTAGCGAGCAACCAAGCACTGCGGGAGGACAAATTGAATTGGCCAGAACTACGGGAAAAGATAATAAATTATTCCGTTATAAAAGAATTTATCTCTCTCAGTAAGGTGTAAATTACATATGGGTTTTATAAAAAGTCCACTCACTATATCCCGACAAGTCCTAATCGCTGCCCTGGGCAAGCAAGGCCCCGGATCTGGTCTTTATTCAGGGCTGCCAGGGTCTGGTATGACACAATAGCTATGTTAACAAGGCTGCCAATTTGGCTCTCCGCCTAGCTTGATAAGCGGGTACGTCACTGGGCACTCCAACATCTCGTCAATATATAAATACTGGCTTTGGCAACCCGTCCTGACCAGTATACTATGTGCCTAACTCAGATCTTTATACGATCAGAGACCTTGTCTTCCCTATTAGAGCCTCGGCATGATCGAGGAAAGAAGGATTCTATCTATATAAATACTTCTTCACAAACCCTAGCTTTCAACCTTACCCAGCAAGACTAACCACGCCTAGCAAACACTGACTCAATCACACAAGTTAGGCCCGCATCAAAACCTCATCTTTGTCAATAAAAGCGCATTTTACGCACACTTCTGACCTCTAATTGGTCCAACCCCATCGAAGGGCCGTGGCGCTACAGGGCGCGTCAATGGCCATAGAATCTATTATGTTAGCACCCGCCTAAGCTTCTCACTCCCTCCTAGCTATCTGCCTTGCTTCATTCTATAGCTTTGATTGCTTCCTTTCTTTGGATTCTTCCCTAATGAATACATCCATCTATCCCTAAAGCAATGCATCCCTGGACTGGTCCCTATTGGCTATGGTGGTAACCCTGCCTGCCTAGCGAAACTTATTAAAAAAGAAAAGGGAGTACGGAGGACTAACCGGGGGGACGAGGATGAGGGGTGAGGTACGAACCGCTCTTAGACCAAAGAAGGGCAAGGTTTTTTTATATCGACCGGAACTATCCCAACCAGGTGCCTTCAGACGGAGGGAGCCTCAAAAGAAGAAATTAGTTAATAGGCGCGAAAGCAGGCGGGCTTTTATATATGTTCTTTTTCTATATTTACTTTTCAATTTAGATATGGCATATAAGGCCGGGCTTTAGAGACCTTCTTTGTTGAGCTAGAAATCACCTTTTTATTATTACTATATATAATATATTAATTACAGTTCTTATGGATATGATTCTAATCCCACCGTCGATCTTTAGAAGTAGATTCATTCCACTTTGTTCCTCATCTTCTTTGGATTCAGCGAGGCCCAAGGCGGAGGGACATTTAATAATGAATCGAGTTGGCTAAAGCCAAATACAAGTTATTGACCCTGGATCAACAATTTCTCATTTTAAACCAGAACACACTGCAGAACGACGTTTTCTTTACTCACTTTTTTCTCTTTAGGTTATCCATTCCTCAATCTGGTCTTCCCCGCCTATTAACTCTTCTTTTATTACTTCGGGCTCCTAATGAACCAACTATATATAGCCCAAGGCGGGCGGGATACGGGGTTCTTGCTTACTAACCTGCCCTACTTAATATACACATCGACTCTCACTCATACCTATTCTTAGGTCGAGCGAGCTATGGAACCCAGATGGGTCAGTAGCCTCCCACCCATTTGGGTAGGACTAAGCAATAATTCAATTGTTCTTTCATCTTTAAGTTCTTCCTTCCAACAGATTGACAAAGCAGAACTCATACACCAGCCCCAGGTCTATAGGGCATTATAGGGAAAGCAAAACATATTTCCCCCTCCTTCGGACCTCTTCTTCTCACAAAGCTCCTGAGCTTTAGGTTTTAGCTCTTCAAACTGGGCTTGGTTCTTTTTGTTAGTCCTTCCTTCTCTCCAGACTCTCTCTCTATCTTAAGCTCTTTCTAAAGCCAGTTGCTAAGGCACGCTAGGAGGTGAAGTAAGAAGGTAAGTCAAGAAGTTGGTAAGCATAGTTCACAATTGTAAGTGGAGTCCGGTAGCCTTCCTTGTTGAATTGCTAAAAACAACTGGCTAGGTGGGTTTGGTTAGAAGAACTTGCGAGAGTAAGTGGCAAAACGATAAGATTCTTAGTAGCTCCCCCAACCATTTCTCTAAGGGGCGGGATCAAAAAAATGAAGATCCCCTTCCTTAACTTTTTTCCAGCGAGGAACCAATCCCAGTGACCCACCCGCTTTATATTTGACCCAGCCATAAATGCTCTACATGGATGCGTTGATCGAGACCTTTGTCGTTATGGCTTTCAATGGCCATTGAGCTTTATGTTTCGCCGTAATATATAGTTATTTTCAGCTTGGTTCAAATATTCAAATTTATGAAAAATTAAGGTTATCCCAAAGGTTATTCCTATCGGACTGAGACCTACCCCTCGCTACTATCTTCAACGATAGAATAATACCCCCCGTCCAAGAAGCCACTTCGTTTGTAAATGCTCACCCGACCATAAAGAGGTTAAGGGAAGCTCAAGGCTGTGGTGGATCTGTATTATATACGTCATTACGGAAACTAACTACAGATAGCCTAACAGATAAAGTAGAGTAACTATCCTTCATTTCCAGCCTTCTTTTTACCACCATACATAAGGTCCGATAGATAGGTCTTGCCTTTAATAGAACAAGGGCAGTGAGCACAGGATAATCTACCATGTTGATACGCCGTTCTTTCGCCCTCAAATTCCCTACTCGGATAGGCTACTTTTTATTACTTCATTTCCCACCTGGATAAGCCATGTTTGCACTGTCTATAATAAAGCGGCCTAATTCTTTTTTATTGTGGCCTTCTTTATCCTGCATCGATCTATCTATCTTTTCATATTACGTATCTATATGCATGCAAGTCATAACATATTGGCAAGGCGCCTTTATCGCTTGGTCGGAAACGTCGGATCTCCAAGAACAAGGTCTGCCTATTCAATCTTATCATGGCAAGAGTGGCACACTCGTATATTATAATGAAACAAATAAATCATTCGCACCATTGTGCTATTGTTTCAAGGATATGTATGTAGAGTCTGGTATCAAAATTGAGAAAAAAGAGCGTTTCTATTTAGCTCAAATGTAAATCTAATCAGTTTTAAACTAAGTGCCTAATCTTTCCTTTAACTGCAGCCTCCCTAACGAGTTGTAAGTAAAAAGCATAAAAGCATGAAATGCTTAATTGGCTTAAGAAAAAATCTATTTAAGTCTCCCAGCGAGCAATTTATCGTCCCTCGTCAAACGTAGGTTCATATTGAAGAAAAACATCAGTTGATAAGGTTTGAGTAATTCATGGGCCAACAAAACCGGGTGTAAGCCTCCAACCTGGTGCATTTTTCATCTTGGGATCTGCTTTATCACCAACCCGCCCGAACGTTTGTTCTCCCAGCTCACCAGCCATCCTCCATCCATCCCCAGTTCTTATCCCAGCCCAGGTTGATTCTGCCAGCAAGTAGCAAGCAGCAAGAGATTGATCAGCAGGCAGGTCGAAGCATTCAGTTTACAAGAGAGAACAAGTAGCAGGTAGATTCCACAGTGGGCTATAGTAGAACTGCAGCATCAGGTTCCACTGGATGTGAATAATAACAGATTGATTCGATAACTTCGGGCTGTTGGTGCCAAATGGGTGTGATGATAACTAACAGGGTGAATAGAAAGCCAACCATGGGCAGTAGGGAACAGGGTTATTATATAACTTGGGGCTTTCAATGAAAACATCGTGTCTCAATCGGTATCAACTTGGGTGGGTAACATCTCGATATCACGTATGTCAACAACTTGGCTCAATCTCTCTCGTCTGGTGGCAACTTCGCTGCAATGGGTGAGTTTGGGGAATTGGTGCTACCATCTCCGGCACTAAACAATCACCTACCTGAAAGGCTCAATCTCCCTGACCCAAATGTCTCTATCTATCCCCTCTCCCTGAATACCGGCTTTAGTCCTTTCTATAAGACTAAATCAAGCCATTTTTTTCTTACCGAAAGACCCCTCCTTCATGTTGTGACAGTGATCCGGGTATTGTGGAGCCCTTATCTTCTCGGCCAGTGCTTTGGTACTTCTTCTCTCATTTGGTGAAACTAGGAAACATAATTAATTGTTGAAACTAGGGAAGAGAACTCAATAACTATCTTTTCTCGTGGATATTATATGGGGAAATCACTCAATCACTTACTCAATCCTTCCTTATTTTATGGGGCAGTATGTGCGCTTAGTATGTAAGTAAGCAGTCGGCCAGCTAGCAATAGCTAAAGGGCTTTAGAGTTGGGGGAATGCTTGTTTCTAAGGAGCACCTAACGCTGGGCTCAACCTGACCTCACCACAACTCCTCATACATACCCTGCCACAATGGGCAGGCCAGGAAGAAAAAAAAAGTTTGTCGAGGGCGTCCCATTCTCTGAGGTTGATAGTACTATGTTGTTGAGATATCAGAGCATCTAATCCTAACTGCACAAGCTTTCATATTACTAGTGACATTGGCAAAGTGTGAGGACCGGTTACTGACAACTGCATTGACTGCAGACGTTGTTGCTTTGACGGGGTTAGGCCTGCTGTCTGCAGACCTGTGCTTCCTGCATCATTCTATCAGAAAGAAGTTGGACTTACCTGAGTCATGTGCTGGTGTCGATGGATGGACTTCAACATAGAGCATTGTTTGATGGGTGGGCCTTCAAACTACATTGCCAGGAGATGGATCATACTTGTCACTCAAAAAGAATCCACTGTAAATAACTAGAGATAGAATAAATTAAAAGCATAATGACATAAATAAAGAATGACTCTCAGTTAAGAGACAAATCTAGTAGTGAAAGGTAATTGCAAGTAAGAAAAGTGCTTGCATAATTACATATATAAATAATGACTGGAAGATCGCTAAGGATTATGAAGTCCCTGTCTAAGAGCAACCGCTGCCCCAAATACTTCTACGCGAAGTGGGTATCCGGCGGGAGTAACTAATAGGCTTCGCACCTTCGACGAGCCCATACTGAATCTAGCATAATTACGCCGTGTTATTACATATATAAAGAATTCCTGGAAGACAACGAAAACTTAATCTAGTGTTATTCCAGTCTTCTTCCATATCGAATATAGCGTTATTACATATATAAAGAATGAGCAGCCCTCTCCCTTTGGTCGAGCGACTCCGTCCCTGAGATCAGGATAGAGCTAAACGCACCTGAAACTCACACCGAATCGTCGTGTTATTACATATATAAAGAATGAATGGAAATCAAGAAAAAGTCACTGAAAAACGAGGTGCGGAGCCTAGTAAGGGAGAGGAAATCATAACCAAAGTTAGTCGTGTGAAACCAGCATCCCAGGCACTATATGTGCGTTCTTCGGTGACCCTCGAGGCCCTGGGCATAGCCGGGAGTAACACTTCTCATTTTGGTGAAATCCTACCTCGCTCTCTCTTTGGTTAGGCTCGCCTCAATAATGCTGAAAAGCAATCTCCTATTTTCTCAATTATGAAAAGCGTAATGACATATATAAAGAAAAGAGATATCTCAAGGAATAAATACATTGCATTATTACATATATAAAGAGAGATATTTCAAGAAAGAAATAGAATTCGTCGATCTATCTGTTTTTCTCCCCCTCGATCTATGTCATTTCGTGTTCCCAGATTTAGGAGACTTAGAGTTAAAGTCAGTCGATTTTGTGTTCATTTCTGTTGCAATGTCACCTCTACCAGGTGCCTTGATGCCAGTGTCACCAGATAGGGTGCATTGAGAATCTCTTTCCTGCGATATCTCAAGGAATAAATACATTGCATTATTACATATATAAAGAGAGATATTTCAAGAAAGAAATAGAATTCGTCGATCTATCTGTTTTTCTCCCCCTCGATCTATGTCATTTCGTGTTCCCAGATTTAGGAGACTTAGAGTTAAAGTCAGTCGATTTTGTGTTCATTTCTGTTGCAATGTCACCTCTACCAGGTGCCTTGATGCCAGTGTCACCAGATAGGGTGCATTGAGAATCTCTTTCCTGCGGTAGGTCCTCTGTTTGTGTACTCAAATCGTCCAAGGGGCAATTCCTAGTTCCATGATTTCTCATTCCCACCCGTGTTTGACGTCACATTCCGAACACTGGTGGGCTTCAATGGATGGTTCCTTCAGTTGATGATTTATGGAAGGGGTGAAATGGTTACCAGATCTATCTGTTTGCTCGACCGTTGGACACGGTCTGAGACTTCCTCCTTGACGTTATTGGTTGTAAAGGCCCTGCCCTGGGTCTACCTAGCAGCTAAGACCTCCTTGAAAGAATCTATCTTGATACTATAGGCTGGAACTCGCATCTTGGTTGAGCGTAGGTTTTCCAGTAACGTCGGCAGCTAGACCTCCTTGAAAGAACCTATCTTGACTCTATAGGCTGTCACTCCCGTCTTGGATGAGCGTAGGAAGGCTTGGACATAGTCCGATACTTCCTTTAGTCTCTAGGAAGGAAAGTTATTAGAAGCCTTGTCACACAGTGATTCCCAATCACCCCCACAGGGACATCTGACCTGTTTCAGGGTGATTGATGCCAATGTTACTGCTACCCGCAGTGATCGTTGAGGTACCGATGAATTGATGCCAACCTGATAAGCTCAGCGTTGATGACTGATATGGTCCCAATCTTAGCAATTAGGTACTTGCTTGTTCAGAGAGAATTATTGGCTAAGAAGGCCCACCCAACCAAACTATATCGTCTGGCGGAATATCCTGGTCTATTGGAGTTCAATCCTACTGGGCAAAGACCCCAAAATAGGTCAAGATGTTCACGCCCGCCCCGTGGCCCCAAATAGGAGGGATGGCGCGCTGGAGTTCAATCCTAATAGGATGCTTATCTTCCTTAACAGGGCGAAGACCCCGTAGCGAGGCGATATTGATAAGATCTATGGCTTATTGGAGTGAAATCCTGTAGGTCTGGCGGAATCTCCTGGCCTACCAAAAGTTGTCCTATCTCTTGGTATATGTGGGCAATCAATCAATGCCTTCCCGTCAACATGTCTGTTGGCCGCCATCCTTTTGTGCGCCCCTCTCAGAAGAAGGCTTATGCCCCTCTCATCAAACTGTCCCTCGATCAATAAAACCAATCAAATAAAGCAATCAAAAATCCAATCGCTATTGCCAGCGCAATTGCTATTGACTTGCCAACGCCAATTAACGTTGACTATCGTATCGACTACCTCCCGGCGACTCTCTTGGGTAAACTGATCAAGTAGTACATTAGCAGTATTGAGTCCTAGCATCAACTAAAACGGAGTACCAGCATTGGGATCGACTATTGGCTCTCCTATCGGCATTCAGTCAATGCGCCTTCTTGTGGCAACCACCTCCTGTTCCGTTGGGTATGGGCTCCCTATCTATTGGCTAGCGGTAATTGGTACCTCCTCCTATTACTGATCGACTATCATGCATCGACCAGAGGTTCTAGCAGACTTATTAGAGCTTCAATGACAAGAGCTTCATTCATTCTAGCACTGACCGTAGCTTCTCTTCTAGGCGATGAGTATAAAGCCAAGCCCAGTAGCTAAGCCGAATAGCGCAGCAGCCATCCCAATTGATTATCCCAATTGATTAGTCCAGTTGAATAGCGCAGTTTGAGTAACCATGTAGCTCCGAGTAGCTCAACAGTCTAATAGCGCAGAGCCCCCTTTATAGGGCCTTCCCTGTGATTAGTCCCCTCCGAATAGGCCCATTTAATTAGCTCTTTGTGTCGCTGTAGGAACTCTGGTTCCGTAATGTGCAGTGTTAGCGAATGTAGGCTGGTTCCTTCTCTGCCCTTGCCAACGCCAATCGACATTGAACTTTACATGCATCGTGTAACCTAATTGAACCGGCATCGCTCTGCGCCTCATCTTGCGAAACCCTCATTTAACTTACCTCATTGTGTCTTGTGTCCTCAATAGTGTAACCTCGAGCGGAGCGTTGTACCTAATGCATCGCACCTAAAGCATCATCGAACTATTATCGTGTAACATCTGGCAATGAAACCTGGGATCGACTGTTGCTGTATTGACTATAGGCAGACTGGCAATGAAAGGATGGTTATATTAGTTCACAGACAGGCAAGAAGGCGGCACTGGTTCCCAAATTTATAAGAATCCATAGTAATACCGCGGGTGCGCTTAATAATTTGTCCTGCCCGGTTTGTTTTATTCTCCAATCAAGCAAGAAAACCCGCCAGCTCACCATCCAGCAAGCTAACCAGCGAACAAATAGCAAGCTCCGGTTCTTATACCAGCTATCCCACCGGCCATCCCCCATTCAATCCAGCCATACTGCTCCACCTATCATGTAAAAACGCCCTTAAATGGCCTAGTTCATTAAAAACAAAATCAATTAAGTGCTCCGTTTCCAAATTGGATCTCCCTAAAAATTATGACCAGAGAGACTCTAAATAGGTACGCCC
>LPNX010619925.1:0-46286 GCA_001517045.1 Pseudotsuga menziesii | reverse complement strand
AGCCAGTATATAAAAGCAAGCAAATCCACATCCATTTCCTTGCCCCACGAGCTAGTCACCTCACTCTAGCAAACGTTTTTATATCCATTCTATCGTAGGCGCATGGAGCACATCTTTTTTCCCGTCGTTGTTGGGTGAATCAAAATGCGAGAAGCATAAAGGCGCTAAAGCTAAAAGCAATCCAAGAAAGGCGAGGCAGCGAACTAACTCGGAGACCAGGTTTCTTTTTCCTTTCCTTGGCCAGATCCCTATCTCAGAGTAGACTCGTCCGATGCGTGTTCGGTAAACAGACATTACATACGTGCATGTTTATAATCCTATGTGAAAAGTTTGTCATTCATTTGGGAATTGATCTATCTCTTTAAGTCGTTGAATGAGGAGAAAATATTATCTCTGTTAATGGAGCTATAGCCGGTGAATGAATCAATCTATATTGCTTCTGGTAGGAAAGAAAAATTGACAACACGCCTCCCTCCGTCCTCTACTGTTCATTTCTGGTGAATGAGGCATGCAATAGTTAAGAAATGGGGTCTTGTTCATGGGTCATGTGATGAATGGAGTAGTCTTGCTCATGGGTCATGTCGACTAGACCAGTGAGCGCTTCTGAACTAAAAACCAGTAATGATCGAACCCTCCCCCTCCAACACCTCCAACATAGAGCAGTTGTCAAGGGGCGGAGCCGTTCGACCAAAGGGGGTGAGGTACGAACCCGATCAACCGAGGGACGAGGTACGGGAGGAGAGAGAGGATTTTTTGTCTCACTGACTAGAAAGCTTTGCTAATCCAACGACGAGCTGCGAGTGGAGACCCCGCGAGCGGAAAAAGCTTGAGTAAGGTATTTCATAAAGGCGACTCACTTTTTTTATCGTCAGTGTTGCTCGTTAGGTTAGCTCGGCAGGCAAGTTTGGTACTAGAGCTTGGTCGGATCAGAGAATAAATCCATCTTGCTTTCCTGAGGGCAATGCGCTTAGGGGGAGGCAGTCATAGAAAGATTCTTCTTTCTCGTGTCGTGCTAGGGCGGTACTGTCGGTCAGTACTCAGGGGCAGATCATCGAATCTTTCCTGTGCGTTCCTTCCGGCCAGTTCCAGTTCCGTAAGTCAAGTTCTGTAAGTGAGGCGTTCAGTCTATTCTATGAATCTACTTATTGTTTCAGTGGAGGGCAAGCGCCGTATAAAGTATTTTTTTCCAATCCAGGGCGAATCAAGCAGTTGCTCATTCCGCAGATTATAAAATCCTTCTTCTTGAGCCTTTTAGAGGGCTTTCAGATAGTTCGGTACCGGCTCTCGGGAGTCAGAGAAAAAATCTCTTGTCGGGTACAGCCGCGACTAGTTGTGAAGTAGCTTGGAGCTATCTGCTTGTAGCTTCCAGCTTCCGCTTTCGGCAGCTAGGCTAGTCAATAGGCTTTCGGGCGGTGGTCATATAGAATTTCCTTTAAGTAAGCGATTTAGGGCAGTCCAGTTCCGTTCAAGCGCTCCTTCGAGCGGGACTAAAGTTAGGCAGGTCAGTTTATACAGCCATAGCAAAGTTCTTGGGCAGTTTATAGGCAACTTCTTCTTTTGTTGCTCTAAGGGTAAGCGGATCAGAGTCAATTCTATCTTTTTGGCACTTAAATTTTTGTTTCTCACCCCTAAAAAAGGGGATTCATATTACTGTTGAGCGTACTAAACTCAGTTGTCGCTTAGCGAGTGCAGGTCAAGTGAGGAAACAAGAGTTTCGGTACAACCAGAAAAAATAATCGCTGAGCTAGATCAGCCAGACGAAGCAAGAAGAGTGTCGGATCATCCAGGCACAAAAACTCAACCAACTGTAGATGCAATCTTAGATGCATTCTGGGATGAAGGAATAACCGATCTTCCCCACCTCGACTCTCAACCGGTGGGACAGCTTCCCCAAACAGCGATAGAAGCCGAAACAGCAGAACTCGGGGAACCCTCAGAACCTCAACCGGTTTCGTCAAAATAAAAAGTAAAAGCACCTATCCGGTTCAAAAGAAGGAGGTCAACCTGTTTCAAATATACAAATGGATTCTGGCAATGCAATTTCGATCCGAATGAATCAGTCTTCCACGGCAAGTTACAAATTCTGTTTCGGTAGGACATGCATTTATAATACTATTAAATTAAGAAATGAAGTAGTTAATGTTGGAGTTACCATTATCCTTTTTGTAGTCACAAATCTTTTATGTGTTCCTAAGAAAAGGAAGCGGTTGAAACTATCAACCTGGAGTACGGTAGGGGCAGAGGGAATTTCCGGTGGAGCAGTGAAATGCGTAGAGATTGGAAAGAACACCAACGGCGAAAGCACCCTGCTGGGCCGACACTGACACTGATAGACAAAAGCTAGGGGAGCGAATGGGATTAGATACCCCAGTAGTCCTAGCCGGATACTAGGCGTTGTGCATATCAACCCGTGCAGTGCTGTAGCTAACACGTTAAGTATCCCGCCTGGGGAGTACGTTCGCAAGAATGAAACTCAGAGGAATTGACGAGGGGGCAAGCGGTGGAACATGTGGTTTAATTTGATGCAATGCAAAGAACCTTACCAGGGCTTGACATGCCGTGAATCCTCTTGAAAGAGAGGAGTGCCTTCGGGAACGCGGACACAAGAGGTGCATGGTTGTCGTCAACTCGCGCCGTCAGGTAATGAAATTCAACTAAGTGGCAAGAAGCCAGAACTACAGCCAGAAGGCGGAAAGGGGACATAAGCCGCAAAGGAGCAACAGCAACACGTAACAACTAGTCGCTTCTAACTCACAACTAACCGCACTAATCGCGGTTCGGACTAACCGCTTTCCGAAGGAGCTACCACTACACGCGTTCGGACAACGACACGCTTACGGACTCACCGCTTCAACTCCATGCTGATCGGGCTTATAGACACTTCTCGCTTTCGGCTTTCAGGCCTTGCCTTGAACTCTTGCTTTAAGAGAGGAAGCACGAAGCGCCATTCCTCTGGCTTTCCCGTTAAACAACTCCTTTCGCCTCTAACTGCAACCGTTTCGGCCCGTTTCTCTCTGTAAGGCGGGATTTAAGGTCAGTCTTTGGGTGTAGGTTGAATGGCCACGCGGGAATCGAACCCGCGCTTCTCCTCTACTGGTACTTCGTCCAGAACCCGGGAGTTCTTCCTGGCACGGCAGGACGAACCCAATATAGCCTTTTTCCCACGCAAGTCAACTATGAAAAGCAAGCAGAGAGATCAGACTTGTCTTTGTTGCTCTCCATCCATTCTATCCAACCTATGCTAGTAAGCAGAGAAGAAACTACCTTTTGGCTTCTTCAAAAGTTGAAATGCTATCGCCGTGTGCTCCCTATTCATTTCATTTTTTTTACTTGCTCCTTCCTCATCTTCGTTGAGTCATTAAGCTCGGTCTATCCGTCTCATGACCTATCATGTATGTTTGAGGAGCCGTCAAGATTGATCTCCACATTCCGTCTACGCCCCTGCTGCTTGGTTCCATCTCATTAGGCGGTTGATTGCTATTGCTTGCCCTTTGAACCTGGTACAATTTAGCATTCCCCTGGCGATTACCCCACTTTTACTTGATAGAATCATCTCACCTTAAGATTGGAAATTGAGTATTTATTGTGTTTTTACAGCCTACATAGGAGGTCAGGTGGGTCTCACTTGAGACGGGAAGCTGCCGTGGAGTTGAAGGAGCAATTGAAAGAACAGCATAACCAGGATCATTCAAATCAACACCTGTAGAACCAGCCTACTCATTTCCAGCCTCAGTTCCCAGAACAGCATTACCAGGGACGAAGTCGCTCGACCATAAGGGAGAGGGTCACTCTCGGCAGCATAAGGAACGGGATTTCCATCACAACCAGTATAACCAACATCAATTGAATAAAGAGCCGACCGAGCAGCACAGCAGCCTTATTCCCAGCATTTACAGGAGCCTTCCCACCAGCATTTGCATAAGTAGTGTTTCCGGTTTCCTCATTCCCAGTATCAGTCAAATCTGAATTAGGTGGATCGTAGTGTTCTGAGAGGACGTTGTGGGGTCCTTTAATGCTGTCTTTAGATGATAGTGGGCTCCTAGGTTCCTTGCTGTATGGAATCTGGTGGGCTTTTAGTTAGCTCTTTGTATTTTTTCTTTAAAATTATGAGGGCCTATTTAGATTGAGGTGAGGTAACTGCCTTCTGCCTTCCTTGGATGCTTTGACTTGAATAAAGAAAAGATTGGAGAGCGTTGCCCAGCGTTCGAGGAACCAGTCTTCGACGGACCAACCAAATAGAACCTGCCTCGCGATAGAAAGGCTATTTACCCACTATTGCGAATCGGCAGCAGGGCCAAACCGACCAAACCACCCTGAAAACCAAACTAACAACTACTCGTGCCTCAATAAACTACCCATTGTGCTACCCTGAGTTATGCATTGAATTTGCTTTATTATACGCGATTAGACTGGAACAACACAATCACAGGGAGAGATAGATGTGGATAGATGCCAAGTTAGGGTGATCAAGTCGTGGTCGGGTTAAGCTTGTTCCGAACAAGAGCACTAGTGCCACCTAGGAACAATTCATTCACACAAGGTGTTTAGGAAGCCCGTGAATGACTGGACCTGGACTAAGTTAAAATTGTGTTTTTCCGGTATTGAGAAAGGATTTTTTACAGGTAGTTGGTTACATGCAGTAGATAACATAAACATGAATCGTGTAGGCTTATAAATAGAATACGACTGGTCGTCGACCCAAGCACAAACATATCATAAGGCAGTAGTCCATTCAACAGATCAACAGAACAGTTCCAACGCAAGATCCCACCCACAATTGTTGCTGTCGAACTTCCATTCATCAAGTTAGGCTAGGTCAGCAGGTCCTCTATAAAAGCAAGAAGGGTATAAAGGGATTTTGGAGAAGCACTAACTTTCTAAAAGCTGGGATTGTGCGAAGATGGGAGTGCTGGCATTGAGTTTAGAGGTTAGAAAGAAAGCCAATTAAGTAGGTAAAGAATAGAAGGCACGGAGTTATCTAAGAATGCGTTGAATGTAAAACCAAAATGTTTATCACAAGTGAATCCAGGAAGGATGTAACATCGGTGAATGATCTAAGCCCATGGGGGTGGGGTTCCAAAATGATAACGAGGTTCGCGCTAATCGTGACACGTGTACTATGGACGGTACCAGAGGAGGGCATAGTATGCTCCTCTGTCGAGAGTTGTCCTTAAGTCAACGTGAAACTATGAGAGGAGACATGAGATCTTCTTTAGGGAACCATGAGGAAATATTTGAATCTTCAATTGGGTTGTAATCACTATGGTAGCAAGAGTTTTATGACTACCCTTGCCACGAATAAACAACTTTTGTTGGAGTTGAGCAGTAGGGGATCCTATTGGGTTGGAGAGCAATGATGTTTATGTCCATCCAATCCCAGTCGAGTAGTAGTAGTATCCGATAGTAAGTGTCAGCGTAGACATGGCTCGCTCATAACATAGTCAGAGGTGTAGTAGACATAGTCGGAGGTGTAGGTAGTAGGTCCGGTTGTTTATGGCCTAGTCAATCTGGTGATATCGTAGTGAAAAGGTCTCCATGCAAGCTCTTATAGTAAGAGGTAGTAGTCGTAGGTATGGCTGCAACGAGGTCTTCGCCTAGCTCTAGCTCTGCTGGCATCAACACCCGACATAGTTATTTGTCATAGGGCCATACCTGAGATAATCTTCCCATATAGCCTATATCATATATGTATGAACTAGTAAAGCCAGATCATAGAGGCCTCAGAGTAGAGTTCCAAGTCCGAGGTCAAAACTAGGGAGAGACTAGAGCAGACTGGGCCCGGACCAGTTTGTAGATATGCGGTTTAGCCCAAACAAGTAGAGATGATAGTCCAAGTTCGACCACATCTTGTATAGGTGAACAAATACGCCGACATCATATAGTAACAGGATCTAGTTAGTTAGATCTTTAACAAGGCTTTCAGGATCTAATTTTGGGGCTATGGCCTTGTTGGTGGTACCATTCAACCATGGAGAGCTCTGGAGACCCCCCGGTTTTTTCAGCAGAGCTAGTTTAAGATTGCATGCACTATTCTGAGTTCAACCAATAATACATGTGAGCCCCAGGTAATCTTATCTATGCTAAATCTAGGATTAGTTGGAGGATCCCAAGGTCCCATGGCGATTAGGAGCCGCCAGCTAGAGTCCCAGGTCCGAGGTGATATCGTATATGAACCACTCTTAGGCCAATGATGATATGGATTGTGCATCTGAGGCCATATAATATATGAACCACTGGTTCTACTTGTTCATGGCCAAGTAGATATGGCTATATCCTATGTATATGAGCATTATTATAAATGGTGATATCATATATGGATAAGTATAGATACTAGCCCAAGTTAAAGTGCAGTAGGTACCAGACCAAGTATACTAAGGCAGATTCTCTCTGACTGAGGCCCAGCTCTGGTATCAGCAGCACCTAGTAGTAGTGGATCTTCACCAGAGCAGAAAGTAGTCTTAACTAATATGGCAGCACTAGTATGTCTGGGCAAGTTCAATGTATCCATGGTGACATCGTATGTTAACAACACTAGTTAGATATGTCAATATCATAAGAGCTAGTGGGACCTAGATGCTAGGAGCCTAGTAATATAGAGCCTAGTAAGATATGCAATATCGTATGGTAGTCCGAGTGGAGTAGCAGCCGTAGAAGAGCCCGATAATAGTGGATTGATCTGAACAAGTGCAACAACGTAGTGGTGCAAGCAGCCTCCTCCCAGGTCCAACTAGGCCTCATAGAAGTCTAATTTCAGATTGATAGGTTCTAAACAAATTATCTATACCGGTTTTTTGTTCATAGCCAGGTGTATATGCCAATTAGTTCTCTCTCCCGTCTAGATATTGAGGATATGACTAGTAGTGAAAGTTTCTATGCTGACATCATATAGTAACACTGGCTTCATATGATAAAACTTCTCTATGGCAAGATCAGATAGTAACAATTATATATACTGATAATATCGTATATTCAAACTACTATTAGAGATCTAGAGATTGGAAAAGGTACACTTATCCATGCGAGTTCTTATTGTATAGGTAACTAGGAGAACTAGCCTCCAGAGTCCCAGGTCCAAGGTGTATCGTATATGAGCCAATAGCCCCAGAGTAGAATAGAAGGACAAGTGCAACGTATCCATGAGCTCATCGTATTAATCGACCTAAAAAAGAAAGTGCTAACTCCACTCTTTTGATCAACTATGAATCGTATATAACCGTTTGCGAAAGTACGGATCAATCTGACTGAGCTTATAACCCAAAATTGATAGTGAACGGCCGACCATCCATAGCGCATAGCGTTTTGCCTTTGGATCAATTCCGCTAGACTACTCACTTCAATTATTTATTGAAAACTTCTAATGGGACCAGACCCAGCCAGAGGCAGGGATGAGCGATCGTTAAAAAAGCGATCTCAACGACTCTTCTCAAGCTTCTTGTTGTTCTGAAACTCACTCTAGATGCTCGTAAACAAATGCCTCTTTATGCGTGCAAGAAGGAAAGTACCATATGGTCAGCATAAATTACTCTTTTGTAAAATATCCATTAAGGAAGGAAGAATTCTTTGGTCTTACCTACATTAAGCATTAAGGCTGCGGCTTGTTGATTCATTGGTAAGGTTCGAAGATTAAACAAGGAACAAGCTGGTTATCTGTCACAAGGGACTGTGTAAATAAACTCCCTAGTGGGTTCGGATTTCGTGTGATCCTGAAATGGATGCATTAGCTTGACGAGCGTTCCTTCGTGTTTGGTGTCCATAAAAGATCTTAGGCCAAATCGACCTGAAGTGTCCTGTAAATGCGCTCCTGGCTCGTCATTTCCACTTTACTAATTAACCCAAACCTAACCCCATTTATTGTGTTCCATCCTGGTGATATTATTTCTCCCTAAAATTACTAGTTGCAGCTGCCTTCTTTCTTAAAAAAGTGATACTGTACATTTTGTTCCATCGCACGCATACTGGGCAGTAGGGAAGGAAAGGAAAGGAACCAACCGAGGTACTACCAGAGATAGATGTTATAACCATATCATATTATTTAATGGCCGTTTCTTACATTACAGACCTAATACACTGCAACATTTTATGGACCTATTCCTCTATCTATAACCTCTGGTGTTCCTTCTGGCCTTAATATTCGTCCCTATTCCTATTATTCCTTCCTTACCTATTCCGATTCCTTTCTATTATTGATCATTGCTTACTTATTTCTTTAAGTTTGTTTCTCATTTCATGTGAATGTTATTATTGATGTGTATAATTCTGAGAAGAGTTATGGGGTTTCCCCCCAAAAAAGAAGAAGCAACCAACAGAGCTCTTTCCCGACAAAGGAGGGGAAGGACCTTACCGCGCAAAAACTTAAGTACACCAAATAGAATATAGCCTATTTTACTAAGTGCCTAATATATTTTTCAAACATAATTAGCCACTATAGTGAAAGCCTTATGGAAGGTTAGGGTTCAATTTGCCCATAGCCAGTTATCATCCAGTAACATTGTTGTCCATAGGGTCCTTAGCATTCCATTTCTGGAAGTTTCTATATAATAGGTATGCCCTTGCACTCTTTCCCACTTCCATAGCTAAGAGGAAGGAAGGAGAAAGAAATTCCCCTAGTAAAATATAGTACCTAGTTCAATCTATAATCTATACATCACACATTGATATGAGCTCGCATGGAGACGACCCGAGAAGTGACTTTCCAGAGGTACAGGGGAAGGGTTTAACTAGTCTGTTGCTGATGAGGTTCCACTATTGATAAGGACAGGTTCACACTAAAGGGCATCACCATGAGGTTCCAAAACCAATATGTAGAGGGGGTAGGGTAGGGGACTAAAGAGGTTACAACCAATATGATGGCATGAGTAGGTTCCACTACCAATAGGAGAAGTTATAAGGCACCACCATGATGATGAGGTTCCACAACCAACTGATAAATATTAGATTGGAAATGGGACTAATCCAATACAATCCAATCAATGGGGTTTACTACCCCTATAGTGATTCAATGGGTCATGGGAAAAGAAACCCAGACCCCATACATGTAGACCAGACCAGACTTTGATAGCTGTTTAGGTTACCACGTGCCCAGGTCAGACCTACTACCGAGGGTAGGATATATCTATATACCCTACCAGCCAAGAGCCAGGGGTGAAGCGAGCTTGTGCCCATGTTTACCATTTCCTAAGGGTAGTAGTAATAACCACATGACATGTTAGCTACCCCTTCCTTAGTTCAAATTCTGCCACTATAGTAGGTAAGTCAAAAGCCCATGCAGCAACAGTAGTAGAGCTGCTAGTGTAGTAGTGTCCATATGGGCCAGTACAAAAGCAAATCAGTACTAGAGCAAATCATGGACCTACATTCTCTATGTTGCACTATGTAGTATGGCCTAAATCTAGGTGGTGGTATATTGTGTCTCTCTCCTAGAGCTCAAATCCACCATTCCATAAAGAAACAGTAGAATCCATCAAATGAAGGCTAGCCAAGATACCTAGCCGGGAGACCTAACCAGGATACCTAGCCATAACATCCATATATAAGTCTCTAATTTATGGGTTCGATGAATCCCACCAACTCTCCTGAAGTTTCCCTACCTCTATGGGGGCAGGATGTTGTCGATTGAGGCTTGACCAAACTCGCATATCTACTTTCACTTTTCCATTGTGAGGTTGTACCATGAACTACAGCAGCTTAAGGCATGGGACTAAATAGATAACTTACACGCAGTCTAGTTCTTTCTTCAGCTGATCGGCTCGGCTACCCAACTTGGTTGGTTACTACTCGGGGATATCAATTATTTATATAGAAAACAGACTCATTTACTATTCGTTGAAAGAATGGAGATTGGCTTTTACACTTGGCTTGCTGACTCGGCTTGGATCCCGGGATACTCGTCGACTGGACTACAATTCCGAGCTATATATTCAGTGCCTAGAAAATATAGAAGATATGGTCCCCCTGCTGATATAGTTGACAGACTATGCCCCATAGCCACTAGTACATGCCACTAGTCGAGCGATCCAGGTAGGTGTTGAACTAGATGCCATATTCCATGCCAAGTGTCCAATGCCAGAAGAGACACTAGCCTTTAGTGTCCACATGCACTAAGAACCTATCATACTTGTTTGATCTCTATAATAATCTCTATAATCTTTATACTAATATCTTTAGATAATCTAATTCTAAGTTATATTCATTCATGGTGTTATAATAATATAATGAAACTTACCAGTCCTTTTAGGCTACTCGCCATATTGGTAGGCCAGTGGGAATGGAGTAGTCCCCAGTGTGATATGCACCAATTATTCTAACCACTTATACATGCATGACAAGGTGCCAACTGTGACTGACAAGGAGATATAATATCATAGAGAAAGACAGTAAGAAAGCCCTAGGTCTTATGGGCGGGCTACTTTTGCCATCCATAGAGACTTCTTTCCCAGTAACTAGCTCTAGAGACAAGCCTTCGTCTGTACAGTAAGCCGGGCGCTTGCCCCTTAGTCTTAAGCTTATGTAGAGTTCCCTATTAACTGGGCGGCCTAGCTTAAATCTATGTCCATTTCCTTCTCCTCCTTTGTCGGGAAAGAGCTATGCAACTTTTTCCACTAATCTAATAAAGAATAGGGTTCAGTTATAGATGTAATTACTCCCATTATTCCATATTTTCACAACAATAGAGATAGAATAGCTTTGGTTGGACAAGATGAAAAAACCTTCTTCTGATACTGGCATATCTACGTTGACCTTTGCCAAAGACTAAGCCAAAGACTCAATGGTTTCTCAAAAGGTTCTTGCCATGGAGCAGCTTCTGGCAATCTCTAGGGCTTGAACTATAGGGCTCTTTGTCTTGGCTCTTACCAACCGATTCATTCAGCCAGGAAGAGGAGGGAAGGGAGGAAAGTTTCACCCTCGTATTATTAGTATTTCACGCTTACCGGATAGAAGTTCCCTTACTATATTCTTTATCAATTATAAAGACAACCATTCAATTATGGATGGAAAGGTAAGTGCTAAGGTCAGTAACAGCCTTAGGATAGGAGGATGAAAGCTCGGCTTGAGCTTGAAATAAAATCTGAAGAAGGCAAGCTTACGCCACCTCTTCCTTAGGATGGGACTGAGTTCGGTAAGTGGTAGGTCGATCATTCAATTATTCCTTCCCTGATATAAGGTCTTGGGTAGGCCAAGGTAAGGTTGGGCTCCTCGCTAACGCTTGGTTATACCTTTCCTGGTCTTCCTCCTACCATTGAACACCGACCGAAACTCAAAGGCGTAGAACATCTTCATAAAAAGCGAATTGAACTTATATCTTTCCAGACGCGGAGAACAACTCTCTAAAGGTACAAACACGAGAAGAGCTCATACTTATATCAGAGAGGAAAGATCATACTATTTGTCTACTAGTATCAAAAGCCTACTACTCATCAAAGGGGAACTTGCTTCTTTGGCCTTAAAAAAAGAGTGAATATCTTGAAACCCATTAAAAGGCCTAGAACTTTCCGCTTTCCTCTCATGCGGCTACAGCTCCCATTAAAACCTATAGACGCTCATCATATAATTGAACTGATCTACGCGTGGATAAAGCTATCCTTAGGTGACCTACATACTTAAATAAAGCAACCTCGCTACCCGTAACACTGACGTTCTCCTAATCTTTCACCAGATCGACCTTCTGTTTGCGCGTGCATTGAGCTCTATTTCGGGTACTGAACGTGCTTTGTCCATTGAGACTCGGCCCATAGTTTATACTGAAAGATGCATTTGACCTTCCAAACCCAGTCCATCAAGATTGTATAAGAAATAAATGACCTTGAGCTGGTTATCACATTCGGACAGCCCCTGCGGCATAGGAATGAATTAGATGGTAGTATTGCATTCTGGCCGCAATAATAGGAAGGCTCGTGATTTGGCGAGAATTCTTTATGAGGGCTGGTGCAACATCTCATCTAATTGAACGAAGTGCACAAGTTGTCGGAACTTCAACAGCGAGTTATCGGGTTATATACGGATGGATTAGAACCTACCCCTGAGGTGAGGTGATCCCACGGTCTGTCTTTTGTCCGACATGCCACATGATTCAATTTGAAGGCCCCGTCTTTCTTATAAGATAAAAATCCAAGAGCACCCCCCCTCTTATATTGGTCGGCTTGGTTGCTATTAATCAATAGCGGCGGCTACAGGTGGGTAAGTATTGCATTGAAACATTGTATGGTAGCTGCTTATTCACCGTTCAAGTAGCTTTGCTGTATCAATTGTCTTTATTGTTGGCTTGGAAAAAGGGTTGACAAAGAGGCCAGCTAATAAATTTATGCCCACAGCAACGACAAGTTAGCCGGTAGCGATCTGCCAAGAACAACCGAAGAGGAGCGGACTAATATTATGATGAACCTTATCGAACTCATATGTATAAGTGAAACATTACTACAAGTCTTACTTAGCTTGTTTCCATTATATTGATTTCCTTAGTAACTCAACTTACTATTTATACTATACTAGCTTAATCTGATGCCAATTCATTACTGGTTTCCTATGGAGTTATAAGAGTGTAACATTTTATAAAACTTCAATCACCATTCTACTTAGTAAGCTACTAGCTCTCATCAATACCACATGTTCCATGGAATCTCGTGAAACGGGTTTATTTTTAGCTCCAAAAGGGTCCCTCCGGGCGTAACTTTCATTGCTGTTGGAGGTTAGGTATAGTGGATTATATTGTTTAGTAAATAGGAAAATAATATCCTCTGTTTTATGGCACTTATAGGGGGTTATTGCCCCGATTATGCACCGAGGGGATATATGCTGCGTCATCTGCACTGAAGGCAAATTAGACTATTACCATAATAAATAGTAAGGAGGACGAAGAGCCGTCAGGAAGGTAAAGAGTGGTACACTAGGCGAGAAGTTTAGTTTAAACCAGATTTGAAAACCTTTCTTATTTGGCTTTTTGCCATAGTCAAAATATCATTTGGATTGTGTGGAATAATTTCCCACAACAAAGAGGAAATAATTTATATAGCTAGTTGCCGGGAGGTTGATTCAACAAAGTATGGTACTACATGCCACCCACGTTTAAATGACAGGTTTAAATGCACTCCGTGGGGCGATCCAATAAATGCCAAGAGGCAATAGGCTTACCACTTGAGGCAGTTCATAGAGCAGTATGCACCTAATGATAAGGTTATGGCATCTAACTAAATGTACATATACTACTCGCATATAGCTTAACTTGTTCTTTAAGTAATATGGTTTAAAAGTGCTGCCTTTTTTCCTTGGAAACAACCTTAGCCCCTAGATATTAGTTCAATACAAATGTAGTCATTTAAGTTCCACGGACGACACTAGCACTTGAGGAGACTTAGAGTGCAGCATTTTCAGCAGAGACACTAGCCCGTAGCCCAATGCACTACTACTATTGGGTGGTGAGTCCTTCAGTAATAAAAGGATCTTAAAAGAGGAGATAGGTATATCAATGATAGATGTAATTATGCTATTATATGCAATAGGCATACGTGAACATACTATAGGGCACGGGACTCAGACTACCCCACTCTAAGTTATTATAATACAATGGAAGAGGTCAAACAAATGAGATAGGATACTCAATTGGGAATAATCCAGAATAATACATGGGAGCTGCTCTAAGAATCCCTACCTAGACTTACTCCGCTGCTAATACAACAATGGGAAGAGGATAGATTGGAAGGAGAAGGGGAATAAGCCAATGGGACTAATACAATCCAATGGGTTTTTTTACTCCTGCAGTGGATCCAATGGGGAATTAACAAGAAGACTTCTTAGTCCATGCATCAATAAGTAGTTCGTAGTACCACTATACTATTTATTCATTACCCACCACCAGACAATCTCCATTTATTTCTCTTCCAAGGCTTGGCTACCAGTTATTGAAAATGTCTTTAGTGACTTATTGGGTAGGGGGGAGCGTACAAGGAAAGTTGGAAGACGACAGCAGTTTCGAATCCTTCCACTCGGAATTATTGGTCTTGGGTTTGTTCGTAATATGGGTGAAGTTGCGATTTTGACCGGGTGCTCTCCTCTCCATACAAAAAATAAGAAGGCGGAAATAGGCTAGCTTTGGTTTACCAGCTATACTGAGTTGCAGGAGAGGAATGTATTACTATAGCCTAGTATTTACTATAGCCTAGTATTTACTCTCCCTCGACTCACAGGAAGAAGCTTAAGAGTTATCCTGCTGAAGTAGCTCTTCCTTTGAGCGCTTTATTTAAGGTTTATTAAAAAAAAGCTATCTTCCTCTCCCTATCTTAAGGCATCGCCCTGTTTCTGAATGCATGTTGTAGTCAGTCGAGTGCTTATCCAAAAACTATCTACCGGAAAGCAAGATAGAAATAAATTAAAAGCGTTTTTTCGTGGAAAATACATTGAAAAGGCTACCCCACGCATACTCATTCGCCTCACCCGTCAATTGGCACAAAAACGACGCCGAAGGCGCCGCTTTCACCCTTTTTTGCGCTGGTACTTTGCTTGCTAGCGAGAGATGCCCACTTCCTTGTCCCTGGGTCCTCCGATTAGCCTAGTATTTAAGCCCCGCTTTCTCTTACTTTCTTCAGAGCCTGTGTGTTAAGGAAGCCTTGTGTCCCCCATTCCCCCCTTCTACCGTTCTACCATTACCACAAATTCCGTATGCCTGCCGCCCAGTACACTCACTCATAAAGGAGGAATATTACGCTTGTATAATTACGTATATAGTAAGCTTTAATATATTCTCTCAATTTTAAAGGGCGAAGGACGAAACCGAGGTACGAGGAGGTTTAAAGGGTTAAAAAAATGGATTGAAATTACTCGGAAATGGAAAAACATATAATATATGTAATTATTTAATTTGACTCTTCGATGAGTAGTCTAGTCTACTGCCAATAAATTGGGAATCGATTGAATCTTGCATGATCTGACATGTCTTATTGCGTAAGTAATAGGAATCTAAAATTATCCCTAAAAGGTAAGAATATGTTTATGTTCCTTTTGAACCAGCTGAATTACCAGCATCCCAATTCAAGCTCATAGTTGGGTGGGCGGCCATAAGAAAGAGGCTTGGTCATTATACTTGTTGAATACGCTTTGACTCGATGATTGCGATACTCAACAATGGAGCTAATGTTGATGAGGGAGATGAGTCACACACTTAGGAACTCCTCGTACTTCTTAGGTCGGGCAGACCAGTTACCAGTTATTTTATAAATATCATAGATATATATATATATGTGTAGATGGATTAGCATTGCTGGGTTTTTTGTGACGGCCCGCTCACGGTGATGGTTTTATGGGGGCTAAAGGAAGGGTAAGGTAGTTGGATCCCGATCCTTATAAGACTTATAAGAGGGGAATCGTTGTCCCTCCTAAGTGATTCATAAAATAAGTGGTATAGGGAGACCAGGTTTAGTTATTAAGGTAGGTTTTTTTTAACACTGAAGTAAAGGTAGTGTAATGCCATCCCATCCTGGAGAATTTTTTAATATTTTCCTCCTCCTAAGATTAATGAAGCAGGTGGTATAGGGCTACCAGGTCTAGGTATTCAGGTGGGTGGGGTATTAGGTAGAGTAGGTAAACCATAAGGTGAAGGCAAGTAATAATCTCCTAGCAATGCTGGTTGTCTAAATTCATCCAATGGTGGCTGGGGGGGTCTCGACCTGAAAAATAGTCCTAGTGGTACCCAGTATATGGATTAAGTAAGTGTTATTCCAGGCTGGTGAATGCTGGCTGTCTCTATTCGAACGCTCGTGCGCCAATGTTATTTTATATGAAGCCTGTGATTGCTCTGTTGTATCGGAAGCTAAGGCGTGTAAGAGGTTTAAGCAGTGTATAAAGTGGTGTGTGGTAGGGAGTAAGAAAGTGCTTAGGTTGTTTAAACCCGTCCTAAGAAGGGTTCATAGCAGTACCATTAATTCCTCAAGTGTTTTTTAATGAACGCTCGTGCAACAGCTCTATTATAATAAGCCCCCGTATAAGCTGTAAGTTCGCTGATTCCTTAAGCAGGGTAACTGTATTAACTATAGGTTGGTGAAGCAAGTTGGTTGGTTGGTGATAATGGTAAAGATAAGTAGGCAGCCCCCCAACCAAATATATAAGAAATTAAGGTTATGTCTAAATGTCGTACCCAGAAAGCATTCATTAAAGTAGTATAGGGATAATACATGTCTAGGTCTTCAGGTGGTTAAATCGAAGGTGAGTAGCAGGCAGGCATTAAATTAAAGGCGGGGGTATGATTCCTAGCAATGGAGAGTCGGTTCAAATTCCTGAATTGTCTTATGTGCATTTTATAAAATAGGCGTTCCCACCAAACACTGACACATCGTACGAAAGAGGCGTTCCAACTGACCCATCTAATTGACTAGCAGCATCTGAACTGGGCTATAGCCTTACAGAATGGGCCCTATGAACTGGACTGTTAAGTAAGGTGGTCCCCCGTCGTCCCAGGACAAGTTAAATGTATATCTGCGAGTTCATATATATTATTTTATCTCCTTGCCCGGACCAAAAAAACAAACTAGGGAATTCTATTTATAAATAGTTTCATACTTGTTATTACTACAAGCTCTACTACCTACAAGCTATACTGCTTCTTTGAATGGGTGGATAAGGAGTTAGGGGAATGAACGATGGGTGCTACTTACAACCTAACACTTCATACTTTCTATTTTTGGTTAAGTAAAAAACATAATGGATGGGCCCTATAGCTTATTTGCTGGAGCTCTTAGAAGGATTTATTATTTATTTCTTTTTAAGAGATGTATATATTTCAGTGAAACGTAGTGGATTAGCCTAGTGTCTCCAGCCAATTCAATTAGCCAGGTAACCAAACGGAGTCTCCAAAAGGTGGTGCATCAACTGCAAGGACGTATCAATGCAATTATCATATATAGATATGGATTCTCACGTGGTGAATATGGCAACAAGTATAACAACATAGATATGGCGAGAACTAAATGGCCTTACTCGGAACTCAGAAGCTTAAGATAAGCTTTTAATGGCCTCTACAAACTCAAACTTGAGCTCACTTTCACTCTCCAACCTTACTGCTTTAACTCCAAGGAAAACTACAAACAAGTTGTTGAAAGTGCGTTCCCAAAAACAAAGGTGGCTCTGCTTTCTTTCCTTTTCGATTAAGGCACCCAGCCCAATTCCACAAAGTCACGTCCACCAAGTTTGCTACACTGGCTATTAAGAAAAGGTTAGGGGGCCTTGGGTCCCTTGGCACTTAGACCTACCTTTTGCAATGTACAAATAGGTGTGTCAAAACCGATCGCACAATTATTTTGCGTAGTGTTATATTGTATATATAGTGTTTTCTCCATTTTCAATTAACACCAAAATATAACCCTGATTTATTCTGCCACACAGGATGAGGCCGTATGTAAAGAAGAAAATCAGGTGAAAAGAGGTTAATAAAACTGGGTAATTAAGTAAAACCGCCTCACCTCACTGCTAGTGTGAGCTAACCTGAAAGTGTTTATTTATTATTGGTAACTGACCTAAAATTGTAACGTCATAATAAAAGCTAATATCGCCTAAAATTGTGTAACGAAACCTCAAAGCTGCTGATATATGTTTTAGCATCCAAGACTACTCGCGGGATATGGGGGTCGTCTTATGAGGGTTCCCGAGCAAGTGCAGTTGTCTGTTCCTTTTTTTGTTGAGCTGTTGGTTTATTACTTGCTTCCTTCCCGTTAAAGTAGCATCTCTGTATCTGGAGCGGTCTGAAGGGGCAAGGTTCAAAGCATTTGTCTTGTTTACACTGGGTAAAGCGTTATAGCTTCCTGAGGATAATTGAAGGGAGACCAAACTCTGTTTGTCTATCGTGTGTAAAGACTACTGTGTCCAGCTAGGCCTCCTATTTTTAGTGTTCAGCCTCTATCGTAGTCAAGACCTGTATCATGTGTCCAGGCCTGTCATTAAGTGACTTGGCTTGGTGAATGTGTCAATGTTAGGTTTAAATTGAAGGGCTCGTGCTCTGCTCGTCTATCTTGTGTACAGTCCTAAAGTTCAGGCCTCCTCAAGTCCTTCCACCCCTTTAAAAAATAGACGGGGAGCAACTGATATAGATACAATAAGACCTGTACGTATTTATTGCAATGCCAATAAAAAGTCCATGCTGCCCATCTTGGTAGTTTTTATGTACTTGATTATGACTGCTTTTTATTCGCTGTATGCCGGTAGGAAATAAATGGTAGAGATCCTCGGCAGGATGGTTTTTCGTGACCAACTGTTCAATACCATGTGCCACAGGAGGATAGGAGGAGGATGGAGCTTGTCGTGCTTTACCAGTTGCAGTACAACCAGGATAGTTTTTATATTTTCTCTTCTCAATTGGAAGTAGGTGATTCCCCATGTGTGTTGTTACCTTTTATCTCTTTCGTGCCTAGTTAGTGAGTGAGCAGCGAGCGAGCGAGTGAGTCAGTTAGGTGAGCAAGGGCTAATATAGAGTTCCCCCATCAAGAGTACAATCTCACGTCCCAATATGAGGTCTAATCCTTTTTTTTATAGGCCCTTGAAACCATAACCTCAACCCTCTAACTCACTTACGCCTATGGAACACAAGTTCCTACATAAATGGATTGGAGGGGATTAATGGATTATCTTACTTACAATGCACCTGTTGATCATGCGCCGGACAAAAGTTATTGTCTCCGGTACAGTATTTGAAGGGAGGTAAATTATGCTTTATAGTGTTGAGCAAATTGATGGAACACATTTTTTTGGCTGGGGCGCGGTCCAACGGGCAAAGAAATAATCTATGATGTTTCAGGGTTGGAAACAAATATATACCTGCCTGGACGGACGGACGGGCGGAAGAAGCGGCCACATGAGGCGGTATGAGGGATAGCCAAGTAGGGGCGGACCCGCCCTTGGGGGTCGGGGTTCTCAATAATATAATCCAAAAGGGTGGGCTAGCCATTGCATTCATACTTCCCCAGCGATTCCAAGCCAACGAGACCAGCCAATGAAAGCATCCCGCGAACAAATGATAACCTTATTTAAATGCCAATTTTGAATAATAAGAAATCATTTTTAGTACTCGCGTAGCCCCGGTCCTAACTAAAGTTTTTTCTAAATGAAACAATTAACACGACCCGGAGGGACTCTCCTGAGATACGAGGAGGAGATAACTAAACTGCTGCTCCTCAGGCGGCTCCTTACTCAATTGATACTGGTTCCACTGTTACTACTGGGCCTACACTTGTACTGGTAATTCTGCTTTTTAAACTGCTATGGGAACTTATAGTGGAAATGCTCTTGGCATTGAGTGAATTGATACCTGTATCTATAAACCTCCTTACTGTACTAACCTCCCTATTATTGGCGACCACTGGACATCAGCGACCTTATATTTGGTTCCACTACAATAAGATCTCCAAAAACTACGAGAAGACATTTAGACATAATGGAGTACCAACATGGGGAGTGATCAACTGCATAAACTAGCCGCGATAAGCGATGACCTTCAGGGAATGAGACTGGAGCAAGCTTAACTGAGTAGAGCTTATAGGCACTAAATGTTTCTAGCCAAGCCAGGGTGGCCCAACCAAGATAGGAAGAGATCGAGTAAGAGTTCTAGTTTTTAGGGTCAAGGAATAGATCTAGGTCTAGGAAGAGTTCTAGGGCTATGGTATCGTTGAGGATAAAGAGGGATTTGTAAGGCAGCTCTAGTAAATGACAACCTCCTTATTGGACCCACCACCCTACTTGTTGGATTGAATTGCAACAAGCCTTTTAGCCCTTAAACTGCACAAGATGGAGGTATAGGTACGCAGTTCGGGTAAATGGCGGATAGCCGGATGGATCCATACGCCTAGGAACCCGTATAAACAAAAATTATATATATTCTAAAGTTTCTATAGTAGTGGGTGAGATGGATCCAATTACTTTGAGGATGATCGCCTTTATGCTTGCTTACTTTTTGGGCTTGACAGTTGTTTCCCAATAATCAGGCTCGAATGGATCCCAACAATTAAGCTCTCTGTCTTTTTGATATATGTACTTATCCCCGATGCGAGCGGGAGGAAAGATTGAGTTCCCTAAGTTACCATCGAACAAGACCGACCTACACAATTAAAAGACCTAGGGGCACCAAAAGCCCCAATTACTAGCTAGCTGCGAGTAGTTCAATGAAAAGCCCTAGTTTACAATCTAAGTTTCCAACTGCCCACGATAATAAATAACCCAGTGATCATCCAAAATAAGCCCCAACAACTACCCGAAGTGATCGAATCATACCCAGTTAGTTCCACCTACTGCTGTTTATAATATATAATATATATTATATATATAACCTGCCCAAAGGGAATCGGTTATCTTATCCTCCTACTCAAATGAACTCAGTTACCTACTGCTAAAGGGGCTATAGTCTCTGGTATAGCAACAAATAACTTTTCCATTTTTTCTATGTATCTCGGCAACCAACAATAAACCCATGTTACCCACTGATCGCTATTTTCTAGTTGAACCGCTCTCTCCTCAATCAGATCAGTTTAGTCTTGCTTTATCCTTACGGGCAAACAACGTTACACCAAGAGGGTTTTGCTTTCTCGATAGATTTTGATGTTTGCGCGGAGGCGAGGCGGGGTGAAATGATGAAAACTAGGAAACGAACCATTCATGAAGAGAAATAAATATCTTTACATTATTCTATGATGCATGCCACTAATGGGATTCGATCCAGCCGCAGAGAGAACCCTACGGCTACCTTTTTATTCCATAATTACCGACTAGGCTTGTCATGTTGCCTAACCAGCTAGCGCTAACTCACTTATTTGCAGCCGTTGAGGGTTGGCCCTTTCGACCGTCGCTGGAGCATCAGATGCGAAGGCGTACCTGTAATCCTTATCTTCAACTTACACTTCTTCTCATTTCTAAGATTCCGCTTCAGCTTCAGAATATTCTTCATCATCCAACTCTTATTCTTGTTCAGAATTATCATCTTCTTTTGACTCGGAATTGGATTACTCGTAACCCTTATGGAACTCGGTGGCTGGCACCTTGTATTTCCTACCTTCTTTACCTTCGCTACCCCCATCTTGGTTCTCACCATTGTTTTATTCACTTTTTTTATCGCTATTCCTTGTTACTTATTGGGTGGGGTAGGATGTCGTACAGACGGAATTTGTGTTAAGGGTTTATCCATACAGCCGTCCCGGTTACATATCGCCGCATCTTTAATGCTGACTTCTAGTGGATAGGTTCAAGATTTCCCTTACCTATATCTCGTTTTTAGTTGCTTTACGAGATCACCACCGAAGCTGAGTTAGTGCTAGACTTGGGCTGGGACGGATTGCCCTAGCTAACCAATACCGGCTCCAATTCCCTTGTCTTCGCTGGCTGCTACTCACTGATTTAGGTCTTACCTTACGGTATACCCACTTCTATTCGCTTTAGAAGTCAGTTTTCCCTAGTCGAATCCCATATAGGGATTACTATCAGGGTTAACTGCTGCGCTCTCAGTTATTTGGAAACTACATGGCAAGGATGCCTTGTAGCCTACGATTCCATTTCGTCCCTGATAGGACTTCTGCAACTCCGGTTTGTGAGAGTACGCAGATTCTGAGCTCCTACGCACGAGCAACTTTGGAAATTAATGCGAGGAAGGAGTTGTCTCCATGCCAGACGAGCAACTTAGATGAGATTTGATAGTTTCGAGATTTAGTTAACTTGCTTTAACGTCAATCCCTACGCGTAGTCCTACTCATCACCCCGAAATATCAAAATCATACAGTAACCGGGGCTTTGTCGGAAAGATTCGGTCCCGATTCATGCTATTCTATTATTTGAAAGATTAGCATGCTTCATCTGCATTCTTTTTCTATTTGATTTACGGGTATCACGGATTCACTATTCTGTGGCCGTAACGATCATTCAAGAGCTCTCCCCTCAGTGATGAAGAACCAAAGTGGGAACTCAAGCTGAGGACCTTAGTCACTCTATTGGAGCCACACCCTCCTTGGGATTCGATCCAGCCGCAGGTTCCCCTACAGCTAGATCGAATCCCTATGCGGCGCATGCATCATAATAAGAATAGAAAGGTATGTATTTCTCTTCTGAATGGGGAAATTTTGGTCATTCGATCGATCACTTTCGAAGACCTCTTTGAGGTACGTAGTCGCTCGACCGACGGTAGGAGGGAGAGGGGAAGAAAGAATCTATTTACCTTCATACGGATGTGAACGATAAGTGAAGTTTCACTCCTTAGTTTTGTTTTCACCACGACGTTTATTAGTCAGTCAAGTTGTAGTAAGCCTGGCTCTGTTTCTCACACTAATGTAGATCTATAGTGCTCAATTATGGAAGCACTTTTACGGCCCGGAAATACGGTCAAGTAATCAAGAGTATGCCTCTGCACCGAAACGAAAACCTTCTCGAACCTATATCGGGCCGGTTCAAAAAGGGAAAAGGTAAAATACGACACGAAAAGTGAATCCGATTTTAGTCTGACTTCATCTGAATCGTAGTTCAGATCCAAGTCGGTTTAGTGAGGGCGACCGCGAAAGTCACCGAGTGAGTTGCCCTTTTCGTATGGATAGATAGGGGGACGTTGCAGATGCGGCAGGACGGACACGACTTCAACCTTTCCATTTCCAGATACCTATGTTACGCCTAGCTTTCCGATACTTTGTTCCTCATATTTCTTCCCCTAAAAGAGTAGAGCGAGGGGTTGGGATAACCTTGTTGCAAGCGACCCTCCATCAAGAAATCACGAAGGACTCAAACTAAGGGCGAACTGAATGAATCCTTGGTTCCACGAATCTCACTGCACTGACCGTTGCAACGAACGAAATGGAAATCTTAGTTAAATGACCGGGTACAACAGGCAGTATTTCATTTGCTTTGTTTAGTGCCTTGATCCTTGCCATATAGCCCTTGCATACAGATAACTTTATTTTATGAATACCTGATGTTGGTGACTGAATACCTTTCTTTTTAACCATCCAGACAATCTTTAGATTTGGAAGGAAATAGAATCCCACCAGGCAAGAAGTTAGGTAGTTGGATTTAAAAAGCTTCCCCCTTAGCGCTAGCCCTTGAGCCTATTCCTTGAAGAGCGTGGAACCGCATCAATTAATAAGTGTTACCAGTGCCAGTGCGCTCTTCTTGTTGTAAGATGTGGGCGCATATGGAATGGGGGCGTATTGCACGAAAGCGTTGAATGCTGAGGGAACGCGAACAGAATGGGCAATGGGACAGAAGGCGGACGACTAATGCTTATTTAATGGGGCAGTGGGTAATGCAGATTGAACAGAATGGGAGAATGCGGGGCGTATGCGAGGGCTCTAAAACAATCGGGGAAGTCAATCAATATCAACCAACTCACCAGTCGTCATCAATCTGAACTGCTCTATAGGCTATTATTTACCGGGGCTCTTTAAACAGGGCTGGCTCCTCCCTCTTAGTATAAACTATTTTACAAGAGCTATTTCAATTAGGCTGCTATTTCTACAGCGGCTGTTCTAAGCGAAGGTTCTAAATGCCGATATCCTGTTTGGCCTCCTTGGACTAGTCCAGGAGAGGGGGGAGTATAGGGGCCCCCGTTTCGGGCTGTTTGTGTTGTTCCCTTATTCCTTCCTTGCGGGGTACCTTCCTTCTTCAGCATCCTTACCAAAATAAGACAAGTGGTAACACCTCATTCCTGGGGCAAGTGATCGATCATCCTTTCTATTTTGCGCATCCCATCCTGCGGTCACCTTGGGCAAGGTCTAACCCTTTCATTTCCCTTACCCCCCGATAGAGTACGAACGTGACGTTGCCATTATCCACCCGAACGCACGAAGAGGCAGTGAATCTTTTGAAGCTGATTAGGTCGTGTGAGTAGATTCGGTTGAGCGAACAAGATGACCAACGACTGATCTCCTGTTACCCTCGCCTCCAGTCTGTATGTGGGTGAGGTTACGAACCACTTGATCGGACGCTAGGAGATCGAGGGGCGAGGAATAGATCGTACGTGCGCTGCATCATACGGCTCAGGTCGGCCTTCTCTGTTCTTCCCCACATCAGATGAGTCCCTCCGGGTACTCGATCGATAAAGAAATACTGCGTTCTATTTTTACTTTAGCCTACTCCAACTGGTCATTCTATATATATGTCATAACGTAATTTCATCATTTGAAGGTGCGATTATTGAACCTGCCTAACAAGATAACTTACTAATTGGTCGCCCTGCATCGTGCAATTTTGGGATTACTCATTGATGCAATAACTAATTTTGATCAAGTTAGATAAAATTAATTTGCATTTCTTTCTTTCTGCTTGCTCTACGTGCTCATGTTCCTTCAATGGATAGTCCTCATTGCGGACATAATACGGACTTCCCAAAGCATAATTTTTGCAGGCATCATACAGACAGAAAGAGGAAACACCTGAAAGTGTACACGAACTTAAAGCGTACTTTAATGTTTACTGAAAAACATAAAGGGTCAGGAGCAGATGCATATCTACATAAAGCTCACATAATGGTGCGAATGCAGAATATGACAAGAATGGAGCAAACAGAGAGCTAACAGAATAGGACATCATACGGACACGTACTTAAGGCCAGCAAGCCTAAGGCGAGAAGGGTCGGAAGTAAGGTTTAGGAAGGGAAAGTATAGTTAAGAGTGTAAGTAGTATGACTAGGTTATTATTTAGTAAGAGTGTAAGGAGGCATTTTCAAAGGCTGAGTGATAGGCTGGAGTTTCTAGGTGAAGGTAAGGCCTTTTTCAAAGACTGAAGTTAAGTTACAAAGGAGGCGTACAAAGTTGTAATAGTTTAAGGTTCAACCATGAGGGCAGAGACTAAGCTCAATTATTTCCCCAAGGCTTAGATCTTATGCATAGGTTCAAAAGGAAGGTCCCAAGGCTAAGGAGGTAGGGTATAGTATATGGGTTACATAGGCTAGTCCAAAGGTATATAGGTGTGAGGTTTCAAAGAATAGTATAAAGGAAGTATTAGGATGAGGTTACCAAGTCAGGCTAATAATGTATAAAAGCACTAATATTGTGTATAAATTCTTTTTACAATGGAAAATTTCATTATATATATATAATATGCTACATCATATATTAATGATTGAGTTCTTGTCACAATGGAAGCAGACTTACTTATTAGGCAATTATTTATGTCAACTACTGAGAATGGAAACTGCCTCGGGGACTACGACAATGATTCAACTGGTTTTTTGGGTTCCGTAGATATGCAAGATAATTTGTGGGATTCTTTCCCTTGTTTATGCCCCATTTCATTATTCTCGAATGATTTTTCCCATTATTTCGGCTTATTTCATCCCCCATTTATTACCCTTACTGCCTGAAGGACTATCCTATCTACTCCTTACTCTCGCCAAAGTTTAGTAGAGCAGCATCCTCAGAACGCTATACAAAACCTCCCTTCTGAAGGGCAAAGCAAGCAATTGAGAACATAGCCAATATGTCCCAAGCTAATATGTGGATGTTATTCAGTCCACTGCAAATGCTAAGAAAGCACAGACGGTTATGTGCTTTACCCCTTATTCCTGGATGGCTTAAGCAATAGGTGATATAACTAAGTAGGGTAGGTCAGTCATCATGCTTGCTTACTTTATAATAGAACAATTGAAATGTATCATGCGACGAACTCTCATAATAGAATAGAATGTAGGTTGCATCTGAACTGCACAGAAACAACTATAAGAGGTTACCTAGTCATCATCTGGCTGGATAGGGTTGATACTCCTATGATTATTATACCCTATTAATTATACCCTCCTATAGGTTGAACCTCATCAAGAGTTGTAGTATCACTTCATCCTATTATTAGTTATCAAGGTAGGGTAGATAAATAATGAGTTTTCAACTCGTCGACTTTATCTATATAAGTTAGTTCCTAGCATAAATAGTGAAATTAAAAGAGTGAGAGTAAGAGCATACCCCACCCCATCATGGGAAAACTGCTGGAAATGCCATTTTTTTCAATAATAACTACACTTTATGATCCCCGATGGGGAATTTATTAAACCCATTCAAATTGGGTTTTTACAAAGGTGCGAAGCCGCTTGTCCTTCATAGGGCAAGGAAAAATGCCAAATAATTTTTTTTTCGAAATGTATCAACCCCAAAAACCAATTGGGAACTTAGTTCTCCTTCCTCTCTGCTATGAATTTGGAGATCAGGGAAGGGGCCCTCCTCGAGAGGTAGGAGGGCAACCAACTTGACACGGGTATCCGGACACTGGTAGGATTCATCGGATACTGGTAGGTTGCCCGCTTTAAGTCCGTCCCGTCACTGGTTCCCGTCCACGACTTGATCACCCTAACTTGGCATCTGTCCACATCTATCTCTCCCTGTGATTGTGTTGTTTCAGTCTAATTGCGTATAATAAAGCAAATTCAATGCATAACTCAGGGTAGCACAACGGGTAGTTTATTGAGGCACGAGTAGTTGTTAGTTTGGTTTTCAGGGTGGTTCGGTAGGTTCGGCCCTGCTGCCGGTTTGCAATAGTGGGTAAATAGCCTATCTATCGCGTGGCAGGTTCTATTTGGTTGGTCCGTCGAAGACTGGTTCCTCGAACACTGGGAAACGCTCTCCAATCTTTTCTTTATTCAAGTCAAAGCATCCAAGGAAGGCAGAAGGCGGTTACCTCACCTCAATCTAAATAGGCCCTCACTATTTTAAAGAAAAAATACAAAGAGCTAACTAACAGCCCACCAGATTCCATACAGCAAGGAACCTAGGAGCCCACTATCATCTAAAGACATAGCATTAAAGGACCCCACAACCTCCTCTCAGAACACTACGATCCACCTAATTCAGATTTGACTGATACTAGGAATGAGGAAACCCGAAACACTACTTATTCAAATGCTGGTGGGAAGGCTCCTGTAAATGCTGGGAATAAGGCTGCTGTGCTGCTCGGTCGACTCTTTATTCAATTGATGTTGGTTATACTGGTTATGATGGAAATCCTATTCCTTATGCTGCCGGGAATGACCCTCTCCCTTATGGTCGAGCGACTCCGTCCCTGGTAATGCTGTTCTGGGAACTGAGGCTGGTTCTACAGGTGTTGATTTGAATGATCCTGGTTATGCTGTTCTTTCAATTGCTCCTTCAACTCCACGGCAGCTTCCCGTCTCAAGTGAGACCCACCTGACCTCCTATGTAGGCTGTAAAAACACAATAAATACTCAATTTCCAATCTCAAGGTGTGATGCATCTATCATAACATGAAAGGAAACTAAGCATGCTGCCTAAATTTCCAATGGATGCACGGTGATGTGCAATGGTTTAAAAGATGGAAAGGGCGGGACCCTCCTTAATTTCTAGGTACATTGTCCAAAGGGTAAAATGTTGATGAAATCCATTGATGCATTAATGCATTTCAAAATGCAACATGAATAATTGTAGAGGTTTCTCCAAGAGATAAGTGTACATCATGTTGTGCAATTAGTAAAAGATAACACAGCTAATTATGTGGTCACTAGCAAGTTGTTATAAGAAAAGAATAATTAACATAATTTATACATACAAAAATAGACTTCCCACCTCCATATATCACTACACCTAGATCAGAGGAAGGACTCCTGATTGGACATCACCACGAGCCAGGAATACTTCAGTAGTTCAGTACTTGGATAGATACTTGCCCCATGAGGTTCGTTGCGCTAACGCTTAATCCATCCGTTCACACAAGGAATCAATTTACTGCATGCACCTACCTAGCAGCCCCCTCTCAATCCTTTCTTATAATTTCACTATTTATGCTAGGAACTAACTTATATAGATAAAGTCGACGAGTTGAAAACTCATTATTTATCTACCCTACCTTGATAACTAATAATAGGATGAAGTGATACTACAACTGCTGATGAGGTTCAACCTATAGGAGCCCTCCGAAGACCGGATACCCTGGGCTCCCGGAAACCCGAACACTAATCCATATATATGTAGACACTAATCCACGGTGATTTGGTTGTATTTGGCACTTTTACTTACGTTCTCTTGGAAGCACCAGATGGAATGGGTCGATCCCTCTTACGTTGTAGTCCTAGATAACGAACTGAATTAATCACTTTGTTGGGAGAGACTATAAATAACAATTTTGTTTTGACGGGTTCCGAAGGTCCGACAGAAGGAGGGCTCGACTAAAAGGAGAGGCAATTTTCATCTTGGGTTCCCGTCCCAGTTATGGCTAAGCATACGCTTTTAGAGAGAGCTCAGTCAGTAGTAACAGTAGGCATAAACAGGGAGTTTTAAACATGATGCCACAATGCGTGCATGCAGCAGGTGAGTACGCTCTGGCATCACCACTTTACTCACAGTTCCCAGTTCTCGCTTGCTATCCATTCCCGTTCATCATCAGCTTATCCATTACAGGGAACTTTTATGCATGAGGAAAGGCAGGTGCAACTGGAGAGGGTTTAGAAACGCGGGCAACCAACTTCTTTCTTATAATGCTAATCCATCTACATATATATATATCTATGATATTTATAAAATAACTGGTAACTGGTTCGCCCAACCTAAGAAGTACGAGGAGTTCCTAAGTGTGTGACTCACCCGAGGTAGGAGACAAGGGTACCGGGTATCCAGACACTAATATTCTTCCTATGAGGTTCAACCATCACCAGTTAGCCGGACACTGGTAACTGGTCCGCCCGACCTAAGAAGTACGAGGAGTTCCTAAGTGTGTGACTCACCCGAGGTAGGAGACAAGGGTAACATTGGAAAGGTCTCGTCGCTATATAAAACCATCACCAATGGGCCCCTTATTTTACTTATTAGGTGGGGGGGGCGATTATTAGGAAGGATTTTTGTAAGGCTTAACGAAGTAGGAAGTGAGGTACGAAGTATAGTTACTATGTGATAGATAGGAAAATAGATAGAAGAGGGGAAGAGGGTGAATAGTTGTCCCTCCTAAGCGATTCATTTTCAAGTGGTATAGGGAGGTCTAGGTCTAAAGGTGGAGAGGTTGTATGGGGTAACCAGTAAAGGTAAGGTCGTATCATGCCATGCCATTCCAAGTCTGTAGTTGTACCTTCTGCGAGAAAAATAGAAAGTGGTATAACCAGGGCTAACAGGTCTAGGTCTTACGGTTGGTAATTTTGGGGAGTTGGTAAAAGAAATAATAAGAGTGCCTTACCTCCTAAGCATTAATTAAGTAAGTTATAAATTATATAGGTATAAGGGAGGTCCTGGTCTTAAGGTGGGTCACTATGTAGATGGGTAGCAGGCATTCTAAAGTAAAGTAAGGTAGATTGATGCCTAACAATGCAGTGGGTTACAATTGATGAAGAGTTCTAATCGTATCGGCTCGGCTGGAAGAGGTGGGCACTAAGTTTGGTTGGCACAGATCTTTTCAAATTCCCCTCGACTTTAGTCACTGATGCAAAGTCCCTCTGGGTCCTCGATCTCCTAGCGCACTATCTTTCGAGTGGATAAATCCCCTCACCCTCGTACCTCGGCTGAGTCCCTCCGGGTGCTTATCATTTGACGTTTTTACTTATTAAAACCCTTAGGGGGTCCAAGGAATCACATTTGTAGTGCTCAAAATTCTTGTTTTTTTTCTTCAGATTGGAGCGTAGCCGCTTGTCCGCATCGGGCGAGGACTTACTTCTTAAATAGAATTTAGAAACTGCTAAATCTGGTCCATTTGGGGTGACTGGGCTTTTGATTCTGTGCCCAAAGACCGGCATTAACTGCATTATTAAATTCTTCCCAGTGCCCTGGTAACTGACCCAGAGATCAAGGGATTAACTGAACTAATAAAAATAATGGGACTGAACCCGCCTTCTTCTATCCTTTTCTAAAGGAAGGCTCATTTCCCTATACCTTCTTCTTTTCCCGGTTATAACCTTGCTTTTCAAGCGTGTTAGGGTTGGTACGAGATTGAAGTTATGGAAAGAGGGTTATCGAAGGAGCTTGCTGTGTTCTGCGAAGCTCGCCCCTACCTAAAGGGCTCTTCGAACAAAGGCCGTAGGGAAGAAATTGGTCTATCTTATTTCTTTTATTTATGGGTAGGCCAGTGTGGTTTCAACTATATACTGGATAGGATAGATTGATTGGAACTATTGGGTGTAAGCATGAGGCCTCGCGGGGCTGAGAAAGGTAAGCTAATTTATCATGAGGCCGGGGTTCTATTTCTTGGGATTGGTGTGGAAGCGATAAAGCTGTTCCTTGTCATTTCGAGCGGCAGCGATAAAGCTCCTTGTATTCCCTTTTAATCAGTAAATAAAGCACCTTCGGTAGAGCACCTTCAAACGTAAACCTTCACCCTCCACTATCACGGGATAGAATGAACCTTCCCTCAACTATACTATGCAGTCCATCCATCTTTCCACTCGTAAAAGCAGTCCATCCTTTCTCAATATAGGGGAAGACCTATTAGACCACCAAAGAATGGCATACAGGCTACCGGCATCTGTCTACCGCAAGTGGAGGGAGGGATAAAAATGATCCCTCTCAAATATTGGTGCATTAAGACTAGGGAGGAATCACCTCCATAATATCATTCCACCAGCTAAAAAGGTGCGTAGCTCTTTCCCGACAAAGGAGGGGAAGGGCAAAAAGAAAGAACATAAACCCATTGAGGAAACAAATAAATAGTACGAAGAGATCTTGAGGAACATGTGAATGAATCTAGACATAATGAAAGTATTTTCACTGTCCTTTTTCACCCGAAAGGCGGTTTTCCTGGTTATCCTACCTTTCTCATTTTCGGGTTACCTTTAAGTTTAAGGATACTAAAAAGATATGGGATCTTCTTATATTGGTCCTTAGTAAACCGAGCTCATTGGCATTATAAACTCGATATTGAAATGGCACTGCCTCCCTTGCTTCTGTGGCCTTTGCCTTCACTGGTGATGGATTCTTAATTGCCCTTCCCACTGCTATCTCTGCCTACGCTGTTGCTTTTACTCAATTTCGAATATCAGATACTGAATCATGATCATAAGGACCTAAATATATATAATCATGAACATGAACTGGAAAAACCAAAGGGGCCTAAAGAAAAACCACGGGCTATAAATAAAGGTCCTAATCCGGTTATAAATAAAGAAAGGGACTAGCCCATCATTCCATAACCAATTTGATATAAAGGCCTATTCCAACTGCATCTACTGATTCTACCGAGTCAACTGAATCAACTATTGAATCAACCGCTTAATCTCCTGCTTAATCTCCTGCTGCTGTAGAAACACTAGCAAGAGAAACACTAGGCTAAGATAAAAGCACTAGGTTGTTAGTGTTACCGCCTCCTGAGGCTAGGGCCACTTACTTGGGCAAATATGCCAAGTGACATTTCATATTTACAAGAGCTACCTGAGAGGACAAAGAAGGTAGCTAGAGCATCCATCCTTGGGTATCACTCTTCCGCACGGGCTACTATTACATCAGAGCTACCCAGACAGCGAGAGGGGAGGGCTCCAGGTCCACATGTTCAGGAGCTTGACATTGTCAGGCGGCTAAGGCTTGAGAGGGCAGCTTAGATAGACACACTATAATTACGTGTTCTGAGCAGTTACATATGTTTGCCACCTACTGGGACCCAGTTCGATACACTTTTATGACGCCATGGGAAGAGATGAGTCCCACACTTGAGGACGTACATGAGATTTTTGGCCTCCTCATTAGAGGCGAGCGAGTTCATATAAAGGATCCCCCCGTCTACAGGTTGGACCAATGCGACTATTAGTAGAGAGCTCAGATACTTGATGGGGATAGAGCTTACGACTATGCAGTCACTTTGGGATGGTGGAAGGCCAAAAGTGGCACCATCTCAAAGAAGTTCGCGACACATAGCAGCTTCAGAGCAGGCATGAGGATGGTGATTGGCTTGGTTCACCATTGCTTGGCACCTCACGGCAGCAACGTGATCCCCAGCATTGTAGGCCGCATTGTTCGTCAAATGGTTAGCCAGGGGGTTACGTTTGCTTTGGGCGAGCTATTTCTGAGCTCGGTTTATGACAATTTGGATGCCTTCGTATAGTGCAGGAGGCTGACACTTGGTCTTAAGGTTTTATGATGGTTTGGATATGGGAGCACATGCCCTTATGGAGGCCTGAGCGCAAGCCACGCATGGATGGCATGCCTATGATTGTACAGTATACAAGATACAGGATCCTTGGCCAGTCATGGCTCCACATTGAGAGAGTAAGAGAGGCTTATATCAAATGGAGGCCAGCATATTTGCCAGTTGCATAGTCTCTCGAGTCCCAGTATGCCAGGACTGTCACCACAGCACGTTCGATATAGCTGCCTGTACGACAGAATATGCGTTATAAAGGGAAGTCACTATAGCAGCCCTGATACGAAGATACATCGTCAATTGGCAACGTAAACCTAGGCAGGAATATTCGATCCCAGAGAACCATCACAAGGTAAGAAGTTTCTGAATAAAAGGTGCGTAGCTCTTTCCCGACAAGGGGAAGGGTTCCACTTGAATTAGTTCAACCTGGTCAACAACAACAACTGATGAACCTGCCCCTGCTAGTTACCCCATCTACGCTCTGACTGCTACTTATGTCGGCTCTCCAAATTGGCTCTGAACTAATGGTCCATGTTTCTTTGACTTAGTCAAATGATTCTGGATCAATGAGAAAAACAACTGCTCCGGGTCCTGGCAACTTGGTCTTCAACCACTGGTAGTGCCCCCGTCTATGATGCCTATGCTTTTTTGGAATCATCAAATATATATAACTCCCTCCACCACTGCTGTGTTTGCTCCTACCCCTACTGCTGCTGATGGGTCTTCGACTATATATTCATATGTATTTGGATCTGTATTCGGGACTGGAAGATTCAAAACTGGATTACAAACTTGTCCAACAGGCGATAATGCTGGTTCCAAATAAACTATTGGTTATGGATCGGGTTAAATCACTGACTTTGCTACTACCTCCACTAGGCAGTCAATGAAATCAATTTGTTCAACTGCTACTGGATCTTCCAACTAGCACTTAAACTTGAATTGATGCTACTAGTTCTGGTGGTTATTAAAATGCTACTTCATAGACAGGTAAGACCAATCGGGATCACCCAACCTACCGGGTAAGTTGCTTGGATAACCAACTCATGCACGTGCCAGGTCCATTCCTTTTACGTCATGTTACCTAAATGTTAGTAGCATGTTGGCATCAAGCTGGCGATCTCCAACATAGCAAAAAGCTCTATGAATGAAATTGAAATGATAGGACTAACAAGATGTAAACCCAACAGATATAGGGAAAAAACCCAATTTCTCTATGTCAACGAAAAGAGGAGAATATCCTGGCCGGAAAAATGTGAACCAGATGTGAGTCTTATAAAGGCAATGTCTTAGTTGAAGAGTATCTATCCGTTGTAGATCGATGGGCTATAGTGAAATGGCCCACATTCTTGATCCAATGCTACTGATCCAGGAAAGTGATCAGGTAATGGGGCAACTAATGAACCAATTGGTTCAAGATCAACCACTTCAATTGCTTAGTAAACGAAGCCAACTGGCCCAGATACTGGCTTAGATGCCGCTACCTTTGCCGCAGGTGATATCTTTGCTCTCGTTGCTTCCTCCGCTGCTGGCAAAGGATATGACACTGGGTCAAATGAGTTAATAGAAACCGGGTCAACTGCTGGTGTTACTACTGTGGCGGAACTGCTTTTTATTGTATTTATAACTTATTAATAAATTACTAGGAATGGAACTGCGCTGCTGGATAAATTGAAACGGGTCCTGGTCCTGCTACTCTTGCTCCTTCCTGATGTTCTTCCCGCCATTTATACTTATTATTGTTTGGCTCCCGCGACCCCTCTGCCCTCTATTGGCTTTGATGCCCGCGGGGTTTCGATCCCCGGGCTCTATAATTGGAGAGTATGCTCCCGACAATGGAAGTCTATTTGCAACTGGATAATTTGTGTATGGATCTGGAAAAGGATCTGGAAAAGGATATAAAGACACTTTCCAATTAAAGGATCATCTACCTTTTCCCATCTTGCCATCCCTACATATACTACTTTATTGCCTTTTACAAAACATTAGGTTGAGCACTTGTGTTGGTTAGAGAGCCGGGGAAGCAATAGAGATAACGATGGGATGTTTGTTATAACCTATTGCCTGCTAACTCGTCAATCTATTCCTCCGCTACGGATGTTTTATTTGGTTCTTAGTCAACGGGATCGAGGACTGGATATGCATCGTATATAACTTAATATTCCGCTTTTGCTTGGACAATAAGGTCAATTGCGCTGGATCATTATGAACAGAGGGGGGGGATAACTCATCGCCAGCTAAAAATGGATATCTCCGTTGTTCTTACTCTTACGGTTATCTACTGCACCTCCCCTTGGTATTTGCTTCCCGTAATGTAAAACCATTCCTTCTTTGAGCTGATCTGCCTCAATCACCACTATAGCATTTAGCCTAAATCCCAATAATTGTTGTATACTAACTACCTTGTTTAGGCTCAAACAGCTGAGTGATGTGTACCCATTGTTCAGACTCAAAAGGTGGATTACGGGTTACCTGATGACCCAATTACCCGGCTACCTGACTATCTGGCTATCTGACTAGACTACCTGACTACCCGACTACCCAATGGAGTAATGATGTAGTTGTATCTTACTAGTTATTAAGCTTTCCTTTGCTTTGCTGTGGCTTTCGTAAAACACCTCGGAGTGTTCTATGTTTCCCTGGAAGTATAAGTAAAATCCCCATAGTATTTGCGTGAATTTATAGTATAAGAATACATACTAAGATTAGGGTACCTGAAAACCACTATCAATGCGTACACCCTGGCCCACGCATGGACCATTATTAAAGGACATAGATATGAAATGAAATGGTTAGTACAAAGTGGAGTTAGCAAATGAAATGGTTAGGTACAAAGCGGTCATTCTACTACTTTTTCTTCCTTTTCTCTCGATACCCTTGTTCTCTCATCTAAGGGAGGAAGTCGCTTGCTACGCTCTAGATTCAATTGATGTTGGTGAAACTGGTTATGCTGCTGGTGAGACTGCTGGTCGTTCTTCTGCAGGGAATGCTATTGGAACTGCTACTGGCTTGCGACTGCGCTTGGCTTACTCGGGTGTAATTACTCCTTGCCTTCCAACTTGCCTTCATAGGTTAGCTCTCATTGGCCTACATATATGCTCGTAACCTTGCCTTATGACTTGCCTACATAGGTGTTGACTTGCCTACAAAGGATTTCTTATTGTGGGATAGAGGTCCCCACATATCGGGTAGGCATTACTCGTTCAAACCCTTGCCTTACTTGTTCATACTTTATCCTTTCCCAGGCCCTGATTCTGTCTTTTCTCGGGCCTTGATCCTTTCTTTTCCTAGAGCCCGTAGACACCTCTATCCAGATAGTTCCTCTGAGCCCCATTCATTCTTGGTTGCCATCCCCCTATGCCCAGAGAGCCTCTGATTGCTCGTTTGGAGTTCCTGCTTGCCGTGAGGCATACCTCCTTGCTTTGTTGGGCAAGGTCACAATATGGGTTGCCTACTCGCATTCATGTGAGTGCCACCTACCCACAGTACTTTTCTATTGATAGACCCGCTCAATTACCTGTTGAACTTAGAGCATTCATTGGCTTCAATAAAACTTACTTCAATAATGCCCTTGGGTGGTACCACTTACCCCTTTTTACTCGACCTATACTTTACTTTACCTTTGCTGTTACCTCCTCCAACCCACACACCTGTTAGAACTAACTAGACTTGCCCTCTCTCTATACTACCTGGAATAGCTTCATGGCTACTCACTAGACCTGATATTATCGGATCGAGATTAGATGATACAGCGTTTACCTTGCATATAATGACGTATATAATAATAATCCCGATCTCGCTTTAAGTATGATGGATTTATTATGTGAGATTTTTGGTTGACCCATTTAGTCTGTTCGCCATTTTCTGTTTATTCACTATATTCTGTAATATATATATATTCGCCTTATTTCGGAAGAATGACATTTTAAGTTTCACACTCTACGCGGGATGGAAAAGCTATGATTGCTAGGATTACTGGCTAGCTTGCTGTTGGGTGGGCTGTCGGTGGTGGGATATATCGATGGGGTGTTTCATAAGTGGACGGCAAGGCAGGCATAAGGCGTAGAGGAAGGAGGGATAAAAGGTAGGTGAGGCAGAGCAGTTAGAAGTTTAGGTGGATGCCGCCGGGATAAATTATATGTATATTTTAACACGCCGTAAACACTCTGTTGAAACTGATATGCAATAGATATATAACTTATGGTTTAAGTGAGTGACATTTTCTTAAATAAGATTTACCTGGTGGTCATTTTAATAGTAAATTTACCACTCGAGCTAGGTCACAATAGGTGTTGCCCTTAGTTAAAGGGTGGCATATTAAATGGTATATTCCCCTATTATAACCTGGCCTCCTATATTCCCTTAAAATAAAGGAAAATTGAGCGCGCTTCTGCCCAAGATCAGGGTTATGGTTGTAGTTCCTGGCATTATAAATACCTCTGGCATGCATCCATCCGCAATTTTCCACTCATTAACCTTTAGAAAAGAAGGGGAACTCAGTTAATAGCTTACTTATGCCTAAGAATAGTAATTAGATAGGGTTTTTCCACTTCATATTATTTATGTGATTCTAGTGGGTTACAAAGGTAGGCACCATATATTTATTGGAAAAGGCCTTTGGGAACCCCCAACCAGTGGAGCCTTCCTCATTGCTGGGGACAGGGCTTGCTTTTTATCGCTTGCTGGAGATGAATAAGAGCTCACTAGCTTGGGATTCCTAGGAAGGTTCTCTCTCACAACCCAATTAGCTAGAGATAAAGAAAATAGATATCCATAAAAAGAATAGACGGACGGGCGGGGCAGCCCCCATACCCTACCTGAATTACTCTCTTAGCTAAATCTCTAACTTCTAGTAGTGTATTTTCCTAAATCGCTTGCTGGAAAAGCATTACTCCATGCCTGCATTTAAGGTGATTCCTTCCATCCATCTAATCAGGCAGGTGCCAGTAGAGGCTTAGGGGTGGTAGGTTAGGTAAAAACCTACCACAGAGCAAGTTTGGTCATTGTAGGGTGTTGTTTCCGTTCGACCTAAAAACGTCTCCAAATAGGGCGATGTAAGGAGCCTACTAACTATTCCTATAGTTTGGGGTATTTAATAAATAAAAGATCGGTTTGGACAGGGTCGTAGGAATTGGTCCCTGGAGTCAATAACTCTCTTTTTTATGTAGAAAACTTGATGAATTAAGGCATTTATATAAAGAGGAGGTAATGTTACCACACTCAGGCGGGGGAGCCCATCTTACCCAAACAGTAATTCCACTGTCGTTAGCACCTTTATCAATACTCCTTGAGCTAATCCCTCATTATCCTTTGGTCGAGCGGCTTCGCACCTCATCAAAAAGACTTTATCCCATGTTCTTCCGATGTGAGTTGACCCTTTATATTCTAGCGTCCGATAAAGCGAGAAGGAAGACTACGACCAGCCGCCATGCCCTTGGGTTGTTCCGATCGATCCCCAAAAACGCTCTCAAATGCCCTTTATTGATGGTTAAAAAAATAAATTAGTGTCCATGGACTAACGAGTAGTGTCCGGGTTTCCGGGAGCCCAAGGTTATCCTACCAGTGTCCGGATACCAGTGTCAAGTTGGTTGCCCGCGTTTCTATATGAGATAATTGGGGTTTTTTTCCCTGATCTCCAAATTGGTAACATATATGTACCGGTGATCACAATCAAGCAATTGACTGAGGTAGTGGATTGAAGAAAAATTCAGGCAGCATACACAGGTTCGAAGCTTGATGGAGGAGATACAATCTTGATTCTTAAGCTTGTGACAATCCAGCCTTAGACTTGTCTTGTACATTACAGAGTTCAAGCCTTTTAAGGCTCTCGATGGTGACCAGCAGTAGCAGCAAGCTACCATATCCACACGCTGTGATGAGGTAGGGTTATACCAACTCGTCTTGGAGACCCTCGGTGGTGAACATTACAGAGTTCAAGCCTTTTAAGGCTCTCGATGGTGACCAGCAGTAGCAGCAAGCTACCATATCCACACGCTGTGATGAGGTAGGGTTATACCAACTCGTCTTGGAGACCCTCGGTGGTGAACAAGTCTGAACTTGATTGAGGTATGTTAATGTGTGAACAATGATGGCATCTATGTTTTACAGTCTTAATTTTGAAGGATGAGCAGCAAACAATAACCCCATAACATGGAGTAAATAGCCGTAGTCTGAGTTGTGTTTGAGTTTTATCATAAGTCTGAATTTATTCACTGAAGGGCATCTCCATCAAAGGCACACTAGGAAAAGCACAGTATCAGTTTGTACAGTAGACAAATACAGCGTTTTATTTTGACTAGATGATAGCATGGATGTAAGTCATATACAGTAGCATGAAGCAGTACACACAGTAAATGATGATGCATATATTATGTTGACAGTCTGCTGTAATTTACTGAGTCAAAGTCTGACCAAGACATGACTATCTTTGAGGCTTAACTATATGCATATTCAAGCTTATAGCCAGAGGTATTCTTAGTGAAGAACAAAGGTATGATGAATGACACATCTTAGAGCAGCAGGAAACTTATATATGACTAGACTTGCATGAGCAATGTATGAGCAAACCTCTTCATGATTGACAACATTGATTTGACAGCTGAAAGGATGGTGACAAACACAATTGAGTTGACTGGGCAGTTACAGCCACTGAAGTGGGTTGTGACATAACTAGTGCCAAATGCAGAGCAGATTGATATGATGATTGTTGGATGATGCTGACAGCAGCATGATGTATGCATGGTTATGATCAGAATGATGTGCCTGACAGAATGATGATGTGAGCAGCAGGGATGATGAGCCAAGATGATGAGCAACATTGATGAACAGAAAAAATGAGCAGAGATTAATGAAGTAGCAGTGAGCAGTGGTACAACAGGGTTAAGAGTGATGAGCAGAACAGATTGAAAGAACAGATTAAGCTTTAATTGTAATTGCAAGCTTGTCTTGCTTTTGAGGTTATGATACCTAACCCTTCTTAGCAGGGTCTAAGAAAACCAGGCAGGGTCCTGGATGTAGAGTAGGTGCTCTATGTATCAGTAGGTGCTGATTTTGCCTAACGGTTGTAGCCGAACCAAACTAATATAAAAAGATTACAAATTTATATGATATGGTGTTCTTCTGTGTTATGGTTCTTTATGAATGAAATGCTTATGCTATGTGAATGATGAAGTGAAATGATGTTTATGAAATGATTATGGTAGAGTAATGGAATGATGAACTGTAGTTAAGTGTGACAGGTCATGAAAAGTTGTAAAAATTGCTTTACACTGATTCACCCCCCCTCTCAGTGTCTACAAGCTATGTTTTGTAAGCAACATAGAGTGAACTTGACCTAACCATGAAAGTCATTCCAAATTGGAAAATATGAAATCCAACAAGTAAACATGCACTTTATTCAAAGAACTCACAAGCAGTAATTGTAAATACTATCTATACCTTTAACTGTTGAATTTGCATCTTCAATGTTATAACATCTCCTGTGGCATCTTCGTTTACAGAAGCCTGGAAAACCACATGGCACTCAGTTAGGAACAGTTTCAAGCAGTCATTGATCACAAGAAAACTAAATAAATAAAAATGACATGATTAAAGAATTTTTGGAGATAGAATTCTAGGATTCTTAACTTACATTATTCCGAATAAACTTTGCTCGTTGTGCAAATTTCAATGTGCTAAGTGTCTCCATTGTACAGCTGTGGTTCACAAGCAGTCAGCATTTATACAAAATTCAAGATGTGTAAAAAGCATTGTAAAGTAGACACGCTATAGATTCACCAAGAATTTTGTTTGATTAGTCATGCACAAAAGGATCATCGCAACTTTATTTGTAAAAGATCCTTAGAGAAAGTATACCAATTTGAAGGGCTGACATTAGCAATGATTGTCGTTTTAGAGTTTCCACCAAGAGAATCCTGAAAGCACAAACAGGTAAACAATTGACATCTTGTCAAATGCAAAGACATGTTGATGTATGATTTGCTGAAAGTTGTGTTAGAATGATTTACCTTAGCCAGTGTATCAAAAAAATCAGTAGAAAACATATATCCTAGTTCCCCACTATACATTCAATTAAAAAGAACTCTGTTAAAGATAAACATATCAAGGAATTAAAAAGTAGTGCCAAACCAATGCACGGAGGAAAAAAATGGAATTAAAGAGTAGTGCCAAACCAATGCACGGTGGGAAAAAAATTTAAGTTTGGAACAGTGTTGAAAAACTCTCTGAAAAATTGCCAACTTCTTAAAAAGTTCATAATTTTTTCCTTAAGCCGAAAAATCGGCTGGAAAAAATCGCGATTTTTTAATTTTCCAAAAAGTTGCAATGGCTAAAATGGCAAGTACGACTTTTTCCAAAAAGTCTCCATTTTGGATAAAATGGCTAAAATGACTAATTTTCAAAAAATTAGCCATTTTAGCCATTTTATTGTATACTAACACCTTTTTCTACCGTATAAATATTTCAAAACCTTACTGTATTTGAAAATCAAATCATGCAAGAATAAGCTATACAAAATATTTATCCATTTATCAAAGATCACAATGTTAATTGAATTACTTTTTCACTAATAAGGAATTGTTTGGGCAAACATATTTTGAGGGATCATCATAGCACATTGTAGGAAAAAGAGAGCAATGTTTCAAGTGGTAGATAAGTTGGGGCTAAATTGCATGTTAGATGGTGTGGGTTTTTGCATATATCTCAATGATTACCACCATTTGGAGTTCTTGCTGGGGGTCGGACATGGCACCAACACAAAAGCGGAATTGCTCAGCCTATGGGCACTTCTTCTTACCTCCCAAATGATGGGGATCCCCCTATCCCATGTTTATGGTGATTCACAGGTAATCATCAATTGAGCGAAGGGATCGACTGCTTTCTCCCCCACTGATCTGGTTCATTGGTGCAGGGAGACAAAAAAGCTACTTTCTAACTTCCAGGATTTGTCTTTCACCCACATTTACCGAGAGCACAATCGGTTGGCTGACCGTCTCTCTAAAGATGCACTCACCTTTCCTCAGGGGAAAGGCAGTTATATGGAATTTTTTGAGAACCAATTGGTTTCTAGGGACACCTTTAAGCTCTACTGAGATTGTTAAAAGGGGGTTTCTCCGCTATTCTGTCTTGTTTTGTATGAGTGCTCACTTTTAGAATGCTGATCAGTGCCTTTTGGCACTCGGTTGATGTGGACGAGATGACAGTTCTCTTATGATGAGACAGTTTTTTGATGGGTTCTTTTAGCTGTTGTGATGCCTTTCCCCCTGGCAAAACTCCTATGGGCTGTGACAATGTGTAACCCAATTGCGGGATGATTGTAAAGATGACCTTTGATTCTTACAAGAATAACAAGGACAGGCTTTTTTCTTTTTGAAAAAAAAAGTTAGGGCTAAATGTGAGGCTCATGTCGGAAATTCAATTTGGGAGGAGTGAAAAATACATCTATGATTTATCACCAATACAAAACAAGAAATACATTAAATGGCAATCAACCAAATCAATAAAATATACCTTTCAAAAATTAGGTTTAAGTCATAAGATGGAGGGACAAATAAAAAACATTTATGAAAACCTTATATAAACCTAATCATTGGAGTAGGGAAAAATATGAAGTATGAATGGAAAATAGAATATATTGTAAAGTAAAGATATAATGAAAACGAGAAACAAGTAATAAGTAAAAAAGAAACTTGGGAAGAGAGCATTGATATTAGATAGCTAGATGCTAGTGATGTCATGTATGTGATGTCATTTATATATGTGATGTCCTCAGATACATTTATATATGTGATGTCATGATGTATTGGTTATCCACTTTTGAGTCCTTGATTGGACAACTATGATGTTTCAAGATACAGTATCGACTTTGATGTATCATTTTACATTTGGCATGATTGCATGATGATGATATATATCACTGCTTTCTCATATTTATGTTCCAATGTGTTTATCTGATGTTATTGTTGCTTTAACTGTTTAAAAAAAATTAAAAATGAATGTATTTTGTATTTTTTAATGTTTGCCGACTTTTGCCGATTTTTAGTGATTTTTTCGTCAATGTTGCCAAGAAGTTGTATTCGGGACCCTTGCTGACTTTTTGGTTTCAACACTGGTTTGGAATGAATAGACATTTTGCATGTACAAGGGACTGAAACCTATGTTAATTGCCTCTTTAAATTTGTATCCTACTCATATACTGTTCTACAGGACAATTGGTTGACTATTTCTGGGAAATAATCATAATAGGGACGGGACTATATTGATACCTAATGGTGGATTGACTACCACTGTTGAGATGGTTTGCCTTGGGAAGTGTATCAAAATCACTGGAAGTATATCCTAGTTCCATTCTATACTTTTAATTAACGGGAATTTATGAAAGGAGAGAAATAATAATTAGACACTTCTTTGCTGCTTCAAAGAGAAGAGCTAACCCATGCACCATTTACCTGGAGGAGAAATGTAAGTTTGGAGTCACGATATGGTACATGTTGTGGCTTCCCATTGGCAATATTTACAAGATTCATGATTACAAGCCTGCAAAATTCCAGTTTAATAGTTCAAATCAAACACTCACCAGTAAACAGAATTGATCCAACAGTAGAGCCATATGATAATGGCATTAGCAATCTAAAACCATCAAATGGTAAAACAAGGTATATTGATTCAATACCCGAGAGTTGAGAGTGATTTGTTGATGTTTGAGGCCTCTTTCAGGCGGTCACCCTCAGCACCTGAACTCTTTTGTCTGTTAACACAACCACTTGTTATCATAACTTCACAGATTATCCTACCTTCATTTACCTCTTGCAAAAGCACAGGTATGGAAAAGTGCTCCAAGAACATTATAGAGAAGGTGTTATACCTTTCTGAACCTGCCAGATCAACTAGATTTAGGCGTCCAAATCTATGATGAGTCACAGACTGACTCTCCCACTGCCAAACAATCACAACAAATATAGTCTTCAGAGTAAATAAACATGGAATTAGGCATATCCTATTCCTTGTCCTCCATAAAATCTCCAATAAAAGGGTCCCCAAGAAGATTGCCACTCAAACAGGAAGCATAATGCTGCCAACTCATCCTTGCTTCAGTTCCAACAGGGACATTAATACTAATCCCACACAAAGGGAAGATGAAAGGAAGCATCGTCCACAACCTCCACAATCATTATTTAAAAAAATGTCTTTATGCCAAACCAAGCAAAAATGTGTTTACCTTGCTTTCAATTATACAAGTAAATACACTATGCGAGCGGCTACTAGCACGGTTCATATTAGTTGCTGCAACTTTCCTGTTGGCAGCTCCCTGAAGTCAGAAGCAGAAAAACTTTAGGTTTGCAACTCTGCTTTTGTTCTATACAATTCATTTCATCAAGCAAAAAATCAGAATTGGATATTACAACAGTATATGAGACCTGCAAGAGTAGCTGAATAACATCATTGACACCTTTCACATCGACTTCTGAAAGATTTTCAACATACACTCCTTTCTTGGCATCTTCCCTCATCTGTAAAGCATAAGAAAAGAATTATATTAGATAAATTTCAATTAACTTTGTTATTAATTCAAATAAGCAGATCACTCTTGCCTGTAAATTTGTTGATGATGGCTCCAGGAGATCTGCAACCTGCTCATTGTATATTTCTAGAAAGGAGCACTTGCAAACAAATTTCAGTTTTTCTCCTTTCCGAGCATCTTCTTCCTGCAGGCATTTGAATTGAAATGATTCTCTACAAATAGGCAGTCTACGAAAAACAACACAAAAGTCTTTGTGTAGGAAAAACAGCCTGTACAGACCTTATGGATCCTTGTAAACAAGTGCTCGAAAACACGAGGCGTCATCCCACGGTTTGCACTCAACTTTTGCTCTGCATCCTCAATATCACCAAGCATGGTATGTGTTTTCCCACTCCCAGTCTGAATAATATATGATTTAGAAACAAGAAAGTTTGACAGAAACCCAAGGAAAATCCTAAAAGATATGTAGCATTTGTTAGGGACAGGAATTTCGAAGAAACCAAAAGAAAATCCATAAAAACAGGTTGAGCACAGACCAATGCAAAGAAAACACTGCTACCAATGCGAAGAAAACACTGCTGTTCGTTAAACAGCATAATTAATGGTATGTCTTTTCCCACTCCCAGTCTGAATAATATATGATTTAAAAGCAAGAAAGTTTGACAGAAACCCAAAGAAAACCCTAAAAGATATGTAACATTTGTTAGGGACAAAGGAATTTCCAAGAATCCAAAAGAAAATCCATAAATACAAGTTGAGCACAGACCAATGCAAAGAAAACACTGCTGTTCGTTAAACAGCATAATTAATGGTATGTGTTTTCCCACTCCCAGTCTGAATAATATATGTAGCATTTGTTAGTGACAGAGGAATTTCGAAGAAACCAAAAGAAAATCCATAAAAATAAGTTGAGCACAGACCAATGCAAAGAAAACATTGCTGTTCGTTAAACAGCATAATTAATTTGTTTTCATCAAGTAAAAGATAGTAGAGCAGATAATAGAAAACATTCTAACCTGACCATATGCAAACATACAGCTGTTGTATCCTCCCATGCAATTCTCAACCATGGGCAATCCAGCTACTTTGAAAAGCTTTTCCTGTTTTCATCCATCAATTTAGATTGTGCATGGAACTGCTAGAAAAAAGTGTAAAATAAAGTGGTGTGATATACCACCACTGCTAAAAAGGTTCCTTTACATTAAAACCAATGATTCACCTGAGATATATTTTCACCGGCTACAAGGTCAAATGTAAAACGAGACTCTGGGTGCCCCAGCCATGTAATAGTATGGCCACTGTCCTGTCTGACACATCTAGAATGACCTTGAGAAGCAACTTCAATGCTACTAAGAGGGCGAATACGAATAACAACCTGCAGAAGCCCCACAACAAACTAGAATTATTTGAACTACCCAATGATAAAATTTCGACCCAAAAGCAAGTGAATCCATGCCGATATTGAAAATGCTGACTACTACTAGGAATCTGGACAAGAATCAAGTCTTCGGTATAGTAGCTTAATGACAAATGATTTAAAGGCATTTCTACGAAAAACAAAGTACCATTTACAAATAGGATGGCTTAACTATATACCTGAACATTATGATCGTCCCAGAAAGATGGATCCTCGTGAAGCTCAAAATGATGTTGCACAAAATTGTTCTTCGAGTCTGATTGTAAACTCTTTACTTGAGCAACATTTTGGGATTCAGTAAAAGGCACCATCGGGAGATTCCCAGTGATTGCACTGACAGACTGATTGGTTTTTAGAGATCTAGGTACACCATTAGGGGTCCAACCAGACAGGTTTTCCGGATTTCCAGGCATAGAAAGTGTAGGGTCGGACAAAAAGCTCATTTCTTGAACATTTCCCTGGGATGGACATTTCACCATGCCTGTAGAAGAAAATTGGGCAAAATCCACTTCTCTGGCACTTAAAGTTTGAGTTCTTGACTCGTGCCATCCAAACCTGTTTTTGGTATTCGAAAACCCTGTCGAGTTATTGTGTAGGTCGTTCTCGAGAGTGCCAAAATTCGATCCTCTGCATGTATTTTCGGAAAACTGATTTGAACCTTGGCGCCCAGACGCGAAAAGCTTTGCTCGAGAACTTGTTTTAGGGGTGCACGGATCTTGCTCTGCATTTGTACTGACTGGTAAATTGTAGCTAGCTTCTGGAATAGGGCATAACGGAGGCCGTAGAATAGACAAAGATTGGTCCTTGGCACTGAATTCTTGGAGAGGATTAGCGTCAGAATTGTTATTATTGGACTCTNTGCACTCTGGGAATATTTTTTTCGGCGAGTTCCTAATAGGTACACGCAAAGGGGATGTAGCTTTCCTCATTTCTGATTCCTTAATCAAGAGTCAGAACAAAGATTCCCCTGAAGCGATATTAGCAAACCCTATGAGGAATAGTTCAGCCTACATACCGCAACTTTCACTGACATAGCTTCAAATACTTCCCCGCTTCCTGTAAATATTAATAAATATATCCAAAATACCCTACGTTCATCTCTTCTGAGAACTTCAAACCCTATATTTAGATGATCTGATAGGACTGTAACCAGTTCGATTATCTCTGTTTTAGGTAAAAAATGGCTAGACTTGTATTCTTCAAACCCGAAATCGAATCTTTCACAGGTATAAACTCGATCCCAACAAGATTCACTTTTAAATGTTCTTTTTCCTGAGATGATTACTGACAATAATCCTAGCAGAAGACAAGAAAATACCAGTCCCTCAAATTTCCCCAAAACCCAGGATTTCAAAAATGGAAGAA
>LPNX010619923.1:33299-48431 GCA_001517045.1 Pseudotsuga menziesii | reverse complement strand
GTCAACCAAATTTGACATCATCACCGGAGGGCAACAAAGAAAGTAAAAATCTCAGCCTTGAACTGAGGAAAGTACTACCATGGATGGTAGTACTGAGATAGAAATTTCTAACTAGATAACAAGATAAACTGGCCAATGCTTAGACTATAACTTACTGAAATTCGTGTGACGCGGGAATTGATGCAGGGATGGGCGCAGAGCTCGGTAGTCAGCAGCGGCGATCTGCACAGGCATTGCAAGTTATGTATTTATCGGTGGATGTTGTGGAGAATATTTGGCCATTCTTAGAGAGCGAATCAAATTCGTGAAATTGTCAGAGCTGAGGTAGGTAGGTGTTTCCCTTCGGGAACAAAACAAGTTCATCATTTGGAAACAACGTGGAGAATTCGCTTCGATTACGATCGTGTTATAATAAAAGTTCACCCCACCATTTGCACCTATTGGACGATCAGCAGCAATGTGTGATGTGACAGTTCACGTGAACCAGATCATCTGATTGGTGCAAATGGTCTGGTGGAAAGCTAACGCCGTTATAATATTATCAAGTTGCAGCTTTTTATTAATTTTTCTCAATGGTCAGCGGCTGCATAGAGATAGAAAAGGCTTTCAACCCGTTGGTGAAGGCCGGCTGAACCGTAGTTGTTACTTTTTAAATGCCAATTCTCGTGGCATTGCTGGACATACGACCGGGATATGTTTTGCAATAACTGCGTAATAAGAAATTTGAACTTAGTCCTACCATTGCAAGTGAGCACAAAACCATGGAAGTATTCATTACACAAAAAATAATATATACAGGAAACTTCAAAGAAAATACGCAATTATTATTATTAGACTTGGATCGAACATTCCAATTAATCACGAATCTACGAATATATTCATTTGTTAAAAAAGGGGCGCTTGAAGGTAGCAAGTCTCTATCTTAAGTGAGAGTGGAGACCCTCCTAAAATAGATAACAGGTGTTTTGATGCAGTTTAATATTGGAATTAATAATAAGGGTTTTGATGCAGTTTTTTATCGGAATCAATAGTGGTCAAAGATATTCTAGTCCTGAGTAGGTAATAAGTATTTTGTTTAGCTTGGTAATTCAATGGCTAGTTATCTCCCCTCTTGATTCAAAACGAAAACCTTGCCTTATTCAGTGCCTTAGTGGTGATTAGATTCAAATTTATAGCAAGCAAAAAAAAGTTCTTCGTCTCCAGGGAAAGCAGCAAGATCGAGAAAGGCGAGAGACCTTCGTTAAACATAAAATGGTTGCTGGACTACCCATGATTGTTCGTCCTGATTGTGTATGTTAAGGGTGTGTGCTTGGTAAGCATCACCAGTATCCCTTTGATACCAAAAAGGCATGGAGAGTGAAGGCTCAGCTGGAACTGGTGCACAATGATCTTTATTACATGAACAAACCATCACTTGCAGGTGCAACATATATTTTCACCTTCATTGGTTATTTTGAAAGGTTCACTTCGGTTTACTTATTGAAAAAGAAGAGCCATGTCTTGTTGTTCCCCTAAAATTGCTAGCATTTAGAAGCTGATCATCGATAGGACCACCTGGTTCACTAGATTCTAACCAAGAAAAATGATATGTTAAGAAGTGTAATTTTCAGAGCAGTGATTAGTGCATTAATTAGTTGAGTAGTTGAGTAGTCATTAGTGTATTAATTAGTTGAGTAGTTGAATACTCGCTTGGTCACTTTGCCTATTTAGAATCATTGTAAGTGGTATTTTATGTCTCATGGTATTGTCCCATGGTTTTGTTGTGATGTAATCCTATATGTGCTTGTGCTTAATAATTAGAAGGTAATCAATATGCCCACTAGTGTTTTGTCCTTGTGAATTATAACATGGTATCTGAATGCATTAAGCCTTTTCACAAAGTGGAAAACACATACAAAGAGATTCGATCTCACATCTTTTGGAGGTTATTTCTTCTACATGAAGGCATGACGTTTTCTTCGTAGAGTGAAGAATTGAAGAATCAGGGTGTATCTACCAAAGCACATGTTGTTAAGGAGAAGTGTGGCATGGACGCACTTGTGGTTAAGCCAAACAACACCAATCATTGTTCACTTACACCATTTTTCCTGTCACAATTTGTGCTAGCTCTAGAAGCTGCGACAATCTATTAAAGGACCACATCTTCTATCAAATCTCCAAATTCAGTTTGATCGAGTAAAAATTCAAAAGAAGATGGCTACTACCAACCCAAGAAACTCAAAGTTGAAGCAGATATATGGACAAATGTTGACCGACACCAACCATGAATTTTGGCCGATCAAGATGCAGAAGTTTCTCCAACTCAACAAATGTTGGGATATGGTTGAAAATGAGTTCAAAGAACCAAATACAACCTCTATCGACACGGTTTAAGGATAAAAAGAATGCCCTTGAAGTTCACTGAGAAAGAAATCTTACTGCAAAATAGTTGATCTATAGTTGCATCAAGGAGTCCATTTTCTTGTGGATCTCTCTAAGCCACCAGCGTGCATCAAGATTGGAATCGCCTTCCATCCATATACAAAGGAATTCACAGAGTCAAAACTATACGACTCCAAACTCTTCAACTCTAGTTTGAAAGTATTAGAATGAAGGAAACTGAAACCGTATAGATCAGTGTATGACTCGGGTTTCAGGTATTGTGACTCAATTCCAAACCTATGGAAAAGCTTTCAAAAAAAAAAATGTTACCCAATATTCTCAGATGTCTCACTATGAATTTTTCTATGGTTGTTACTGTTATAGAAGAAGTGAAAGATTTGTCTAAGTTCACCCTAGAAGAGTGAACAGATTCCCTTATGTCCCATGAAGCTTGACTCAATTAAGAAGAGTCTTTGAAAAATGCATTCAACACTTAGGCTTCCCTCAGCATAGGTTGAGGTGTAGGAGGTAGAGGTAGAGGTTCTCATTATACAAAGATCGAACAACTCATGGGAATTCAGATCATTCAAATCACTCTCACAAATCTCGAAATCAGATGGGGAGAGGAAAGAGGTGGACTAATAAGTCCAACATTTAGTGAAACTATGCAAGAAGTATGGCCATTATGAACGAGACTACAAAAAGAAGCAAGAAGACCAAAACAATAGAAAATCCCGTGTCTCTGAAGTTGAAGAAGGATCATCAAAAGTCATGTTCCTCTCATGTCAAATAACTGAAGATGAGTAGCACTTAGATGTATGGTTGTTGGATAGTAGTTGCAACAATAATATTGTAATATCCTAAATTTTGACCTGAACTATAATGGGCATGAGCCCATTGCATATGAGTTACTTTGATGTTTATGTTTATATATTGGGTGTATGCCTGAGCAAATTACATAGTTAATCGCACCCCTACTAAATATTTACAAGGTATCACACCGGAAGAAGCACTTTCCTGGAAACTTGTTGCACCACCCTGTTGGGAGAGAAAATGTGACAGAGAGAGCAACATGCTCAATCTAATACTGGGACCTTGTTCTCCTTCTGTCTTCTAGATTCCCATCACCATCCCCAGTTGTAGCAATGAGCTTTTAGGCCCATTTAAGCTTAGGCCACTAATTTGGGATGGGAGATGGATTTGGATCTAGAATCTCATGAGATTCAGCCTCAATTCCAAGATCATGTTGATCTTGTTCCTATTCATCTGAATATGAAACATGTGACAACTCATTTTCATCAAAAGGTAGTGGTAGAGTGGTTATACCTTCTTTTGCTTCAGATGGTGGTAGATCAAACAATTGATCTTCTTCAAACTGAACACTACACTCAATGAAGCATTTCATAGTTTCAAGTTCCATCAACTTATATGCTTTTGCATCCTCTGTATATCCTAACAATATGCATTCACTACTCTTGGTTTAGAATGCCTTTCTCTTATCAGCGGGTATTATAGAGCAAGGTTTGGAAGCAAAACATATCAAGTGAGAGACACTAGGCTTATGCCCATGCAGTGCTTCGAATGGAGTGGCCCCAACCACTAATTTATGAGGAACTCTATTCTCTATGTATGAAGCACAGTTTACAGCTTCTGGCCAAAGAGAAGGAGGAATATTCTTGGATTGGAGAAGACAGGTTTCCATCTTCTTCAATGATCTATTTTTCCTCTCAACCACACCATTATGTTATGGTTTGTATGGAACTGAGTGTTCCATTCGAATCCCCTATGATTCACAATAATGATGAAAATATATTTTAATGTATTCACCTCCATTATCTGTTCTTATGGACTTAATATTTTTCCTAAAATATTCTCAATCAAATATTTAAAAACTTCAAAAATTCCAAATACTTTAGATTTCTGTTTCATGAAATATACCCAGTAGAACCTAGAACAATCATCAATAAAAGTAAGGAAGTACCTAGAACCATTACTTGATGTTGTAGGAATTGGTCCTCACACATCGTTGTTTATCAAATCAAGTGTAGAGGCAACTATATGTTCCTCCCCAACTTCATACCTCTTCTTTGGATGCTTATGTAATCAGGAATATTGCACCTTTTGCGGACAAAAGTTGTTCCTTTGGTCTGAATGGTTCAGATACAGAACAAATGAGTGAACGACAAAGGATGAAGACCTTCCTTGAATGTCGTAGACACCTAGAATGTTGCTTCGATAGTGAACCTATGTACCTGCAAATAGATCAAACATGCAAACACATCAAAGCTACCAAAAAATCATCTACTTATCCATGTTAGCGACTAAGGAATCTAACAACATGTACATGTGAAATCAAAACAACAGTAATGTGGGACGAAAATCAGCTTTGCATTAAGAATGTATGGAGAAGCTTACAACCATTTCCTTAGTGTCGACAAGCACCTCCATGAGACAAACCATTAGAGGAAATTTGGGGTCTAAAATGGGCCTTATAAGAAAATGCACCAACAATTAATTTTGTGAGTCGGAATTCAAGAACCAATAGAATTTCAATAAAATGAGTCAATCATAATGGTTGAATTGACATATTTGTCATAAAAGAAAACTACGTTTTTTGTTCGTATTTTTCACATATCTCCTTGTGTTTTTACTAAAATTCTGAGCGGGAGAGCTCGTTGGATGCGGAATTTAATTCTGCATCCAATGAGCTCTCCCGCTCATAATTTGAGTAAAAACACAGAGATTTATGTCAAAAATACAAACACAAAAAGTAGTTTTTTCCATTCTTCCTCCAAAATTAATAACTATTATTTTATTATTTTAACTGTTATTTTATTATTTTAACTATTATTTTATTATTTTCCTTAAGAGGCCAATTTTAGACCTCAAATTTCCTCTAATGACTTCATCCCCATAAGCTCCAACTTTGCTCTCTATGCTCTCCAATGACTTGGGCTAAGTGGTAAATCCAACTGCATAACAATACCTCTATAGCTCTCCCCCTCAACTATGGACATGAGCTTGTATTTATAAGGCTTAATGGATAGGGATAGCTGAGAGATTTGTGGATGAGGTGTGTAGTGAGAATTTGTCCTCACTATAGGGGCAGAAATGGATCCCTTATGCCTATAGGGCACAAGGGTAGGTTTCTACCCTTAGAAAACAGTAAAAAACGGAATGTAAAATGCTAAAAACTAAGTTGCGAATTAAACCTAAGCTACTCTAAGCAAATGGCTACAATAGTAAACTGAATCTACTAGCTAATGACAGCAAAATAAAAGAGAGGAGATTGTGGAGCTTTGTTGAAGCCCTCTGCACATAGTGGGTTAGGGTTCCACCTCCAAAACCCGCAAAAGAAACCTATACTACCAGGGGGAAAACCTGCAAACAAGTGTTAATGGAAAAAACCTGCAAATGACAATATGAGTTAGAAACAAAATAAGCAAATGAACATAAACAGAAATGAGATTATACCCCACTTAGGTGGAAATGGGCCACCATGCCCTAGCTCATGGGAGCACCTCTCTCTTGGTTGGGAAGCAATGGCTTGGATAAATGGAAATGGAGGAGAGGGAGAGTGGGTGGTTTGAGAGCAAGAGGTCTCAAAGCATCCATGGGCAGCATAACAATATGCAAATGAGGAGTGTTTTGAGAGTGACCCCTCACCCTCCTTATATAGTTTTTCCAAGGGGTTTTAGGGTTTTAAGCCCTTGGTTAGGGCTTTAGCCCCTTTTTTGGGCCTTTAGCCCCTTTCACCCTAACTTTAGCCCCTTTCAGGGTTTTAACCCCTTTTTGAGGGCTTTAGCTCCTAGGGGCCTATTTTGGGCTCTTTTTTAGGGTTTTTAGCCCTTTTCTTCATCCTTGGGCTCTTTTGGAGGTGTGGAGGTCAAATGGAAGGTCATGGAAGGTATTATGGAGTGAAATGAGTGTTGTGAGATGGTGTCCTTAGGTGGTGTAGGCCATTGGGAGCTGTGTGGGGGATTTTTGGGTTAACAGATTGCCCCCTAATGTGTGAGGGCAGGATCTCAACGTATGACCGACAGACATCATAGGATTTGCTGTCGAGAGGTGGTGCTTCCGGGGCTGGGGCATGGTGGCTTTTGGTTTTGTATTAATTTGGTTCCCATCAATGGGTGAGACACAATAAATGTGTGACATGTATATGGACGAGGCGGGCATTCCCATGCTCATGAGCATGTCAAAAGAATAATTTGATCTATGCTCTAAAATACAAGAGCTGATCATATACAACTAATGTTACAATGTTGGTTGCCTCTCATGTGAGGCTGAATACAATACTGATCTCGTACATTGGACCCATGGCATTCTCATGGAATGCTACATCTTTATGACTGACGGTCTGCTAGATCTGGTACATAGCTGTGTGGACTCGTTGATTGAGAATTAGAGTCTCTGCGGTACAAGTATGTTGCATCAATCATAAAGGTATATCGAAGCACTACTGGGGCTTCTGAACACTGTCTCCAACGCAACTCGAAAATCACAAGGGACATAACTAGTTTAGGTCCCTCGAGTGGACTCACCAATGTGCTAGATTCGGGTGACATCTGAGGTCTTCGACCAAGTACTATGTGGAGCAAACCCTATATGAATCTCAATGGTGTGATGATGGAGTTGAAGTCGAGCACGTGAGAAATAACCATCCCGAGAGGCACTAAGGACTCCTCTCAAGTGGTCCAAGGAACTAATCAATGATGTTAATGAAACCAGGGTATAGGGACCTCTAGGTCTATCCTCTGGAATATGTGTGTTGGCGTCAATCGAGGGAGACCTGCCCCTAGCCAAGGCTATGATGTTTCCTTGACCAGGAGCGCGAGGGATAACCGAAAGGTGTGAAGCAATATGTGGACTCACTCACTGAATTGGGGGGGAAGGGGGGTAAGGGAAAACTGAATAGGGGAAAGGGGGCAGGGAGACTCAAACTTCCTTTGTTCAGAGTATGAGGCAGGGCGGACCAAGTAGCAAATGAAACTGACTCATGGGAATGGGATCATGGCTGTAATACCGGGCATGTCACTACAGATGGGAAATACTTGGAGGCGGAGGGCACTTTTGATACTGATAGGATCCAAGGAAGACACATTGCAGAGTACTCTGAACAAAGGAAACCCAATGTGGGAATACTGCCAAACTATTTTATGTGGGGTGGTGTCTAGGGACACCGTTGTGGTACGATCTCGTGGATTTTTGGCAAGCCTGAGAAGGTAAATGCTTGATGGTGCTTTCAATTTTAGAGAGTCTGAAAGCATGAAGAAGACTCCAATGGGGGATCTTTTTCGTTGATAGTCTCCTATGCCCAAAAAAGGATAAAAGTATACATAGGAGAGCTCACCCATCCTGGAGGGGATGAGAGACTTCTTTACCGTTGGTAGTCCAATCAGGCTAGAAAAGGTTAAACCTATATTGACTGGACGATCATTCAAATACTTTTACAAGCATGAATGAAACCAAGTTTGCTCAGCGATATTTTCTTTATGAAACGGCTGGAAAAGAGATTAACGACAACTGATGGTGAGCTTTTTCGTTAAGTGCGTCCCCTCTGCCCGAGAAAGCACAAAAGTATGTAGAGGGGAACGGTCTTGGCTTGAGTGTGCCAAGGAGGTCCTTTTCATGAGGTGGTCTACATGGTTCGCAAAAGGAGGTAAACGGGGTGATGTAGACGCCCTTTCCTATACTTTAGAGAGCAGGAAAGGAAGCAGCTGCGCTCGATGATCTTTTCATTGTTTTAAGGAGTCAGAAAAGAGCTTAAACAAAAATCCAATGCGGTCAACCGATGGTGGCACGAGCGGTGCCCCCATGTCGAGACGGTGGACAGAGGTCCACAAGTCATCCACGCAGTACGAACGGACCAGAAGGCTCTCAAACATACCAATACATGCGTGGGATATATCACGACAGAGGCCTACGAGACAGTGCGGCAGAGGCATGCAAACCGAGGTGGATCTCTGATAGAGGTCAGGAGAGCATGTGTGTGTGTTAATGTGGACAGACTTGACCACATGTGATGTAAGTACAAGTCCGGAGGCATTTATATGCCAAATATGTGCAAGAAAAGAAAACATTTTGTGGACAGTGGTCCAGAGGTCCGCGTAAGGTGCGGTGAAAAGAAAAGACAATCTACGTGTTAAAAATACAAAATAAAAGCTAACATTACATTTCTAGATGGGTAGTAGCCCGAGGACACTTTTATGTCAAATATATGGAAGAAAAACAAAAGGTTTTGTGGACAATGGTCCAAAATATGTCTGCATAAAGTGCAGTGAAAAAGACAATTATAAATACAAAAAGTAAAATTATAGTACAATCCTTAACGGGCTCGCATGAGTTGCGACCGAGCAACGTGGTACGAGTGCTCGTCCATAGACACTCGCATCGTTATGTCATGGCTCTTGAATCAAGTTGACTTGTGGGAAATGGTCCCGAAATTGACTGTTTAAACATGAGACAAGGGTCTCATAAAGAGATCTAAAGTTGGGCCCGGAGGTGTGGGAGGTGTCTCGAACAGGTTCCAGGTGACTTTGGACTAGCAGCTGATGCTACTGCCTCTGATTTTGCTGAAGAACGTTAAAAAGGAAGAAAAGGATGTGACTTGTTGCTGATGCTAAGCATAAAATTTCTTTAGGTAGATCCCATTGCGGGGGTTCTCCAAGAGTTGTCCATCAAAGTCAATGAGGGTGTATGCCCCTTTTCCAAGGAAACGGTGGACGATGTATGGGCCATGCCACATTGATTCGAATTTGCCTTTACCCAATTTATTGTTGGGTTGGTCATAGACTAGAACCATATCACCTTCGCTAAAGGTGCGAGGGTGGACATGGGAGTCATATTGGATCTTTGATTGTGTTTTTGCTGCTTTGATGGCTTGGAGGGCAGCTCGATGGTCTTCTATGGTTTGCTCGAGTTGGAGGAGCCATTCTTCTAAAGGTGAAGTATCAGGAAGGAGTTCCACCACAAGGCGGAGATATGAGATTTGGCACTCTATAGGGAGCACTAATTCAATGCCATTGACTAGGCAGAAAGGGGTGAAACCGATTGCAGTTTTTGTGGGTGTACGATAAGCCCATAAGGTAGAGAATAGCATGTGATGCCAGTTGGTTTTGTGATTTCCTACCATCCGTTGAAGCATTGTTTTAATGATTTTGTTGATTGCTTCGACTTGGCCATTACCTTGAGGGTAGTAGGAGGAAGAGTACTAGTGTTCAAATTTCAACATGCTTGATAATTCATCCCATACAGCATCTTCGAAGTGTGCCCCATGATCGAAAAATAATTGTTTGGGGACATTGAACTGTGTAATGACGTGGTTGAAAAATAAGCGTGCTGCGGTTTCGGCTTTGCAATTGAATGTGGGCATGGTTCCAGCCCACTTGGTGAAGTAGTCGACTACCATGATAATATACTTGTGGCCATTAGCTGAAATGGGGTTGATGGTCATGAAGTTGATTGCCCATTTGCAGAAAGGCCCGATGTGACTATGGGGTGTAATGGTGTGGGGGGTGTTCTTGTCTTTGGGGAAAAAAGCTGACAGCTGCGGCAATGTTTGACTGCCTCTATGCAATCAGCATGGAGGGCCAGAAATAGCTAGCGTACAGAATCTTTTGGGCAGTTGCTAGGCCTAAAAGATGACCACCATAGGCTCTGCTATGACTGTCGTTGAGGATGTTCTCGGCCTCGTCACGGGTGAGGCAACAACATAGGATGGTATCAATGCCTTGATGATACAGAACATCTCCAACCAGTAGGTAGCGAGTGGCTTGATGTCGGATGCGTCGCCTATCCTCACGATTGAAGTGTACTGGGAACTTTTGCATTCGTAAATAGAGAAGGATGTCCCCATACCATGGGTCGTCAGTAGATATGACGAATAGGAAATCATAGGGGAGATCATCCTTGGGGGGTGATGATGCGGTTAATGGGGGCAGATCGGTCATGAATGTGGCTAGTGCAAGTGCCTTTATGCTTTTGGGAGACACAAACTCTAGGTCGAACTCCTGGAGGACGACTACCCACATGGCTGCTCGACCTTGTAGAAGGCAGCGGCTTAAGAGGTATTGCATTGGGTTTGAATCAGCCACTACACGAGTATGGTTAGCGATGATGTAGTGGCACAGTTTTTTAGCGGAGAAGACAACGGCTAGGGCTAGTTTCTCCTCGGGTGAATATCGTAATGGGGGTCCTATTAGCTTCTAACTAATGTAGTAAATCACGTGCTCATGGCAAGCATCCTCTTCTTGGACCAGGACTACAGCAATGGCATTTTCTGAGGCTGACACATAAAGGATGAAGTCTCGGGTGAAATATGGTGGTGAGAGTAATGGTGCAAAAGCCAAAGCTTGTTTGAGTGCCTCGAACGATTCTTGTGCTTGCTAATCCCAAACAAAATGGTTTTTTTTGTGGAACGGGCGGATGAATCCATAGGCTTTTGTTGCATACTCTAGCACAATGCGGCGAAGGAAGTTGGCCTTGCCTTGTAGGCTTTGTAGTTGGTGCCGAGTTCTTGGGGGAGGAAGATCAAGGATGGCCTGAACTTTGAAGGGATCTACCATTATCCCTTTGTGGGAGACGATAAATCTAAGTAAACGGCTTGCTGGGACACAAAAAACGCACTTGAGGGGGTTCAGACGGATGTTATACTTGCGGCAACGTAAAAATACTTGCCGCAAATCATCTATATGTTGTGCATGTTTTCGTGATCGAGCGGTGAGATCGTCCAAGTAGACCAAGATGATGTGAACTAAATCATGGAAACAATATGTCATGGCATGCTGGAAGGTGGCTCCAGCATTTTTAAGGCCAAAGGGCATGACTCAATAGGTGAATGTGCCCCATGGGGTTGTGAATGTCATTTTGTAATTGTCTTCTTTCTAGATTTGTATCTGGTTGTATCCAAAAAAACCATCCATGAAGGAGGAGGCCTCGTGTCTGGCACATGCATCAATGATCTGGTCGATGAATGGTGTGGGGAAGTTATCCTTGGGACATGCCCCATTGAGATCACGAAAGTCTGTGCAAACGCAAATGGTACCGTGTTTTTTATTCACAGAAACAGGATTAGAAACCCAAGTTGTGTATGCAATGGGATAAATGAAGTCGGCTGTGTGCAGCTTCTCTATCGCAGCTTTCACCGTAGCCACTTTGGATGGATGGATGGGCCGTTGCTTCTAGCGGACAGGTGCCACATCAGGCCATGTTTCGATGTGGTGTTCCACAATGGATGGATCTAAGCCGGGAATTTCAGTGTATGACCAGGTGAAGATGTCGTGGAACTCTTGGAAGAGAGCGGTATAGGCATCGACCTCTTCTGGGGAGCAAGATGCCCCCAGCATGATTTCTTCAACGATCTCAAAATTGGTTGAAATGTTGATTTTAGTGGTTGGCGAAATGTTCACCATGTTCCCTTCTTCGAAGGCATCTGGTGCTAGGATTGGGTTCTTGAACCAGTCAACCTTCCCATGGATGAAATCTTTGGTCTCCACGAAAAACTAGTTGGACTGTGACACAAGCTCTTTCGAGAGGAAGAACGAGTGATGGTGCATGTCGTCCCATGGGTATTCCGAGGCAGTCAGAGCTTCAAGGATCTCCTCATCGCTATTGAAGCAATGAAGTGACAGGTCTGATGGGCCGTTGTTGGAGATGGGAGTGAGCTGGTTGGGGGAACTAGACATCATTTAAATGGACATGGTGTCGGACGAAGGAGGTGGTGGTGGGTGAACTTCTTCGATCAAGGTGATCTCAGACTCAAGGGAATGGTGACGGAGGTCAGCAAGAGCCATTCAAAATTCAAGAAGGTCTTGGCAATGGTGGGAGTAATGTCCATACAAGCCACAAAGGGCGCAAGCATGGTTTGTCCTTAATGCCTTGTTCTTTACTACTGGCACGGTTGGGAGTTCAACCATAGGGATATTTTCATTCATATCCATGGCATCCAGATGCGCATGGAGCACTGGGATTTCAGGGCAATCCTGAGTTGGATGGCCCTGTTGTTCGTAGACGACACAAGGTGGGACTGGCCATGGTTCTGCGATGGATTTGGTGTTCTTTCCCCTGGCCCTTTTGGGTTGAGGAGGTGTAGGTGTGGTTGTGGTAGGTGGCCTATGTGGACTGGGTGGTGGGTGAGACTCAACTGCAACAGGTTGTACCCTAGTTAACACAACCTAGGGCATTGGTGGTTGAGTGGGTGGATCCAGATACCACACCGGGATCCCTAACGTAAAGTTGGGTAGGCTTAATGTGTCCATGACTGGCTTGCTCATGACACCAGCTAGGGGAAAGAGGAAGGGGATTGTATGGACTGGAGAAGAGCCCACTTAACTCCCAGCTGGTTGCATGTGGGGGTGAGGTTGTCGTTGCAGCTGCGCGTAGTGCTGCTACTATAGGTGATGCTGCAGCTGCTGTTGGAATTGTGGCTGCGGACGATGTTGTGGTTGTGGTTGGGGCTGCGACTGCGGTTTTTGTTTGGGTGCAGCGGTGCTTGATGAGACCATGCACAAGTCCACAGTTTGATTTTGTGTCGTTGGTGGTGAAACCAATGGGAAATGAGCCGTCATGGTGGGATCGGTAAACAACCTAGGGCCCGCATTCAACAGTGGGGAAGCTGGTGTGTTTTCAACCATAGTGTTGGTTGTAGGGATGATGTTAGCATGTGCAGTCGCCCCTTGCGGCTCAGTAGTGGTGATGGAAGGGATAATGTTGGTAGGCACTGTTAACCCTTGTAGATCATGGTAGGTGAGCTGGTCAACCATCACAATATTCCCTTCGTGGGGGAACATCATGAGGTGGAAGACAGTTGACGCTATGGCTCGCATAGCGTACATGTAACTCCTACCGAGGAGGAGGTTGTAATCTAGTTGAACGATCATGTGATCTGTATGAATCACGAAAGTTAAAAGAACATGAGCTGAATTACCCTACGCGCAATCTTGAGTTAGCTACCATCATCCATGCTTTAAGGATGTGGAGGCACTACCTCATGGGAACGAAGTCCTTTCTGAAGATAGACAATATGAGTCTGCAATATTTATTTGATCAACCAGATTTGAATGCAAGGAAAGCTAGGTGATTGGCTTTCCTTAGTGAGTACCATTTCGAGCTAAAGCACATTAAGGGAAAAGAGAATAAGGTTGTCGATGCTTTGAGCCGACGAAATCATATGATATATGAGGATACTTTGAGTCAAACTGATGCATATTTGCATGAGAGGATTATAGAGGCCAACAAAGTTGACCCCTTCTATTTGGAAATCCTCAAGAAAGTATAGGACGACAGCTTGTTTAAACAACAAAAAGAATACAAGGTAGATGAATCCAGGCTGCTATGGTCTAGGGATTGTTTGTATGCTCCAGAAGAAGGGGACCTTCAGTCCAGCATCCTCACAGAATTTCATCGAGAACCCTACTCCTGGCACCTGGGATATCAAAAGATGATATCCACCATCAAGAGACACTTTTTCTAGCCTAAGTTAAAGGTAGACATTGCAATGTTTATTGTCAAATGTCAGGAATGTCAACTAGTCAAAGCTGAGCATCAGCTTCCTGCAGGATTGCTACAACCATTACCCATTCTGGAATGGAAGTGGGAGGTCATTAGTATGGATTTCACCACCTGTTTACTGAAAATTAAGAATCAAAATGATTATATTTTTGTGGTCATCGACAAGTTGTCGAAAGCAACACACTTCATTCCTGTGAAGTCGACCTACAAAGAAGTGAACATTGCTGATATCTTCTTGAAAGAGATATTTGGATTGCATGGGATACCCAAGGCAATTATCTCGGATCGAGATGTTAAGTTTACAGGAAACTTTCGGAGATCTTTATTCTCCAGATTGGAGACGCAGTTGAACTTTAGCACTACATATCACCCACAAATAGACAGGGAGACAGAAAGAGTAAACCAGATTGTTGAGGACATTATTCAGATGTATGTCATGAACAACCCCATCAAGTGGGAGGATTATTTGCATCTCACAGAGTTTGCGTATAACAATGGTTATCAGACTTTCACCAAGATGAGTCCCTTTGAGGTACTCTATGGTCGAAAGTGTAGGACATTGGTTACTTGGGATAGCCCAGTGGATCATGTTAGGGCATGATTTGTTGATGGACTTGGAACAATTGGTTACCAAGATCTAGGTGAACCTTAAAGAAGCACAAGATCACCAGAAAAGTTATGTGCATCAGAAAAGAAAGGATAAGGACTTTAAAATAGGAGATCATGTTTACTTGAAAGTAAAATCCAAACAAAGCTCACTGAGCTTGGGTAGGTGTGGTAAGTTAGCACCTAGATTTTGCGAACCTTTAGAAATACTGGCCAAGAAAGGGCCAATGGCATATGAACTAGCGTTACCGGTGCATGTAAGAGTCCATAATGTTTTCCATGCATCTTTGTTAAAGAAATATGTTTATGATGCTAAACATGTTGTTTATTGGTCAGTATTACTGGTGGAACCTGAAAGGGAGTTTTCCCATGAGCCTACTCATACACTAGACAAGAGAGAGGTGCAGCTTCAGAAGCACACCGTAGTCCAGTTGAAAATGTAATGGAAGCACTTTGAGGCTGATGAGGCTACTTGGGAGAATGAGGCCACCATGAGAAAGGCTTACGCTACCTTGTTTTATGATGTCATTGTCCCTAGAACACTAGGGACGGTGTTGTTCTAAGCAGGGAGGGATGTAATATCCTGAATTTTGGACCTAACACTTATAGGAATGTGCCTATTGATTATGATGATTATCTTGATGTTTTATTTTT
>LPNX010619923.1:2439-32833 GCA_001517045.1 Pseudotsuga menziesii | reverse complement strand
TTACTTAAACACATAAAACTAAAATAAACACATACAGAATGGTGGGTGTAAACCATTATATTTATTGCAAAATAAAAACACATAATATGGGTGTAATTCATTGCCCTACATTACCTACAACGAGAGATGCATATATTTTTACATAGTCACAGACCCTATGGGGATTACAATCTAACTAGCTTAAGAAAAATGTTAAGATGGTCATTGTTTAAATTGTTGAACCATTGATCTATAGGAAATGAGTGGATTTTGAAAGGTATAATAGTATAGTTGAATGGAATGAAAATTGTAGACTGAACAAGAAAATTTTCACTGGAAACACATAAAAAAATATCAATAAATTACAACAATAATATTCATTAATTCCAATAGTATACAATGATGTTACGTAAAGGACAATTTGATTCATGTGGATAAGATTTAAATTTACCAACTCAATCCTGACTGACTGGTTAACTAGAAGTGTCTAAATCACTATCGGAGCTCATTGGTCTAACTCCACATGTCTAATTCAGTCTCTCAATGAGTTAAACCAATTAAACTAATGAGGTAGGTGATAAATTGCACCTACCCCCATACAGCCATGCAATACTTGCACTAACTGAACCAAAGGACATCTAACTGAATGTAACTAGATCATAACTTAGCATAACTACCTACCAACTACGAGAAACTGATGGAGGTTGCTGGTGGCACTCGGGGTGCCTCCTAAAGTGTAGGAATTGGCACCAGTGGCACCCAAATGGAACAATGATGGCACCAATGGGGCACACTAATGGAACCAATGGCACCAATGGCACCAAACTATAGAAAAAGACTACTAAGTTATGAAAATGATCTAATAGACTATATATGGACAAGTGAGGATTATAAATCCTAACACCACCCCTTAATCCTAAATTGGACAACTATGGGCCCTAGCAACAAGGATAAATTTCACTCATTACAATCTAAATGAATTAAAAAGGTACTTAATAAACCGATTAAATATGGGAAAAAATCATGGGAAACCCCCCCTCAAAATAAGCAAGAACAGAAAATACAACCTATTCTTAGGAGGAAAAAAAATGTCCCCTTTAGGAAATAACTTGCAAAAACTCTGCTGCAATTTACAGTATTAAGTAGCAGTATGGTTCTTCTGTGTAGTAGCATCCTAAAGTTATGCATGTGAACCTCTCAATGCCCTTTTGATCGGATGGATGTAGTATGTGTTTCTTCTTGCTAGAGGAGGAAAGGAATGATCAAATTGCTTCTTCTCTGGGCCAAATGGATGATCATTCACTATCATCAAGTAGCACTTTCCTGGAAACTTATTGCACCACCCTGTTGGGAGAGAAAATGTGACAGAGAGAGAAACATGCTCAGTCTGATACTGGGACCTTGTTCTCCTTTTGTCTTCTAGATTCCCAGCACCATCCCCAGTTGCAGCAATGAGATTTTAGGCCCATTTAAGCTTAGGCCACTAATTTGGGATGGGAGATGGATTTGGATCTAGAATCTCATGAGGTTCAGCCTCAATACCAAGATCATTTTGATCTTGTTCCTATTCATCTGAATATGAAACATGTGACAACTCATTTTCATCAAAAGGTAGTGGTAGAGTGTTTATACCTTCTTTTGCTTCAGATGGTGGTAGATCAAACAATTGATATTATTCAAACTGAACACTGCACTCAATGAAGCATTTCATAGTTTCAAGTTCCATCAACTTATATGCTTTTGCATCCTCTGTATATCCTAGCAATATGTATTCACTACTCTGGGTTTAGAATGCCTTTCTCTTATCAGCGGGTATTATAGACCAAGCTTTGGAACCAAAACATATCAAGTGAGAGACACTAGGCTTATGCCCATGCAGTGCTTCGAATGGAGTGGCCCCAACCACTAATTTATGAGGAACTCTATTCTGTATGTATGAAGCACAGTTTATAGCTTCTGGCCAAAGAGAAGGAGGAATATTCTTGGATTTGAGAAGATAGGTTTCCATCTCCTTCAATGATCTATTTTTCCTCTCAGCCACACGATTATGTTATGGTTTGTATGGAACTGAGTGTTCCATTCGAATCCCCTATGATTCACAATAATGATGAAAATATATTTTAATGTATTCACCTACATTATTTTTTCTTATGGACTTAATCTTTTTCTTAAAACTATTCTCAATCAAATATTTTAAAACTTCAAAAATTCCAAATACTTCTGATTTCTGTTTCATGAAATATACCCGGTAGAACCTAGAACAATCATCAATAAAAGTAAGGAAATACCTAGAACCATTAATTGATGTTGTAGGAATTGGTCCTCACACATCGTTGTTTATCAAATCAAGTGTAGAGGCAACTATATGTTCCTTCCCAACTTCATACCTCTTCTTTGGATGCTTATGTAATCAGGAATATTGCACCTTTTGCAGGCAAAAGTTGTTCCTCTGGTCTGAATGATGCAGATCCAGAACAAATGAGTGAAAGACAAAGGATGAAGACCTTCCCTGAATGCCGTAGACACCTAGAATGTTGCTTCGATAGTGAACCTGTGTACCTGCAAATAGATCAAACATGCAAACACATCAAAGCTACCAAAAAATCATCTACTTATCCATGTTAGTGACTAAGGAATCTAACAACATGTACATGTGAAATCAAAACAACAGTAATGTGGGACGGAAATCAGCTTTGCATTAAGAATGTATGGAGAAGCTTACAACCATTGCCTTAGTGTCGACAAGCACCTCCACAAGACAAACCATTAGAGGAAATTTGGGGTCTAAAATGGGCCTTAAAACAAAATGCACCAACAATAAATTTTGTGAGTTGGAATTCAAGAACCAATAGAATTTCAATAAAATGAGTCAACCATAATGGTTGAATTGACATATTTGTCATAAAATAAAACTACTTTTTTGTTCATATTTTTGACATATCTCCCTATGTTTTTACTCAAATTTTGAGAGGGAGTGCTCGTTGGATGCGGAATTTAATTCCACATCCAACAAGCTCTCCCACTCATAATTTGAGTAAAAACACGAGGAGCTATGTCGAAAATACGAACACAAAAAGAAGTTTTTTCCATTCTTCCTCCAAAATTAATAACTATTATTTTATTATTTTAACTATTATTTTATTGTTTTCCTTAAGAGACCCATTTTAGACCTCAAATTTCCTCTAATGACTTCATCCCCATAAGGTCCAACTTTGCTCTCTATGATCTCCAATGACTTGGGCTAAGTGGTTAATCCAACAGCATAACAATACCTCTATAGTTCTCCCCCTCAACTATGGACTTGAACTTGTATTTATAATGCTCAATGGATAGGGATAGTTGAGATATTTGTGGATGAGGTGGCTCCAAGATCCTATGATGGGGGATATCGAGCTCAAACTAACCCACAATGATAGGGATAAGGGAGGACATGAGGCTCATGATCTAGAAGCCTCGAGAAACTTATTTTTTCCCATTTTACCCAGGGTACTCTTTTCTTCTCTTATGACAAAGCGGTTTAGATGAGAAATGATTTTGGACCAAATACCATAGGCGGTGGCACCGCTTCTTGAAAACAGGATACAAGCGGTGCTGAGCAAGGTATCGCTCATGGGCCACAAGGAAAGCGCGGTGCTGATTTTTTTCAAGTAGAATTGACAAACAAATTAAGTTTACACTCTAAGTGCTGGGATTAAGGGAAAACATGGAAGTTAAGGGTCTTATCACATGGTGGTGATAGGATTTAGGTATAATAGAATGCCCCTAAAAGCATGAGACTTAGAGGGATACGATAAGTGAGAGCTTTGAGAGAACAAGTTGTCACTTCGAGGTGAAAATGGCAGCTCAGTCAAAGAATGTCGTCCAGTAGGAATCTGTAGTACATCAATATTTTTGACTCATAGACACATGCAACCAACTCATGGCTGCATACCAATACAAGGCAGATCCATGAGAGGAATAAACAAGCATGGCTACTAGAATATAACGTAGATCCATGTGATAGAGGAGTGAAACTTGGACATAGCTACCAGACATACAACGTAGATCTATGTCATACAGATGCAAATTTGAGCATAGCCATGACCATAAAAAAGTGGATCCATGCTAGATATAGAAAACTCCATCGCAACCTGGGGAAAGCAATAAGCACTTAAAATACCCATGGTCTTTGTCTTGTCTTCCACAAAGTATGATTCTATCCATTCGATTACAATGATCTGAAGTCGAACATGGTAGAAACCACTTGATTAGCAGCCAATGATGTGAACTACTAACAAGTGCAAGGGAGATCACCATTGATGTCAATGATTCCCAAGGTACCCTAGTACAATCTACTGAGTGTGAATAGATGTTTTGATGTCGAACACCCAATTGATTCTGTCGATCAAAGGTCAATGATGTGAACCTATGTCAAGAGTGAGAGAATATGTCATTAAGGCATACAAATCTCAAGGTACTAAGTTTTGTTTCTAAGATGATTTCCTAGATAATGAGCTAATGTCGACAGGAATAGTCTCGTCAAAGGAGGGTCATGATGAGTCCCACATCGATGACACGAAACTCGGAACATAGTTATGGAATGATGTGAATGTAGTAACCATAAGACTAACTCAAAAGTACAGACACAGAGACTTTTTTTACGACAAAGGTAAAACTTCTTCAACTTCCCTTTGAACATCGGGTAGCACGACAAAAGACTTGGAAACATGACTAAACCAGAAAAACACACAGTGTGAAAGTGGACAATGCATTCTTTTGAAACACTCAAAGGAGTGGCATGACTCATGAAAGTGGATTGCCACGGAGATTAGCTGAATACCCAATTGACTGAAATGATATGCAAACAAGTGCCATGTTCAAAGGTAATGACAAACTACTACCAATTCCTTGCAAAATGATTCCCTTCCCATTCCCCCCATCATGATTGATGAGTGCTTCTTTTCAGTTTTACGAGTTCAAAGAGGGTAACAAACACTCGATATAGCTCATTCGAAGACAAGTCCAAAATCATATGTTTTACGAACCTGAGAGAAGAGGGCTTCGTTCCCAAAAGAGGTTCTCTTAATGTTTAATTTAACGAGTCCAATGAAAGACAACTCGGTATCGTTCATGTTTAGAGAGTCTAAATGATTGCGGAAGAAGACTCCAAAGGGTCCTCTCTCGTATGATTTAGTCCCTAAGGCCCTAAAAAGTGTAAAATAATACCTTAGGGAACTCTTCCAGTCATGGTTGGCTGGAGTGTTCCCTTTTCATAAATATTCTATCTGAACCAAAAAAGAGATAACCTACCATTGGAGAGACGACTCTTCAAATGCTTTAACAAGCGTGAAGGAGACAAGATCACTCGACAATCTTTTCATATTTAAGGAGCCTGAAAAGAGTTTAAAGAAGACTCCATTAGGTCTCTTTTCACAATGAGAGATTTTACAATCTTGAAAAGAATAAAAAATGAACTCGGACCTTTGATACTAAGTTTTGAGAGTGTGACCAAAGTGTCGCAACAAACGCTCACATACTTTTTTCGTTTTATGGTAGTACAAAAAAGTCAAAAACGAACTCCCAAAACTTTACTACTATTGTTCTTCTATCCTGCAACGACTCAAAAACAATTGTTAAATGCCTCAATAACTAACATTAAAGGATTACAACTGATATATTTTGTGTAATAAATGATTTTAAAACAAAACTATAGCATGTCAAACCCAAAAATGCATATAAAAGTCATGTAAATAGTAAAAAATCAAAACATTTTACTATTGACCCATAGTGGAGAGCATTTGGAGCACTTTCCTGGCCAAATTTTTAGTCATTGATATCAGGAGTTTCCATTGTCAGATTCGAGCACCCTCAATTCCAGGTAATAGCCTAGACCTTACTCTTTCATTCTATGGCTTCAAATTTGATTTTTAATGGTGTTTTGGACTTGTATGGAAATCCCTAAAATCATGGGAGCAGGCACCGCTCTTATCCCTTGTGGGATAAGTGGTACCTCGCTGGAACCGCTCCGAAAACATAGCGCACAGGCAGTGCCACTTCCTTTCCTTAATGGGGCACAATCGGTGCCAGCCGTGGAGAAGTAAAAATAATCACACAAGAAAAACTAGCTCATTTCAATTGATTTGGATGATTAAGAATGATTCTATTGAGTCTTGTGATTGTTTTTGGCAGGTTCTTGCTGATCGGAAATGGTCATATGGAAAGAGATACAGCATGATAATGACAACACCTTCGCTGAGTGAAATGCGGGTTGCATAGCCGCATTGAGAGACTGCGGACGTTTAAAATTTTTCTGCACACCCAGTATGGTATCACACGAGCGATTGCTAGAGCATATACTCCAGATGTGGAATCCAGAGTAACAATATTTCAAGGTTGGTGCTCACATTTTGACAACTGAGGTAGAGGATATCTACTTCCTGATTGGACTTTTGAGATGGGGTGCTCCCATCTCGTTGACTGGTTCCCGCATAGGGGATATCACTACACGGGAGTTGATAGACCATCACTGTATCCCTAGGACAAGGACATCAGGGAAGAAAATCCCCATAAAAGAAGTGATGGATGGACCTCTACGGACTGTATTGTTTACCATGCAGAGAGTGGCAGGAAGTCAAGGAGTGCACCAGGAATCTAGAGCACATATGCTCTATACCATAGAGGCCATGGCACCTACATTCTTTAACTGGGCGGAAGCCATGCTTCCGATCTTTAAGGATCAATTGACTAAGTATCGGCACGGGGAACTAAAGCAATTTGGTTTCGGTTCCATTCTAGCTTGCTTCTTCTTCGAGCAGGTTCCATAGATGAGACCCCAGGTGGTCTTTACAGAGCTGAGAGCGTGGGACCCTCGCATGCAGAGGTAGGTCCATATTATGGCCCGTACTAGAGCGGGAAGGGGGAAGGTAAAGTTTGGTGACCCGTTCTTTCGATGGTCGAGATATCAGCTCATCATGGTGGAGGATTATGCATATGCGGGCACTGACTTCAGCGGTGAATCTGACTTACCGCTCCCGCCTGGTGGATAGTGGGGTGATGTCGGTAAGAAGAAAAAGACCCTAAAATGGAAACATCATAGCAGCATGACCTGGGGGAGCTTCCGCATTGGATAGATGAGCCAGAGCCCGTTCCGTACAATAGGGTGACGATGTGATTGGGGAGTTAGAGGAAAACTTGGAGAGGTTGACCCTAGACATCCTTGATGCTTCCATTGATGACCTCCCTCTAAGGTATCAGAGGCCTACAACAGGAGTACCCAGTCACCTTAGCAGACTGTTATGTAGAGTAGCCCGGGCTGTGATGTGTTACCACGAGAATCATTAGACGTGTGTGCATGATGTATCCACTAAAAGTTGATAGCTTTAGGATTTTGTATGGTGATTTTTACCTAAAATCCTACATGCTTCAGATGAGGTCTTGTGACATATTTTTTGTAAAACATGTTCATATATATATATATACAGAATTTTACCTGGTGTTTATATGTCTCAAATGGTGAAAGTATTTTACATGAGTTTTATGTGTCTTTAATTGTTTATTTATAATGAACCAAGTTTGATTTTTATGTCACGAATGGGAAATATGCCAATATAGGATGTAATTAGCTAATGAGTCAGCAACTACATTATGTTCCCTAGGGATATGCCTATAGGTGATAGTTTCAAATGACCTTTCTAACAAGTGTAACCTTTGGAAGAGGTGGAGAAGCACAGGATTCCTAATGGTATAAACATGGTTTAGATCACAAACCACTAGTTGCAAGTCCATCAAGACTACCAAGTTGAAAACATCCTGGGAGCTAGCTTTAGTCAGAAGACCTATGACTGCTCGATACTCGACGATATTGTTGGTAGCGGGACATATACAAACTTCTCCTGAACTGATCAAATTGTAAGTTGGGGAATAGAGGACCCAAGCAGCTGAGGCAAAATTCAAGGTGTGGAAACAAGCACCATCAGCGAAGCCGTAGAAAGCCATCTGCTCTGCATGACCAAAACATGGTATAAACAGATACAAACACTAAACTCAAAACCATATTTAAAATACTTAAAGCACACTGAAAGTCAAGCAATATACATATATACAAGATACTATCCAGGAGAGATCTAGGTATAGTACCTCTTCAGGTACAACCCATTGCGAGGCTTCCCTAAAGGGATTCCATCATAGTCTACGAGCTCATAGGCCCCTTTATCTAAAACTTTAGAAATAACGAAAGGACCGTACCACATGGGTTCGAACTTTCCTTTCCCTAGCTTGTCATATCTCTGATCGTAAGTCAAAACTAGGTCACCCTCCTTAAAGGAACGAGGTTGGACATATTTATCATACTGCGCCTTGACGTGTTTCTTGTGTGCCTCATTAGCCAAGGTAGCATCTCTCCTAGTTTTGTCAAGGTTGTTCAAGTATAAAAATATCTCTTCCTCTACGAAAGTGTCTGGGAGAAGTTCGATGGCAAGTTTCAAGGGTGGAATCTAACATTGAATCAGCAAGATAAGTTCAAGTCCATAAACAAGCTGGAAAGGTGTGAAACCAGTAGTTGTTTTCACTGAAGTCTTATAAGCCCAAAGAGCAGAGAAAAGGATATGGTTCCAGTTGGATTTATGGTCTCCAACCATCCTACGAAGAATTGTTTTCAAAACTTTGTTAATGGCCTCTACCTAACCATTAGCTTGCGGATAATAAGGCGTAGAGTTTTCATGCTGAAAACCTAGCTTGGCACTTAGTTCCTCCATCATTTGATTATGGAAATGTGATCCGTGATCAGTAACTATGGACTGTGGGACTCTGAATCTAGCTGTGACATGATTGAACATGAAGAGAGCGGAAGTCTTACCATCTTCTGCATATGTAGGCATGGCCTCAGCCCACTTTGTAAAATAGTCAACGGCTACGATGATGTAACCATGCCCCCCAGCTGAGGTAGGCTTACAATGCATATATTCAATCCCCCATTTGAAAAATGGGCCAATGGAAATGGCGGGGTGTAGCGGAGCAAGATGAGTGCACTTTTTTGAATAAAAATGTTGACAAGGTGGGAATTTCTTAACAGCCTCGTGACAATCTTTAAAGACTGAAGGCCAAAAATAGCCAGCGCGAAGGATTTTCTGGGTTGTAGCCATCCCAGATAAATGACCGCCACATGCTCCAGAGTGGAAATCATTCAACACTTGTTCAACTTCCCCATGGGTGAGGCATTGTTGGAGAATGAAATCGATCCCACGCCTATACAATGTGTCATTCAAGATGAGGTAGTATTTTGCATGGTGACGGATACGATGGTGATTGTCATGGGATAGATTTGGCTGAAATATTTGTGTTTTGAGATAAATGAGCAAATATCCATACCATGGGTCAACAGTTCTTATCAGGAACAGGAATTCATCCGGAAATGAATCACTGGGCTCGGATTCCATCGAAGCACAGGGAAGATCACACATGAGCTCAGCAAAGACCAAGGATTTTTTTGATGTGGATTTGGTAAATTCTAGATCAAACTCCTGTAGTATGAATATCCATCGGGAGTACTTGCCCCTGAGCACCTGATGAGTCAGGATGTAATACATTGGGTTCTAGTCTACCAATATAGTGGTTGTGCGGAGCAAAAAGTAGTGACAAAATTTTTGAACAGCAATGACTATGGCCTCTGCTAATTTCTCCATGGGTGAATATCGGGTTTTAGAATCCATAAGATTCTTACTAGCATAGTAAATCACATGCTCCTGACCATCAAGATTTCCCTGCACCAAAACCATAGTGATGGTAGTAGTGGAGGCAGCCATATATAAGAGAAAATCCTTTGAATAATCTGGGGGGTGTATCATGGGTGAATGAGTCAGAGCGTGTTTGAGATTATCAAAGGCACGTTGGGATTGGTCATACCAATAGAATGGAGTGTCCTTCTTAAGGAGACGCATATAACCATGCGTTTTCTCTGCAAAATTGCACACGAAACGGCAGAGAAATTTTTCCTTCCCTTGTAAACTTTGGAGTTCAAGAAGATTGGTTGGGGCTGGTAGAGCTAAAATGGCTGCAATTTTCAATGGTTCTATCTGGATGCCATCCTTAGAGAACACAAAACCTAATAGGCGTCCCGTCTCAACGCAGAAAAAACATTGATGTGGATTGAGCTGTATATTATAATGACAACATCTTAGGAAAATGTCTCTAAGATGACCAAGGTGGTCCTCCCATCACTGTGAATGGGCAGGGATGTTGTCAAGGTACGGTTCAACAATATGTTTAATATCGTGAAACGCATAGGACATAGCATGCTGGGGCTCCAGCATTTTTTAAGCCAAATGGTAACTTCCTATATGCAAAGGTTCCCCAGGGGAAAATGAATGTCATCTTGTTCTGATCGGTGGGTAATATCTCAATCTGATTATAACTAGAAAATCCATCCGTAAATGAGAAGATGACACTTCCAGCACAGTTGTCGATAATCTAATCGATGTGTGGAGTACGAAAGTTGTCCTTGGGACAAGATTTTTTCAAGTCTCTAAAATTGATACAGACTCTAATGGTGCCCTGCTTTTTATTGGCAGGGACAACATTCGATACCCATTCCATCAGGTCTATGAGATAAATAAACCCATCTTTGAGAAGTTTCTCTATTTCAGCTTTAATAGTTGTGGCCTTTCGTGGATGGACTTGCCTTAGTTTTTGCCTCACAGGTTTAGCAGTGGGATATGCTTTAATTTCATGGAACACAATGGATGGGTCTATCCCCAGCATTTATTCATAAGACCAGGAAAAATATCGTGGAATTCTTTGAAAAGTTCCTTGTAGGCTTCAAATTCTTCTGCTGAGCAGTTCTGCCCAACATGAACATGCTCGATGGTACCAGGCTTGGCTGATATGTCAATCAGATTTATCTGAGTAAATTTGCATAGGTTTCCTTCAGAATCTGTGTCTTGCAACAATATATGACTTTGAGGTTTGTTGACAATATCAGTGGAAAATAGGGATGCAAAGTCATGGTCTACTGAATTGGTGTTGGCGAGGAACGAGGATCTATGATGGTGATCCTCCCAGATAGGCTCATTCGTATTCATGATCTCCATAATGGACTCGTCGGAAGGAAAAGTATCAAAGAGATAATATAGAATGGGGAGAGATGGTTCTAACTAGTAGGGTAGGTGGTAAGGATCCGAGGTCACCAGATGAATTTCATCAGTGTGATCATCCAAAAGGTTTTCAATGATGTTGTACATTTCTTCATGCGGACTCAATAGTTTGTTTTCCCTTGGGCTCAGAATGAAATGACTTAATCATATTTACTGTCGCTGTGTCTGTGTTAGGAGGAGTGGACAGAAAAATTCCCATAAGGGACAAATCCTTCAACATGCCTACCCCAATCGACTGGTAAGTAGGAGGGGACTGGACTAACATAGGGATGTTATTAGCTGTAGAGGTAGTAAAATCCAACATACAGAAATTGAGCTAGTCAATGGTTACAATTCTCCCTAGATGTGGAAATTGGACTATTCGAAATACCATTGAAGTGACAGTAGTCATGGCGTAAAACCAATTTCTTCCTAGAAGGAGCTTATAATATAATGGGGCATCTACTACTTCTACTTGAATAGAAACAGTTTTTCCCCCAAGCTCGACTGCAAGGGATGATATGAGACCATGGGGATGGAAACCTCGTGCATCAAAGGCTTTCAGAGTCGTAGGTGAAGTTACAAGCTTGGGAGAGTCGATAGCTTTCCAACAAGACAGGGACAAAACTGAAGTTGAAGCTCCTTCATCTAAGATAGTCCTAAAGACCTTCTTTCCAACTACTTTCATGATGATTTGGAAAGCAAGTTTGTGAGGTATTCTAGACTTGTAGTTCTTGACATTGAAATTAATAAAATTAGTATTGTCCGAGTCTAAAGCTCCTAACGCAGTTAACAAGTTTTTGCGTTGTGTAGGACAACTTTGGAGCACTTCTAAGGTAGATATTGCACATGGTTCCTGAGCAATATCTTCAACTACATTATAAAATTGAGCAGCTCAGTCATTACGGTTAAAAACAACCTTCCTAAGAGTACTCTTGGGTGGATGAAAAACCATATCGAGAGTACGCTTCTCGATGGTTAGGGGGACAATAGATGAGGAGACAGGAGAGCCAGTAGAGGGAGCTTTTCCTGAAGAAGAATTGTCTTCTTTCTTGTTTGCAAGTTTGTCGTAACTCTGACTTCGAGTTTGCAAACTAATGGTATCCGAGGACATCATGCGAAATTCCTCTAAAGAACTAGATTTTCCCTGATTAGACATGTGGTCTATCAGTTGTTGTTGAGAGGGAAAAGGATCCGTGAGAATTGCAGGTGCAAGATTTGTTTTCAAAAATTGGGTGATTTCGTCTCAGCAGGGACACTCTTTTGTGAAATGATCACCTCTGCATAGAAAACATGGATATTTTTCTTTTCTTTTCCCTTTATCATTATCATTGGTGGTTGGTTTTGGATTCTCCTGTTGTTTTGTAGGTTTTTTATTTTTAGCTTTACCTTTCTTTTTATTATTTCCAGAGGTTTGAACACTCTGAATAGAATTGACCTCGGCGAAATCCTTGGGAGTCGAAGGAGTAGGGGTGGCAGTCTGGGGTTGCTTGGCAGGTTTTGCTGCTAACAGGGACTGGATTGAACCAAAAATCCAATCAACAGGGACTTCTGTTGGTGGCTTTGCAGGATCGGCGCTTGGGTGAGGAGCTTGAGTAATCAAGTCATACAAAGTTCTGGACTGTCAATAGACCAAGTCCAGATATTGGGCTCGACTAATGGCTTTCTCTTCAGTAACAACACCACCCATAGCCACATCTCGGGCAATCAAAGGCAACAAATATTTAGTAAACCAATCAGCTAATAACTGATCCGAAATAGGAGCCTTAATAAGTCTTCTCCGTCTTCTCCACTCATGGATATGATCGGATATGTGGGTGGAGGTGTTCTGTCGTAGAGAATTTAAGAGATAAGTACCCATTTCATAACGGATAGGAAGCTGAAAATGCATAAGAAATACAGTTGCCAATGAGCCAAAATCCACAAACGAGTATTGCAGAAGTTCAATGTACCATTTCGCAATTGTACCGGTCAAAGTTTGCTGAAAGAGTCTTAAATGAACTGAATCATCCATAAGGGAGTTTGAACAACACCACAGATGGAATGTCATGACATGTTTTTTTGGGTCGTCTCCCTGCTTCCCATCGAACTTTGGAATGTCCGATGGTAACTTTACCGGAATGGGAGGCCACGAGGGGTTATGTTGAATGTGGTCATTAATCAACTTGGACAAATCAGGAAAGTCCAAAGTTGCTAGGAAAGGTAACTGACGATTAGGTTACACATACTGGTAATATTGATATGGCATATAAGTACCAGTAGGACCGTAAGTAGACTGATAGACAGGTTGTTGTGATGAAGAACTACTAGAATTTCCACCCGCAGGGGGTTGATTTCTAGGATCAGGACCATTAGGACCACCAGGGCCTCCAGGACCACCAGGACCATTGGGACCACTGGGACCACTAGGAGGCGGACCACCAGAATCTTCGAGACCTTTAGGAGGTAAACATCCAGAGCCTCCGAAACCACTAGGAGGATGGCCACTAGGAGGGAAGCCACCAGACCCCCAGGGCCACCAAGACCATTAGGACCATAAGGAGGAAAGCCACCAGGCCCTCTAGGACCATTAGGCCCCCTAGGGGGAGGGCCTCCATAAGGTGGTCCTCCGGCACCTCCCGTAGTATGTATAGGTATCCCCCCCATAGCTGGCATGTAGGACCAGTTAGGTTGCCCCCATGGAGTGAAAGTATTACTAGGATATGGAACTCCAGCATAAGGCATTCCTGCAGGGTTGGGTGGATAATTAATGTTTCCTATAGTTACTTGATTTGTTGTATAACCAAAACCCTGAGAGTTTTGATTGGTTACAGGTTGTGCCCCCAAGGGCTGACCTGAACTAGATGGGGGGTTAACCACGTTTGTGTGGGTAGGAGGGACATAAACTGTAGATTTCTCTATACTAGAGGCCTTCCATTGACTAGATACAATTTCGGTGCCAGATAATGTAGGTCATGCCGGGGGTTTCCCTTAGGCACTAGAAGGTAATGATGGAATAGGAATTGAATGTTGAGACCCAGGTGCAGAACACCTGGGAGGATTGGGGATAGACATAATATGGGAGGTGATGGGGTCGGTAGGTTGACCTGGGTTATGTGGAGTCGTTGTGAGATCTAGAATTGGTTCAATGGGTCTCATAGAATCAACAAGTGAATGATATCCCACAGGAACAACAATGGAACGTGATGGTGGTGTGCCCAATATGTCATCTATTTTCTTTTCAATCTTCTATGCACGGAGAATAGCTTCCTGGTATTGTCTACGTTCTTCTTCATCTGGTGAAACTTCTTCAAAAAATTTTAAACGGGTGCCAAATGAGGCAATGGCTTGTCCTATAGAGGTATCCCAAAATGGAGCATTAGGACCATAATCTCGATGAGTAGTATCATCAACATGACCTTCTATGGGAGAATGGAATGAAGTATTACCCCAAGATGGTTGTTGGACTAAGGGAGGTCAGTGCGAAGGATATGGTCCTCTGCTTTCTGCAATCACATTCTCTCCCACTTGGGAGGTGGTAGCAGCTCTTTGGTCGATAGATTCCATTGGATTTTCTCATGAAATAGGAATAAATCGGGTGGCAAGCCCCGTACTCTTTTGAACTATCTTAGCTCAGCCAGTTTGTATAGCTCCTATCTAACCTAGTGTCTCAAAAACTAGAAAACACACCAAAAAATTTCCCTACTCAAGGTATAGGCCAAACAAGCAAACTTAAATGACAAGAGGAGTTCAGATAGTCAGGTGTCTCACCAGAATTGTCAAGAAGGTACCACTCACAATATACCTCAAGGGTACGTGCGTAGTAATATCCCTGAATGTTGTTTTCGATGTATGGCTCCAAGCAAGACAACCAAAGGGCTTTTGTCAGATGGATAAGGTATCCTAATGGGGTCTCCCGATATACGCAAGGTACGTGGGAGCTCAAATTGGTAGTAGTGTTGTCTAATGCATAACTGTTCACAAGGGGCCTTCCGATATACAATCGAGTACATGAAGTACCTTTCTATATACCTCAAGGATATGTGAAAGGTCATTCGATATACTGATGGTACATGGAAGAACCGCGTGAGTCCCGAGATGTAATGCAGATGAGTAACGACGGCTCCTATGCTTAATGACACCCGAACACATCTCTAACCTATCACTCAAATTGCTATGTAAATTTTAACCTATAACTACTATTAATTTTAAAGTGGACGGCTAGGTGAATGCATGGAATTTTGACAGAAAAAGTAAAACCATGCAGTATGCATATGCAAATATTTCACTTTATCGTTCATGGTATGCCTACCTACAGGAGGGAAAGAGAGTATTTTCTTTTGTTTTAAAACCAAAAATTTCCAAACAACTACTTGAACAAATCAAAATCAAAGACAAGAAACACTTTCGAAACTCATTTTTCTTTTCTAAAAGCAATCAAAAGGGGAAGAGTCTCTTTTCCTAAAAGAAAAACAAGAAGCACACTACATGCATATGCTCTCTATTTTTCAATTTTTCTTAAAACATAGATAGATCTAACTTAAAACTACAATATTTTTTATTTTGATGAGATAGTACTAATGCAAAAGAGACAAAAGAACACAAAGAACCTAAAAGCTTGTGAGGCTAATCAGAGATCCAATGTCTTATGATCAATAATGATAATGACCTAATCTTAGTAAAAAAAAAATCTTTTTAACAAGAAAAAAGAAGTCCTCTATGGAAACAAAAAATGAAATCAAGATGCTAATCAAATGGTCTTTCTTTCAGTCTTTATAACAGAAATGAAAAGAGAGCTCACTACAGCCTAAGCTTTTCAAAAAAGAATTCCTTTCACAATCACAACCAACAAGCATGGAAGGAAATGGATAATCAACAAGCCTAGTATAGCTTTTGAATTCTTCAATCAAACCAATCTTTTATCACAGAATTTCAAACCATAAGCATTCAGATTCTAACACACAAGCCTGACAGTCAGGGATGAAAGCAAACAAACTCAAATTTTTCACAAAAGATGAGAAAAAAGTAGTCTTGGAACAAGGCCTACCTAGCACCATGCTAGAGGGGTCTTGACAGAGCAGTTCTGGATGAGCACTGCTTCTGGATAACAGGACTCGGGTGGTGGCACCGCATATGGCTAACAGATTTGAGGCAATGGCACCGCTTCTGACCAACAGCACATGAGCGGTTCCCTGGATATATCCAAAACACAAAGGATAACGAAAGATCAAGTTAGAAATTGATCAGATCAAGGAAAAAATTGATGGATTGAATGTAAAAAAGAGCATAAAAAGTCGAAATAATTCAGATCTGAACAGATTTGAAAGTTTCAAACCAAAATTCACTGAGTCAGATGGTAGATCTAACTAAAGAGGGTTTCAAAATGGAGCCTGGATTCGGACAAGATTTCAAGAACTAAGGAAGATCAGATCAACAAATATTTTCACTGCTCCCCAGCAGAGTCGCCAGATTTGTAACCAGGAATATTGCACCTTCTATGGACAGAAGTTGTTCCTCTGGTCTGAATGGTTCAGATCCAGAACAAATGAGTGAACGACAAAGGATGAATATCTTCCCTGAATGTCCTAGACACCTGGAATGCTGCTTCGATAGTGAACCTGTGTACATCCAAATAGATCAAACATGCAAACACATCAAAGCTACCATAAAATCATCTATTTATCTGTGTTAGTGACTAAGGAATCTAACAACATGTACATGTGAAATCAAAATAGCAGTAATGTGGGATGGAAATAAGGTTTGCATTAAGAATGTATGGAGAATATTACAACCATTTCCTTAGTGTCGACAAGCACCTCCATAAGACAAACACTTCATCCCCATAAGCTCCAACTTTGCTCTCTATGCTTTCCAATGACTTGGGCTAAGTGGTCAATCCAATAGCATAACAATACCTCTATAGTTCTCCCCCTCAACTATGGACATGAGCTTGTATTTATAAGGCTCAATGGATAGGGATAGTTGAGAGATTTGTGGATGAGGTGGCTCCAAGATCCTATGATGGGGGATATCGAGCTCAAATTAGCCCACAATGATAGGGATAAGGGAGGACATGAGGATCATGATCTAGAAGCATCTAGAAACTTCTCTTTTTCCCATTCTACCCAGGGTACTGCTTTTCTTCTCTTATGACAGAGCAGTTTAGATGAGAAATGATTTTGGACCAAATACCATAGGTGGTGGCACCGCTTCTTGAAAATAGGATACAAGCGGTGCTGAGCAAGGTACCGCTCATGGGCCACAAGGAAAGCGTGGTGCTAAGTTTTTTCAAGTAGAATTGACAAACAAAGTAATTTTCCACTCTAAGTGCTGGGATTAATGGAAAACATGGAAGTTAAGGGTCTTATCACATGGTGGTGACAAGATTTAGGTATAACAGCTTACCTACCAGGCAACCAAGACATACTCCATCTGATGTTTGGATGAGAGGAAATCCTTCAACCATTTTGTCATTGTGGATTTGCTGGAGATATTTGAAATTGAGATACCCAAATCTTTCATGCCATTTCTTTTTGGTGTTGTTAGCATGATTCAATAGAGTTGTAGGAGGTGAAACGACAAAAAAATTAGAGAACTCATATTCCTTTGAGGCATGATTAGCAATCCCTTTCACTCTGGGATTTCCAGTAGCATTTTCTATTATTTCAACTGAGTCATATTCGAATGTAACTCTCTTGGGAGAGCTTGTATGGGTCATATGATAAACAGACAACAAATTTGCTACAAGAGAGGGAACATAGAGAACACTATTGAACTCACCATGTTGTATTTTAATTGAACCTCTCCTGACATTTGGGATTTTCGATTCATCTCCCATGTGAATGTTAGGTCCTCCTGATAGAGTGAGAGTGGAGAAGGATTTCTTGGGGGAAACCATGTGGTTGGATGCTCCAAAATCAATCAAGTAATCTTTCGACTGAGTAAATCCTTCCTTCAAGGCATGGCATTTCTCATGATCTTCTATTGGTGATCTAGCATCAGACTTCTTTGCTCCTTGTGGAAGGGAAATATTGTTCTTTTCAAGGAGGGCTGACAGATGGTTGATTTGCTTCTTCATGCACTGGATTTCAGGATGAAATCCCTCAGACAATAAGGACACTTATTATTTTCAAACTTTTTCTTTTTCTTGGATCCTGAGGTTCATTCGGAATACTTTTGGCTCTCTTTTGGCTTTGAATCATAGGCTTTGGACTCCTTCCCCTTGTTCTTCCCTTTAGCTTGTGCATTGGTTGAGTCTGACATAAGAAGAGCTTGATTCTTGGAATTTTGGAGGACTCCCATTTGAACCAACGTATCCTGCTTTTGTATTAAAGACTCAGCAAACATGTCTAGGGAACAAGGTTGATTTTAAGAACCCCCCCTAGATTTATATGTATAAAAAATTGCTGAATCTCTCTGATATATAGGAAAATTTGAAGGCAATTTTATCAATAACATAATATGTATGTATAAACAATTTGGTGAATCTTTCATTTTATTATATAATGTTGTAAAATATTGACGAATATTTGACTAATTTATAAGATATTGTAAAATATTGGTGAATATTTAACTTCATTATAAAAAATTGTAAAAACTGGCGAATCTTTCACTCATTTATAAAATATTGTAAAAATAGAGGAACAATAACATTAGTCAAATAACATGAATCACATCATCAACAACAGAACATGTAAACTCACTAGTCGCAACTAGAAGGTGTTAGTGAAACACAACTGCACTAGCTAGACTCAAGGAAAGTGGGGACTCCACTTGTTATCTCATCCATTAATGGTCCAGAGTACATGTGGGGACGTGAATCTTGACAAACCGATAAACTGAAAGAATCATACATTATGCTCAATCTTTCCCTCCACTAGCCAATTGTGGTCATGGAGGCTAATACAATTATGCATTGTAATTATGCCAATTGATTATTGCATTAGATGAATGTTGGTCTCGTGCCAATACGTATCCTACAATCAATGCATAGGAACCTAGTGCATAGACCATTTTTCTATTCGCTTAGATGTGTAGAGCTCATTTATTTTTTGAATAATGATAAGTATTTACAAAGAAAATATACAATCAACATAAATGAATCGAAAAAGTGAAGACAATTAATTCATGCAACTAAAAGGTAATACACACATCTTTTCTCAAACCCTGAATCAATGGAAATCGACTAAAACCAATCTTGGTTTAAGATACAACAAAGGGTTAAATCAAGCATCAAATGAGAACTAAAAGCATTCAAGGGACTAAAACAATATTTAACCAAAATACACACAAACTTCAAAACTCGACAAAATTCTTCAAACAAAACCAATAAACAAACCATTAAAAATTTTCAAGATATTCGTGCTAAACACCAACATGGTTTCATGTACTTGAATGAGCCCATTCTTGCTTAGCAAAAGTGTTGTCAAATTAGTTATTTATCCTTTAATATTAGGAAACTATCTATGTGAAGAGATAGCTCCTAGGCCTTGCTTTCTGAAATTCCAACATCATTTCCTATCACATACAAGAAAGAGACAATGTAAGAGATAAATATCAAACCATCAATCTTAAAATAAGATGCATGAAGGTAATGTAGCTCAAATCATCATTACAACAAAAAAGTACAATGTAGAATCTATTTTTACCGAAAAAAAAACCTCAAATTCAAAACATTCAATGAAGAAACATGAGATGGAATTTGCACATATAATTCTTCAATAGATCATCTTTGTTGGTTCATTCTTCAGTTGTTCGGCTCCCCTTGAGGTTGTTTTTTCTCTTCATATTTCATTATATCTACTTCTCCTAATTATTGTCCTTCATCCTATGAGATGTGAATTCTGCTTCATAATGTCACTGACTTCTCAAACTCTTTCTTCATACATCACTAGTCTTTGCTTATGTTTGTTGGAAATATATACTTATATAAAACTGACATGTATTTAGCTCCTCTCTACAATTATAGCATTCATTCTCTTTCAACATTCCTTCCATTTGGAACGAACTGGTTGCTGATTGTTGGTTCTTGTCCTGCATCCCCCAGCCAAAATTGTTGTTAGGTTAGATGTGGTTTTTCCACCTTTCAAGCAAGGGCTGGGTGTTTTAGTTTTTTAACTCATTGTTACTGAACCTTGAGGTGTTATATATTAATATGGCGTTGGTGAAATTTGAAGAATTCCAGAATTTGGTGGGAATCCCATCACTCCACCTTAATATCCATTCCTCAACATGAAGTCCTTGACAGAAGGACTACCAGCAAAACAAATCACAGTAGGTCTCTTGCCATAATGGTTATTTAATCTTGCTTATGCATCTTCAACCTCCATATTTGTTGAAATTCTCTTTCCATGCACATTTCTCTGAAAACTCAACATTACAAAACCCTGAGGAGAACTTGCATTCCTGTTGGGAGTGGTGACTTGGGCATACCTGCTAGTATCTATTTGACCTTGTTTCTTGGAAGGAGATACCTTGTCTCCCTGGTTACATAGGGGCACTTTGGTGCAATTTCCAACTATGACATTGGAAGGTACCTTCTAAAATTTCTTGTTCTCCGATATTTCTCAAAGCTTCTTGAAATTCTCAGGCAAGCCTTTTCCTAGCTTCCTTTCATCCTTTGGAACTTCTTTAGAATTTGAACCTACGAGAAAACTATGATTCTTCTCTAAAAGTGTTAAGCACGGAGATATGTTATCCTTTCCATCAAATCTTCTAGAAGAATATCCATCTCCTTTTCAATCCTTAGACGCATCTATTTTATTTTGGTTTAATTTCCTTCCAATGTTATCTTTCTGCCCTTCAAACTTTTCTTCTTTGAGACAGCCTACCTTGCTAGGAGTGCTTCTTAACTGAGGCCTAGATGACCCAGATTTCTTCTGAACCTAAGGGCTCGTCCCACTAGAAATTCTCTTTGTCGTCATTTTTTCATTCTTTTTCTTAAATCTTGGTTGGTATTTCGAACTATATTGAAGAAATTTAACAAATACAACCCTTCCTTTTTTCTCTTCTCATAACTCCCTTTTCGAGGACCATTCCTTGTCTCTATATTATTTGTAATTATCATTGGTGTGTTTTTGTCATTAGATTTGTGTTGAATACCAACTACTTGGGATGGTGTCTCACAAGCATTTTGTAACTTCAATTCTGCTAGTTTTTGTGTAAGACAAGAGATTTCCTTCTCTAGATCTCCATTTCCCAAATCAATTCAATAATTTTTCACAAGTGTTTCATCTTTACCTCCAATTTCTTTGTGTTCAATTGCAGAATCATTGTTTGTGGCATCTACAAAATTTTGGGAAGTAGAGTCTTCAATGTAAAACATAACTTTATTTGAATATGGCAGGTCTTTTCCTTTAGTACACACAGCAAGAGCCTCTCTCTTTGTCATGGATGTTTGACCCTGCACTAGAAGGGGAGTGTAACAAGTGCTAGTTGTGGACTCAACATTTAATTCTTATTCTCCTAAGAGGAATTGATATCATCTCCCTTGCCTTAGCCTTTACTGGCAAGATTAGTTATAGTAGGATTGGAAACCTTGTTAGCTCCACTCTTTACATCACATTCTTTGCCTTATTTTATAAATTTGACATCTTCTATTGAAAATTCTCTACAGTAAATAGCATTGCTCCACACAACTCTGTGGTTTTTCATTTTCAACAGTGAGGGACACTAGATATCGATTTTCAATGTGTCGGGTTTTCTCTCCAGAAATGTAAATGTCATTTGTGTTGCTATCTCTATCGTCTTTGGAACAAATTCTCCTTGAGATATGAAACTTAGTTGAGATCTTCTCCAAAAATATCTCTCTTTGTACTTTAAGACTGCCATATACTACTGTTGTTTATGATCCCTTTGAGGACTAAAAAATAACTTTAATCATGGTCATCAAGTTGTCCTTAATATAAATTTATAACCTATGTACAAATAGTCCTATGACTATCATATAGCGTCCCAGGAAGTGATGCTAAATAACTTAACAAGACGTCAAATGGCATGGATTTCTATCCTCAAGTCTACTCACTTTTTCACTTTGTTGTTATCAAAGACAAACATTTATCATGCTTGTTGATCTTAGACTTGTATAGAAAGTTGTTTATGGTTCAAAATAAGATGGGTAATCTTCCAAAGTTTTCTTCATCATTTGAATCTACTTAAAGCGAATTGTTGGTCTGCAAATTTGTCGTAAGACTTGGAATACTATCATTCGGATATACCTGGTCTTTATCTAGTTGTGTAATGAAGACTTTTTCATTCTCCTCTTTGAACAAGTTATTTTCATGGGATTTAGATTGTTCTTTCCTTATCCAAAATTTGATGAACCTTTTTCCTACAATCTCTTGATGAAAAACATCTACATTCCCAAGTCTTATGTCCATGGTTGTTACAATTCCAGCACTTTACGATATACTTGGCATAACCAAATTCTCTTCTAGTATAAAACCCGCAGACAACAACATCGATAGAATGCCATCAAGTAGAAAATTGCATAACTTCATCCATAAATGCAATAAGTAAGGAAGATGTTCTATCTACTAACATAGTAGCAGAAGTGGCAAAAATTATGGAATTTGAATGCAAGGATTGTAAAAAAGAAAGAGACCATGAAAGCACAGATGCTGAGAAGCACAAAGGTGTTTCATCTCTATTTTTGAAAGGAAATTGTTATGAAGCAAACACAATTCAAGTCATATATACAACACCATAACTTGTTGAGACCTTCTACACAAAGGATGATGCAGTGGTGGCAAAACAAACAATGATATTAGAAGAGCCACATGAAGAATGAAACATAACACTTAACAGAGATGCAATAACAGAGATAGATATTCCAACTACTGATGAAGTAATAGACAATGCAAAATTTATGGAACTTGAAAGTAATGGTTTTGAAATTGTAGAAGAGTCAGAACCATACATATTTGGTACATTGACAAACATCAAATAGTCTTGTGTCAAGGTTCATAACAACAACATAAGGAATCATACAGTAATCCAGCTAGCATTGCAACAACCGAAATTGTTGATACCCTCTCAACAAGAGACGAAGCAAAAATAGTAGACTTGGCAGTAGTGGAAGAACAAGATAAAGAATTTAGTAGAGCTCCAACTAATGCTGCAACAAAAGAGGCAAATTATTTTCTCACCGATACAATAACATAGGACAAGGATGTAGAACATGAAAAGGAAATGGGAAAAATTCATAAAAGACCAAAACCATAGCTGCAAATGAGAAACCTTTAACCTCATCTCCAGCTCTAGAAGAAAACATGAAGAACCATAGGCATATACATATATCGATGTACAAACATAAGTTTCAAATACCATTCACACACAGTACAATTTGTCAAAAGCAGACCTAACTATAACTTTTGGAGCACTACATAAATTCTCAAACATAAAAGCTTCTGAAAGAGTAATAGAAGTGTAGATGTTATATCCATCTATGGAGTAGATGAGAGTGAAGTGGATAAAGTTAAAAGAAATAAAGTGGAGAAAGCAGAAGAACCAACAAGTAAATATGTTTACAGACAACAATCAAACTCACCTACAGCTATGGAAGAACAAGTTGAATCAGATATGGCACCATCTACCAATGTAGTAAATGATATTGCTAAGAAACTTTCTATCATTTCTTCTTGTCATTGCAGATGTGGAAAAGGGAATATTCTTTGAAACCAAATTATGGATCAAATACAAAGAGTACCAAGGAATATTACCTTCATGAAAAACATCAAACATATTGTAAAGCCTCGTCTTTGCTTTCAATTGAACCTACAATGAAAAAATGGAAAACATAATCACTCTGAGAAGCCCTCATCATTAATTAATCAAACTTCATCAGGTTTCTTAAAATGCCTCGTTAAAAGAAACCTAGCACTATAATATGATGAAAATTGAACTTTAATCAAAATGAAAACCTAAAAACAAGGGATGCTTGATATAAAGGGAACATACCTTTCTTGCCATAAAAATGATATCATCAATATACCTTGGGAATATATGGACCTTCCACACACATTATGTTGAAATTCAAAATATACCATTGATCCAATACAACATAAGAACATATTTATGGATGTATAGAGAAGTTTGTAATATGAGATAATTTAATTTTCCAATATGAGATCATAGAAGTTAGGACAAAGCAAGGTTATGGAGTTATAGAGAAAATTACTTGTGATTAGGAGATGTGAGGCTATATGTGTGGAATGCACCAACACTCTTTTCTTTCAAATTTAAATTTTTTCTTTGAAATTTAGGACACTATCTATGTGAAAAGATAGGCCCCAACTTCATAAAACTCCAACTGCACTTCGTGTCACAAACAAGAAAGATAATGTAATAGTTAAATAATAATCATCAATATTAAATAACTAACATCAAGGAAATGCAGTCCCAATCATCAATGTTACAACAAAAAACAAAAAATGATAGAATCTACTTTTACCTTAAATGCAGCCTCAAATTGACATATAGTGATGTTGCTACCATATAGTCTTTTCAACCTACTTCAAAAATAGAGGAACAACAACATTAGTCAAATAACATGAATCACGTCACCAACAATAGAAGATGTAGACTTGTGAGTCACAGCTGGAAGGTGCTAGTGAAACACAACTACACTGACTAGATTCAGGGCAAGTGGGGACTCCACTTGTTATCTCGTCCCTTAATGGTCCAGTGGACATGTGGGGACCTGAATCTTGACAAATCGATAAACTGATAGTAATTACAGAATGGCGAGAACAAACATATGGATAGAAGATCCATTGTTTAAACATCTTCAAAATATGCACAGTATAACAAGAATACCAAATCATAATTTTACTTCAATCCATCACTGACATAGAGGTTCGTGTTAATAACATAAATAACACCATATTTTGCAGGGTCGTGAGTCCACATCGTGGCTACCTTAGGTTATACAGAGGCAAAGTCTCAATCTAATACACCAGATTACAATACAGCACAAAGATCGTGGGATCAATTCCCGTAAAGGTATTTACTTAAACACATAAAACTAAAATAAACACATACAGAAGCACAGGTGTAAACCATTATCTTTATTATAGAATAAAAACACATAAGATGGTTGTAAGCCCATGGGTGCCATTACCTACAACCAATTATTCATATGTTTTTACATAGACACATACACCTTTATGTATCACAATTTAACTAGCTTAAGAAAAATGTTAAGATGGTCGTAATCCTATCCAATAGCTACCATCATAGCATGTATTATATATAAAGAGATTATAAAAGAGAATGAAGGAAATGTGTTTGTTTCAATGATCATAAGACTATCCACGATGGTAGTTGAAGGATTAAACAAAATCAACATAAATAATTGCACAGAGTAAAATAACGAAGCATCATTGGGTTAATACCTAGAGGAAGTCGGATTTAGTTTCATTTAAACCATCACAAGGATATATTAAAATATAAATTTTACAGAGTGGCTATAATCCCATCGTTGATGGCTCCACTGTAAATTCTAATCACCTATGTTATAAACTATTTGGGAATAAGACCCATCAAGGGAACCCCAAACCCTACCATGGTTTTAAGTAAACTAAAGTATTTCATTACGTTACAGTTCCAAGTAATGGCTATAAGCCGACACAACCCGAAAAGGGTTTTTAAACACAACCATTTACAAGTTTAAACCAACGAAAAACCACTTATCTTAACCATTGTGGCCACCAAGAAGCCCTTGCGACCTCTTCCCAACGAGACCTGCAACACAATTTGGTTGGGTTAGCGTGTATACTGCAAGTTAAAAGAAATTTTCTTAAAACGAAACCAAATTTTTGAACCAGGTTTGAATGTAGACTTACCTGGGCATTTGGAAACACGATCCTGGGAGGAGGTGACCCTGTCACCTTCCTCTCCAGTGTAGAAACCTGCAAGTAAACCTTATTACAGTCAGTACATTGTATTTATTTTTTAAAAACCAGAGTAAAAATTACTGCGTCTTGAACTCTTACCTTTATGTTTGGCAATGAGGGCCATGGGTCGGCTCCTCCAAGTACCCTTATCCATCCACAGTCTGCAGACACCAAAACATATTAGTAAAATGAAGAAAGTAAACTACTCAACAAACCTTTTAAATTGCATAAAAAAGTTATCAGTTACGCTTACCTTGGGAGGAGACTGTTCATGGTTTTGGAAGCATCGTTTAGTCGTTGGAGCTCCGGTGTGGTTGGCAACATGTCAGGGTAGATGGGGAAGCATTTGCTACCATAGAGTAATGCGAAAAATTCCACTAACCCTGTGAAAAATCGATATGGGACAACACAGAGCAGAGCTTGGCTCTGGGTCGGCCTCCGTGAAGTAAAAACAACTCAAATGCAAAACTCAAACAGAGTAAAGGCCCCTTTAAAAACCCTATCGAACTTTAACAATCTCACCATCTAGGTGTAGGGAAGGGATTAAATCCCGTACGACCATGTCCTGGATACGGTGCCAACTCGCAACGAGGACATGTTTAAATGTCAAACGGAGGTACAAATTTAATTGCATGGATGAAATACTTACAAAACTATCATTGTGAATCCAACCATGGATATTGCTTAATGGCCAAACATATGACCTATGCCTTGGATCTTTGGAGTATAACACATCTTATGTTATAAAGAAACCTTATAAAATGTTAATTAACCTTGCATCAAAACCACACCATGCATCATGTACGCATATGCTAGAACCTTTGTCGAGTTGGTTTTGGGACATAATGCCATTGTGGGTTATGACTAGATCCATACCTCTCCCATGGTCAAATATAATATGTGTTAATACAAATGCTTATACCTTAGCGCTAGGTTAGTAGGCTAAGGTATTGGGGAAGGTTTTAATCATAACATAGAACTAGGAATAAAAACATTAAACCATATAATCATGTTAAAACCATATTGCATGCATAGTATAGGTTATGCATTATAAGCTATAAACCATGGCTAAAATCATATGAGATAGTATTTATTCATGCACATCAAGGACTATAAAGAGATGCATCAAAACCAACACATATAGGGTCATGCCAGCCACATAGTATGTAAAGCCCTTACTTTTATTAATATTAATAGGTCGTTGTATGGAGGACCATATGCTTACAAACCCTAAGCCTCTCACACTTTGGGGAATGTCTTTACATACATAGTGTAAACTATGTTAAGGACAAAACCCTAAGAGTATAAGATAAATAAATAAAGAACAAGTAAACAAAGTACATCACCTGAGTGAACATGGCCGAAGGTTCAGGAAGGAACTACCCATCGTAGGCATGAGCAAACGTGTCATTAAAACTAGCAGCAACAAAACATAGGATTGTACTAAATAAATGTAAAAGGTATGCATGTAAAAACCTAAAAATGAAAACATTTTTAGGTGTGTTACAAGTATATATTTTTAACTTTATTATATAGATTTACATTTATTTAAATTATATTGTTATATAATTAATTAAAGTTATTATAGATAAGAATCATTCCATTTTTTTATTGGATTTTTTTGTTATGTATTTTTTGCTTATAATATTCTATCCTTATTTCTACTTAAATTATGTTCCTATATTTTAAATAATAATACATTAAATAAAAAATAAAAATAAAAAGTAAATAAATAAAATAGACTATTAAATTGTATTAATAATGTATTGCATTTATATGATTATTGGATTTTTTTGCTATGTATTTTTTGCTTATAATATTCTATCCTTATTTCTACTTAAACTATGTTTCTATATTTTAAATAATAAAACATTAAATAAAAAATTAAAAAATGTAAATAAATAAAATAGACTATTAAATTGTATTAATAATGTATTGCATTTATATGATTAGAAGTCCAAAAAATAGTTATAAATATAGAGATAAATTAATAAATAATTTGTTTTTTAAGTTAAAAAAATTTAATTTATTTTCAAAACAACTTTATTAAGACTAAAAACAAAATATTTTTTTATATTTAATTTAAAACAACTTTACTAAAACTAAAAACAAAATATTTTTTTATATTTAATTTAAAACAACTTTACCCAAACTAAAAACAAAATAATTGTTTTTTTAAGTTTAAGAAACCTAACCATCATTAATTAATTAATTATTAAATAATAATAAATAAATTTTTAAACTAACTGTTTATTGAATAACACTAAATGAATAGACTACTTTCATCCGTTGATGTACTTCTTTGTTGAATAGAAGGCACTTGGATGAAGAGAATTTATACTCCTAACTAAAAGATAATTATATTGACAATTTATTATGAAATTTTTATAATTATAAAATTTGAAAAAAATAATTGTTTAATGGTTAATTTTTAAATTATTATTATACAAATATATAGTTTATCATTTAGTTAAATAGTAGTTTTAACTTTAATTAATTTATATACTTTTTCAAAACTTTTACATAACTTTTATAAAATTCATATATTAATTTAATATTTTAAAAATAAAATTATAATTTTTTTTATTTTTTAAAATCTACTTTTTCATTTTATGATTGGTTCATTTTGATGATTTAACTAAATTTCTTTAGAGTGCAAATGAAACTGTTAAATATAAACAATATTTAAATAAAAAATATATATATATAACAATGTCAAGTGTCTTGTTTATTAAAATAACAATAATGACTAATCTTAAAAGATGTACCAATCACATTACAATGATTGATTATAACTATATCACTATATATACCTTTTATTTAAATATAATAAACTTTTTTAAATTTATTTATACACATCAATATATTATAATGATTTTTTTATAAAAAAAATTAGAAATAAAATCTAACAATATATAACAATGACAAATGTTTTGTTTATTAAAATAGCCATCATGACTAATCTTGATAGATGTGACAATCACATCACAATGAATGAATATAGCTATATCACTATATAAAACTTTTATTTACATATAATATATATATATATATATAAACTTTAACATATTATAACAATTTTCTATATAAATTTATTGAATAACATTTTTAAACTAAAATTTTTAAATATTTATTTTGATATTCAAATAAGTTTTTTTCACATTTCATAAACTAACATATTGATGAAACTAAATATTGATTTTTTTTATATTTCTAAAAAAATATGTATTGGTTTATTTAAGTATGATGATTAATTACGCCGTAAGGCGTTTTTCTCCGAAGAAGTTCGGAAATCCACTGTTCCATTTCGTCTATGGAACCAATGAGCTGTGGACGCGTGTTCGATACAGGATGTGTTGCGTGTTCGATACAGGATGTGGACGCGTGTTTGATTTTTTTGACGATCTGGAGGTTCCGTTGTTTAATTTACCCTGGCGTGTTCGATGAATGGTTTCGACAGTCAGGCCCGGCCCGAATCCGAACAGGACTCCCACATCTAGCCCCTCTCCGGTTGTTGAACATCCTTTTCCTCGAGAGGACTTCCTCATCTCGTCCAAGATGAAGTGCACGACTTTCATTCTCAACCACGGCCATTGCTGCTGGCGTGCAGTCCCGAAGCTCGCTGGTGATAAACAGTTTGATCGTTTTTTGCTTTTTCCATTTGTGGCTTCTTTTAATATTTTTCTGAATCTGTGTGCTAATAAGAAAAGTTTGAGCCTTTTTCTTGCAGGGTTGCTTAGATGTGGTAAAAGCTGCAAATTAAGGTGGACGAATTACCTACACCCGGACTTGAAACGAGGAGTTTTATCAGAATCTGAAGAACAGCTCATTATTGATCTCCATTCCCAGCTTGGTAACAGGTGATTTTGAATATTGAGTTGTACTTTAGTTAATTGTGACTGCTGATCATGCTAAGCAGTTGAGGAATATACCTATTTCATGGGGTTTTGCAGGTGAGGAATATACCTATTTCATGGGGTTTTGCAGGTGGTCTAAGATTGCGGCACAGTTTCCTAGACGGACAGATAATGAAATCAAGAATTACTGGAATACCCATATCAAGAAGAAGCTGAAGCGTATGGGTATCGATCCCGTGATGCACCATCCAATTATCGATCAAGCCGAGAGCAAACCAAGCATAGCTGCATTGAACGAAGCAAGATCATAGGAGCAACAAGCATGGTATCTGTTACATTATCTACATCTCTTTCCTCCTTGCCCCTCCTACCTTGCAATGCTCAAATCCCTCACCAGCCCCACAAACCCCCATGTGGACACTTACTTTTTCCAGCGAGAACACCAATTTCCTACTCAAATGCGTCGATTACCAGAGGTTTGGATGATACCCACATGACATTTCCCAGGTTAGTGTCTTCATTTGGTCGTGGGTTCAAATCCCAGGCTTACATAGACGCATGGGCTGCTGCTACGGGTGGG
>LPNX010619906.1:2892-14724 GCA_001517045.1 Pseudotsuga menziesii | reverse complement strand
AGGATTCTCCAACTTCCACTGCTGCTAGGGGCTCTTCTTGAAACTGAACACACCTTTCAATGAAGGCTTTGTTTGTGCTCAAATTGATAAGCTTGTACCATTTTGAATCTTTAGAGTACCCAACAGATAGACACTTTTGGCTTTGGGGCTGCAAAGCCTTCCTCTTTTCTGTTGGAATTCTAGCCCAAGCCCTTGAGCCAAAAATCCTGAAATGGGTCACATCTAGCTTGTGCCCACTCCATGCTTCAAAAGGAGTCATACCATCAAGATGTTTATGAGGCACCCTATTTTGGATATAGGCTACACAGTTTATAGCTTTGGCCCAAAACTTTGGTGTCAAAGTCTTAGCCTCCAACATGCAGGTTGCCATCTCTTTCAGTGATCTGTTCTTCCTCTCAGCAACACCATTCTGCTGTGGTGTGTAAGGGATAGAATGCTACATCTGAATACCTACATCTGCACAATATTGAATGAACTCATACTTGACATACTCACCACCATTGTCAGATCTGAGGACTTTGAGTTTCCTCCCAGACTAGTCTTCAACCAAAGCCTTAAAGACTTTGAAGAGGCCAAAAACTTCAGACTTGTGTTTCAAAAAGTAAACACAGCAATACCTGGAAAAGTCATCTATGAACGTGAATGCATATTTGGCCTGACTCATTGACATATGAGGAAATGGTCCAGAAACATCACTGTGGATCAACTCAAGAGGTGCAGAGGTTCTCTCATGACTAGCTCTCTCAAATTTATGCTCTGGGTGTTTTCCTAAGATGCAACCTTGACAGACTCCTTTGGAAAACTTAATCTTGGGTAACCCTATGACCATTTATTTTTCACTAATATCAGAAAGATACTTTTAATTGAGGTGGCCAAATATTTCATGCCAAAGCTTTCTTGCCTCATTAGCATGAATCAGAAGAGCAGAGGGGTTTGAGTAGGGTAGGAAGTGTGAGAACATGTATACATTCGAAGTGTGATTTGCAACTCCTTTTGCAATGACTTTACCACTTGAGATCTCTGTGATCTCAATTTCATCAGGGGAGAATATGACCTTCTTTGGAGACCCTGTGTGGGTCATCTGATACACTGATAAGAGGTTAGAGGCAAGACCTGGAACATACAATACATTACTGAACTTACCATGGTCAAGATAAATCCTCCCTTTGCCCAAAATTTCAGTGAGAGAGTCATCTCCTAATACTATTGGTGGACCTTTCTACATGTCAAGTGAGGTGAATTCCTCCTTGGTCGAAACCATATGTCTTGAAGCTCAAGAATCAATGATGAAATTAGATGAGCTTGATGTGCCAACAACCAATGCATGAACTCTCTCTTTGTCTTCTAAATTTGATCCTTCTTCCCTCTTCTTTGAGCTGTCTGGAAGGGAGATGCCATTATTCTCTAGGTTTGGGTCAGCATGTCAATTTGTTTCNTCTCTCTTTGTCTTCTAAATTTGATCCTTCTTCCCTCTTCTTTGAGCTGTCTGGAAGGGAGATGCCATTATTCTCTAGGTTTGGGTCAGCATGTCAATTTGGTTCTTCATGCAGGAGCTTTCAGAATGATTTCCCTCACTGCAGTATGCGCACTTGCTCATTTCTCCTTTGTTCTTCTTCTTCTAGGGGTTCTTCTTGGAACCTTGAGGCTCCTCTGGAGACTTGTTCGTGTCTCTCTTATGCTCAGGTGGATTCTTAGCTTTCTTCTTTCCTTTTGAATCCACTCTCAAATATCCAGCAACTAGATCTTGGTCTTTGGAAGGTTTTATGGTCCATCACCAGTTTATCTTGTTCTTATGTGAGAGATTCCATGAAATCTGCAAGGCTAGGGATTTTCCAGGCTCGAGCTGTCAACTTTGTGGCATAGAAGGTCAACACAAACACTGAATAGTCAAGGCCAAGCTTCGAGAGTATGGAAAAAACCAATTTTTCATCCTTCTTTTCAATCCCACATTGTTTTCTCTGCAAAACAAGTGCTTTGAACTTGGAAAAATAGAGTTGCAGGGATTCAAAGCTATTGGGACTCAGGGAGGTCAATTCATTTTCAATTTTATGTCCCCTCATCTCATTTTTATTACCAAAAATATCAACAAGATTCTCCCATACTTCATTCGGTGATGTTAATCCATCAAGATGGAAAAGGAGGTCTCTAGATATGCTCAGACACAGGAGACCATAGGTCTCATCCCTCCTGTTGTGCCATTTAATATTCTCTACAACTGCATTGGGCTCTACTTCTGTTTCCATAGTCACTCTATAGAGGCCTTTCACTCTCAAAAGTATCTCCATCTCTTCTTTCCATTCAAAGAAGTTAAATGGAGTCAAGATGATCTTCTGAGATTGATCCATAGCTCAGAAATTGTCCCTTCAGTCAGCAAAATGCTCCCAGTCAATGATGTCGAACCTGTAATACAAATTGGAAGGAGAGAAATCAATATACAAAGGCTCTGNTAGCTCAGAAATTGTCCCTTCAGTCAGCAAAATGCTCCCAGTCAATGATGTCGAACCTGTAATACAAATTGGAAGGAGAGAAATCAATATACAAAGGCTCTAATACCATGTGTAAATTGAACCTAGTTGTTAGAACAATTACACTCACAACAATTGCCAATTACATATGCAAATTACTCACAAAAGGAGACTGAATATGGAGCAGAACACTAATCTGTATTGAATAAGTGTACAATAACCAAACCTGTGAAGTCNATTACACTCACAACAATTGCCAATTACATATGCAAATTACTCACAAAAGGAGACTGAATATGGAGCAGAACACTAATCTGTATTGAATAAGTGTACAATAACCAAACCTATGAAGTCNAAAAAGGGATCTCAGATAGGTGAATGTCTTCTATGTGAAACTCTTGGTGAAAATGTCAGTAGTTTGCTCTGCATATGACAAATACTGCAAGGCTATCACCTGATAATGCACCAAGCTCTGGATGTAGTGCATGTGTATATCAATGTGTTTGGTANAAAAAGGGATCTCAGATAGGTGAATGTCTTCTATGTGAAACTCTTGGTGAAAATGTCAGTAGTTTGCTCTGCATATGACAAATACTGCAAGGCTATCACTTGATAATGCACCAAGCTCTGGATGTAGTGCATGTGTATATCAATGTGTTTGGTCCTCTATCTCTACACTAAATTAGTATAAATCTTGATTTCACTTTGATTATCACAGGAAATGACTGTGGGTGAATCAAATGAAAATCCAAGTTCCTGAAGAATACCTTGCAACCACACACATTGTGTAGCTGCGTTCACTGCTCCTCTGTACTCGGCCTTAGCTGAAGAGAGGGATATGGTGTGTTTCTCCTTGATTGGATAGCATATGGGACCATGTGCAAGCATGAAGACATAACCTAAAGTGGATTTCCTATCAATGGGATCTCCAACCCAATCAAAATCAATAAATCCAACTGGTTCTAGTGGAGAACCAGAAGCATAGTGTACCCCAAAGTGTATGGTTCCTTGCACATAATGCAGGATCATTTTGGAAGCCTTCCAATGGATATAATGAGGCCACTACATATATATAGAAAAAAAACCTACAACACATTCCAACCCAAAGTGTATGGTTCCTTGCACATAATGCAGGATCATTTTGGAAGCCTTCCAATGGATATAATGAGGCCACTACATATATATAGAAAAAACACCTACAACACATTCCAAATCATTTAGGGAGTGTGTAAGATACAGTAGACTCCCAACTGGTTGTTTGTACAACGAGTTGTCTACCAAAGGAGATGCACCAAATTCACCTACTTTTATGAAAGGAATGGGCACTTGGATGCCTTAAATTCAGACATGTTAAAATTCAATAACAGTTTTGTAGCATACTTTGGTTTTCTAAACTTGATCCTGACTTCATATTTCTCAATTTCTAATCCAAGAAATTGCCTCAACAATCCAAGGTCACTCATGGAGAATTCACTGTGCCAAAAAGACTTAATTGATCCAATTTATTTAGTGCAGATACCCGTAATCAAAAGTTCATAAACATACAGCACTATGACCTGCAACAAGTCACCAATATTCTTCAAATACACATTATTATCATACTTACATCTTTCAAAGCCGAGAAAAAGCAGAAAATTGTCCATCTTGGCATACCAATCCCTGGGGCTTGCTTGAGGCCATAGAGAGACTTCTTTAACCTGCATACATGTGAAGTATCATCAATGAAACCTTTATTTTGTTGCACATATATATCCTCTTGAATGCCACCATGAAGAAAATCACTCTTCACATCCATGTGGTGAACCTCCCAGCGCTTATATGTAGCAATAGATAAAACTAGCTCGATAGAATCCATCTTTGCAATCGGTGAAAATGTCTCTATATAGTCCACTCCTTGGAATTGAGAGAAGACTTTAGCAACCAAATTGTCCTTATACTTTATATTTGAACCATCGGCAACCAATTTTTTCCTACATACCCACTTGCATTGCACTACTTTCCTCTTGGAAGGAAAGGGAACCAATTCCCAAGTCTCATTGTCTTGCAATGATTTGAACTCTTCTTGCATGGATGTTTTCAATATTTTTCCAATTGATGCTTCATGATATGTTTGAGGATCATATCCAACCATCATGAATCATCTCTCATCAATATTCAATTCACAAGCAGAGAAAGCATTATGAAATTGAGATCTAGTCTTCCTAGAATCATGAGGATTGCCAGTAAGATCCCCAGCTGCTTCAATGGTTTTCTCATCCCATTTGGGCCAAATGGGTGAGTCATGATTTGAATTCATGACATCATCATCATTAGAAATATCAGAATCATAAAATTGAGAAAATTATTCATCACTTACATCATCATGGAGTAGAGGATGTGAGCATTCCCCATGAGCTAGTTCGGTATGTTGCATGAGCTCATCTTCAAACTGTGCACTCCTTTCTCTTAATGTATTTTGAGATGAGGGATAAAAGAGATTTTATCCATTTTAATATTCAGAATATATAACCATGATGGAATCCTTGATTTGAGGCTGCAATGCCTTTCTTTTCTCTAAAGGAATCCTAACTCAAGACTTTGAGCCAAAGACCCTGAAATGCGAAACACTTGGCTTGTGACCACTCCAAGCCTCATATGGTGTTTTTTGTTATATTTTTTATCATTAAGCTAGCATTATATTAGGATATTTAACTGAGAGAATAACAAGCACAACAATCAAACACAAGAGACAATGAACATAGTGTTTTTCCTTGGGGAAACCATAAATGGAGAAAACCCTACAACTTCCTCAGAGATAGAATCAGCACCAAAAGTAAAACCCAAAAATAGTAAGATGATCTCCCAACAGCAGTAGCCTCTTTCTTCCTAGCCCAAGTGTCTTCTTCTTCCTCAGCTATGTGCTACAACTGAGTGTGAGTGAGTGTGTGATAAATAAAGAGACTCACTCTCTATTTATACTAATTCCTGACTTGACAATAACCTACTAGGGACGACTTCTCTAGGAGATTCTAATAAACCTAGTGCCCCGGGACGACTTCTCTAGGAGAGTCTAATAAACCTAGTGCCCCGGAACTGTGTTTCCTATTTTGTGGATTGGTAAATGTTTACATTTCAATATGATATATGATTTGCCTAACCTGCATCTATATATATGAATTGCTTTGTATCTGGAAGAGTGTTTATTAACAGGTGAAGGAGGAACTATCCTGGAGACTTTGGAAGTGGATCAGAGAGGGAGAAGCTAGCTTGGATCAACCTTCATATTTTACAAGTAATTTCCTGCTACTTTCCTATTTCCTATTCTGTGCTTTTAGAGTCAAACTGTCTGCAAGTTATGAGTATGTTGGTAACCCCCCAGACCTAGTTTATTAGGTGAATTATCCTGTACAACAAGGCCGTACACTCACACAGGAGGGTGTTGAGGTTTAGTTGGGATTTTACCAGTGATTCTGCCGTGTAGATGGATTCGCTAGGTTTGGGTGAATTTGTAGTGATTGTAAAAGTTCCATATTTTCTCATAATAAAATCTATATCTGACTACTGCACAGGTTTGGGGATTTCCATACCCAAAATAATAGTGTCAATATTGTGAGGTGATGTTGTGAATTATTTCTCAATTTTATATTCCCCTGCATACTGTAAAATATATTCATGTGTGGTTATCGGCTGATATTTTGCATGCATTGTTTAGCCCTAGTTGAATATTAAAGGAAAATTTACAAGTCCTAAATATGCCAACCTCTAGCATTTCAGCANTTCATGTGTGGTTATCGGCTGATATTTTGCATGCATTGTTTAGCCCTAGTTGAATATTAAAGGAAAATTTACAAGTCCTAAATATGCCAACCTCTAGCATTTCAGTAACCATACACTCAATTTCACTCTTCTAGATATAGGGATATCGGTAAGGTTTGATGTTAGGAGGAACACTTCCTAGAATTAAGTGGATAGCATGATCAAAGTCTTGAATAGGTGGAAGACCTCTAGGAATATCTTCAAATACGTTGGAATGCTTATTAATGACCCTTTAGAAATATGGGGAGGTAAGGAACTTTGAGGTTTGAACATATAATGAGCATAATTTTGAAACTACACCTTGATGTCCCTTTTTTAACAACTTTGTCATACCATTTGAGCTTACCACCTTGATTGGTTTTCCTGTGATACCATTTAACTCATATTCTTTTCCTTCCCATGAAAATTTCATGAAAGGTTTTTTAAAATTAAAAGCCATTATTCCCAATGATTGTAATGATTGGACACCTAAGACAACATCAGCGCCAAGCATTGGGATAGAAATCATTGGACTATTCAATACATATTCCCCCATAGACAGATTGATATTATGGCATTTTCTTGAGCAATTTATAGTTCCTCCATTTGCAATGATTACTTGAAACTCTGGTGCTAGATATACAAAGCAATTAAGAACTTTGACTAATTTACAATGAATGAAATTATGAGTACTTTCAAGATCAATCAACACTATCAGCTTCTTGTTTTTGGTGTATCCCTTGATCTTGAGAGTTTGAGGAGTGTTAATTCCAGCCAATGCATGACAAGATATGGTGGGAGTAATTTATTCTAAAGTATCCTCTTCTATTTCTTCTAAAGTCACATCTTCTTGGGATGCTCCCTCTTCTTTTGGTTCTTCCTCTTCACAATCTGTGTAGAATAATTTTTTCTCGCTACACTTATGTCCTTTACTATACTTGTTGTCACAATTAAAGAATTATCATTTTTCTCTTCTTTCATCTAGTTGTTGGGGTGTCAACCTTTGTGGTGGTTTAGAAGAGGGAACATTATTTTCTCTGTATGTGTTGGATAAGGCCTTTCTACTAGTCATTGACATATTTTTACTTTCAACCGTCCTTTCCATCATGAAATACTTCTCTATGGATGATGGTTCAAAGACTCTGCATCTCATGTTGAATGTTATATTTCAAGGTTCCAATAAATATATCTAACAAATAATCTTTTGAAATATTATTCACTTTGAGACTTAGCTACTGAAATTGCTTGATGTGCTCTATAACTGGACCTTTTTGCTTGAGATTCACCAACTAGATAAAGAAGGTGTTTCTATTTATATCCCTATAAAGTGCAATCAATTATTCTGTGAATATAGATCAAGAGATCATAGAGTCATTTTTATGGTAAAAAATCCATTGGTACCATACAAATTGATTAGGTTCTAAATATAAGGATGCAATAGTTACATTTTGCAAAGTGGGAACCTGGTGTATACACTAGTACATGTGGACATTTTTCCCATGGAAAATTGTTTCTATAGCAACACTTGTTCATTTCTATAGCCACGAACATGACCCCTTCTTTTCGTGGTAAAACTGTTGTCGCTATAGAAACACTTTCCATACTTCGTTGCTATTGAGACAAATGTCTAGCGTCGATCTTGCAATAAATAACTGGTTTCTATTGTGACAAAGTGTCGTCTCTATTGCAACGAACACATGGATTTTGGATTTTGGATTTTGGATTTCTAACACTCATTTCCATACTGTTAATCATAAACTATGCAACATAAAACAACAATTTCTCATTTGAGAAAATCACCTTGCTAGTTATAGATAGTTATAGAGATTCACACTCTTGAGGAGACAAACAATATTATAGTTGCAATTTAATTTACATCATACAATTACATGCACAATCATGAACCATCACAGACTATTTATATAATAAATAGTTAAGCTGGGAATGTACATAACATTTTTGCGAGGGGTCAAACCCTTGTTTGGTCTCTCCTTGAAAAATCTTCTTCCATAATTTCACAACTCGGAAATTATATGGAAAACTTATGATGAAGTTCCTAGATTATTCAAACATCATGACTCACCAAGAGTAACTTATATGGAACTAAGCTAATCCATCCTTTTCCATTCAAGATAGCCATGCAAGGTTTGCAAACAAGGTAAAGGAAAACTCAAAAAGACTAAGATTTGTAACATCAGCTACTCATGAAAACCATGAACTATTAATTAGCTCATTATATAATGCAATAAATGCATCTACATTTACTTTCTTTCATAAATCAAGCAATTACCCTTGAGGTTCGAGAGTTTTAGCCTCAACTCTGATACCAATTTGTAACACATCCATTGTTACACTAGATTTATAACACACTATTAATAATGTTTTTTTTTAAATTAGCGCATAATGCACATATACAATCTTTTATCAAATGCATAGCATTGCATTATAAATATATAATAGACTTAATTATTTTAGCGAAATCATAGAATAATCTATGAGATACTTATTCAAAAACTTTCATGCAAAATAGTTTTATGTATACTTGTGAAAACATGGGTTAACAATAACTTACTGCACAGGAAAAATTTAACTTATGGATTACACAATAAACTCCACAAAATTAGAGCAAAGGAATTTTTAAATATTTAAATTGACATGCCTCAATTTATTTGATTACTATATTATTAAGACAATGATAAACAATACTCCGACATATTCTTTCTTTTTTAACTCACTGTGCAGTAAGAAATTCCTTAAGAATCNCAATTTATTTGATTACTATATTATTAAGACAATGATAAACAATACTCCGACATATTCTTTCTTTTTTAACTCACTGTGCAGTAAGAAATTCCTTAAGAATATACAGAGTATAACTCATGTAAAATAATTAGGTTAACACATATTAATATGCACATTTATTAATACACACATTATATTATTTTTACTAAATATGATTCTCCCAACCATATTAGGTTATGGCTTGGAAAATAACATTTCCAAACCTTTCCTTATAAAATATTCATTCCTAGGAACTTCGACATTTTGTCATGATATGCATGGTAAGAACTATGACACAAGAGTTGTAACGTAAATGAACTACGACAAAGTGAAGTGTGAAAGAGTGAACTGCGATAGAGTGGACTGTGAAAGAGTGAACTGTGACAGAGAGAACTACGACAGAGAGAAATGCGATAGAGAGAACTGTGATAGAATGAACTTTGACATAGTGAACTAATAGGAAGTGAACTGCGACAGAGAGAACTGTGATAGAATGAACTATAACAGAGTGAACTACCACAAAGTGAACTATGACAAAGTGAGATGCAGTAGAGTGGTTCACCTAAATGGAACAAAGACAATTATAGTTGCATACATTTACCTTCATCTTGTTATGTTATTTTCATATTATTATGTCGAGGAAATACAACTCTCCAACAAATTCATATAATATTATTGTATAATAAGAACTACACAGTAACACTAACTTAAGCATTGTGTCACATGCTTCCCAAAAGTAGAGCAAAGCCAAAAATAGTTAGATAGATAAACCATTTTCAAGTTATGTATTTTTTTGTTTCATTAAGACAAGGAAAATCATAATTCCAACATATTCCTTAAAACTTACCGTGCATTCAGAACATCGCGCAAAGTGGGGTTTCAATAAATTAATTAATTAGGAAATCATTTTCCATACTTTCCAATACCACTCATTTTTCACCCATNTAAAACTTACCGTGCATTCAGAACATCGCGCAAAGTGGGGTTTCAATAAATTAATTAATTAGGAAATCATTTTCCATACTTTCCAATACCACTCATTTTTCGCCCATGGTATTTATACTAATGAATAAGGTTGAACTTAAACTTCAACATAAGCATTTAAAAGTATTTGATTTGGCAAATTAAGCATGTGATTTTGAAAACAACAATACCACTCAGTGCAAGACATTAAAATCATGCCTAAGCACATGGTTTTGTTTATAGTTTACTCATTAAGCAGTAAGAAATTTGCAGTAAAGAATTGTTTGAATGATTAATTCTAACATTTCATTCATTACTTTAGGAACTACTTTCTTCTAACTATCTGGAAATGTAAAGGTTTAAACCTTTTGAAGTAATTCGCATAAACGTTTCATTTAACTTAGGAGTTTTGTAGTAAAAACGAAACTACCCAGTAAAACTAGCAATTTCTATAGNGAAATGTAAAGGTTTAAACCTTTTGAAGTAATTCGCATAAACGTTTCATTTAACTTAGGAGTTTTGTAGTAAAAACGAAACTACCCAGTAAAACTAGCAATTTCTATACGAATTTACAATCATAAGTAATTATTTGCAAATGTAAGCTTCCAAGTTAATGAAAAATAATACAAATGAATGGAATTCCAACCTATTTATCCATTCATCTAATTTTCCAAGCATTGTACTCTTCGACATAATTTGAATAAAAGTTTCAACTATGAACCCTAAAATTCNTGAATGGAATTCCAACCTATTTATCCATTCATCTAATTTTCCAAGCATTGTACTCTTCGACATAATTTGAATAAAAGTTTCAACTATGAACCCTAAAATTAACCATTATTACATGATATCATTTCCCACTTTGACCTAATAAAAGAATTGGCATTCATGGAATTTCCAAGCATTATCATAGATTTAAGCTTGCACTTTGTCCATACACATGAATTCAACCAAGCAATTTATGAACGTGTACTTATTATTCAATTTCATAAATTAAAACAAGAACCATAGAAATTGTTTTCCATTCATCAAATAACTATCAATGAACTTAATAACACCATTTCTGAGGATTAAAACTTGTCTCCAAAAAGCTTGAAATGGGAAATTGGTTGTGTATAAAGCACACTATGCCCAACCTTAGACAAATTTTCTCATTAGTCTCTCAGCAAATCATCACCCCCGAGATGAGACTCATACATTCACCAGGAAGACATCTAACCAATCCCATAATTTATAAATCTCACACTTTGGAAAAAAGGAATTGGTTTGACTCCAAAATTCATGCCAAAAAGTGCATTTCACTTTCTCATATTCATTCTGACAGCACAATGGTGAAATACATCACTGCTGTCAGTGCTTAGAACTTCACCAAGTCAACTAACTACACCATTTTCCATAATTACAGTGATTACCAGAGGCACAAATGGTTCAATATAGAATTACTAGTTTCAGAAGTGGTTTCTTTCACTCAACTTTCGATTTCATATTTTTCTCCCACAAGCAAAAACACAAGTTCTGTTTTCTCCAGAATCCTCTCATGCTAGGCTTGGCCATTCCCTTCTAAATTATGGTTTGCATGATCACTCTCTCCGTGTGGTCTCTCCCATGAGCCACATTACACTCTCTTAAATTTTTAATTAAGAAAACTAAAACATTTATTAAACACACTTAATCCCCCCTTAAGTCATAAACCAATTTTTAAGTTAATAAAAAGGGAAATTTTGGTTTAATTCATGGCATAAGGTAACTTTAGGGACTTATGGATTTAATGGGGTCATAACACGATCCCCCCCTTAAGGGAATTTTCAATCCCCTTACTGTCCCTAGTGAATATATGAGTCCCTGATCA
>LPNX010619867.1:167883-190474 GCA_001517045.1 Pseudotsuga menziesii | reverse complement strand
TAATCCTACATTTTATATCTTCATGAATATTTTTTCTCACGATTCAACAAATTACAGATTTTCATATACTCCTCCTAATTTATGGCATACCGAACTAGTCATAAATGATACAACATTTCATTTTTTATGATTGTATATTAAAAACACTTGGAGTAAATAAAATTTGTGATCAATAAAAACATTCTTTCTAGGATTAGTTTTTCCAATTTTAATGGAATATTTCTTTAATGCATAGTTTTTACAAATTAAATGAAATAAATAAAATGTTTACAAAAAAATTCAATGTCATAGAAGTCCTTGTAATATAATTTTTCTAGATTTCTTGAAATAGGTGTTATATGCTAACTGGTAACAAAACCTAGATATAGTACACATAAACTAAGCATGGAAATAATACAAAATTCAGCTCAAAAGTACAAACCCTGGTAATGTACAACATATAATAAAAATTCTCCAACCTATGATTAGTAAATTGCAAATACAAACCCTAGCAGATGTAACAATAGTACGTGAGTTTGTATAATCATTCAATAAGTTTTCATTACTCACATAATCATATGAAACATAACTTTGGTTTGAAGTTGAAGAATTAGATTGAGGAGAACTCCAAAATTGTTTTGATATTGAAATACTGTGATTAGATTTATCAATTAAATTTAGAGCTATCTCTCTCCTAGATTTTGAACTTTCAATATCATCTTCTAACTTATAATTCAGATCAAAGGAAGATTTATGATCAGATTCAAAATTAGTTCCAACTCTAGTAAAAGATGAATCATGACATGAACTTAATTCCATTTCAAATTCAATATCATCTAGAGTAGGAAGATTAGATTGTAAATCAGTTTTAGATTTGCTCCAAAATTGACCAAAGTGATTAAATGATGTACTTGAATCATGATCTACTTTCACAGTTTCAGATGTGGATTCAAAACCACGAGAATTTGTCATAAGGCATTCTTTATATTCAATCCCAGGCGGAGGAAAATGATAATCAAGATTTTGCAATGAATTTACAGCTAAGTTATGATATTCTTGTAAACCAATTGATGTTATAAACATAGCTGCAATGTTTTCTTCATTATGCATAATTGATTTATTTTTATGATTATGCAAAGATATAGCTTCATCATGTAAAATCTCAACTTGTTCATATAACCTAGAAATTTCAGATTTGTTATCTTCTTCACCTTTATCTTTATGATCATTATTATCGAAAAATAAAGAGGAAGAAAGGTCATGGGAATACCTCTTAAAATCCTTCTCAAGAGATTGTCCGTGCTCACATGCTTGTTCAAAATAAATTATACCTTTTTGTGTAACAAACATAGCTATAGATTTAGGTAAGGAATGCACATACCACTCATAAATAATGTCACCTGAAGGTTTATTATTGTCTTTGAGTCAATGATAAACCCGTCGAAAGTGTGTGTTGAATTCGCATATGGATTCACCTTCTTTGACCTGTATTCCATCCAACTCAAGATATATATCAATCACATTATAAATATCATAAGCACTTTGAAAAACTTGTTTAAAATCAGACCAACCATGAATAGTGTGAATGGGAAGAACAAAATACTAGTCTAATACCTTTCGTTCAAAAGTGAAGGGGAAAAGCCTACATACAACATCTTCATATGTAATATCAAGTAAACGTAATACAGACTCATATTTTCTTATGTGTTCTAAAGCTGTGATATTCCCTTCACCGTCAAACTTTGGCAATAAATCAACTGCCTTTCTAGGGAGTTCATGTAATGGTCCATGCAATTTCAATGCCGTGTTGGATTCCCATGTAGGGATATGGGAATGAGCCATACCAACAGACTCAAAATGATTATCTTACCATCTAACCATCCCTATGATGCGTCCATGACCGCATAGAAGAATAAAAATATGATATACTGAAATATAAGGCCTAGAGGATAAATGACTAATGAAATAAATAATAAAAAGATAAAAAAAACAAAATCCATTCATTTTACTTCATGGCCCTCCTTCTAGAGCCATTTGTTGGCCGAAAAAACTCTCCTAGGCCAACTTACGGAAAGAAAGCCCACACACTCGACTAAATGCAATCTTGTATGTGTTTAAAGTAATTGTCCTTCACAGGATCAAGGCCCTACTACCTGTATGATGTTCTCTCAGAATAGAGAGTCTCTCTAAGATGGGTGTGTGCTAAGTTTACTCAAACAAAACTGCTAACAAATCAGAGAAATTTAATCTAATGACTAACTAATGCTAAATATTATCTTAAGCTAAGTGCAAAAAATAGTAGCTCCTAATTCTATTCTATGATAACCTAAATGCAGACTACCTATCTTGGCCAAGTGCATGAGTTAAAATTAATATTAATTCAGCTTTCATTTAAAAGATAAACATATAATAATTTAAATTGAAGAACAGTCTCACAATCAAACTATTAGATGCTAATGAAAAACTTAAAAGCTCTTACAAATTAACGGATTAAGATCACAAAAAAAAATGTTAGATCCTTTTAATTCTGTAGACTAAATCAATATCAACTAATAGATCAAATGCAACAGCAATCACTATATTTCAAAATAAGTTTTAAAATACTATGATCATAAGAAATGAGGCATAAACTAAAAGCAAAGTTTGTAGTTTGCTTCAATCCCACAGAAGATAATGATGAACATAACAAGGAATATGCTTCAATTAGTCCATAAAAGAAATTTTGCAAAGTTGTGAGAACAGGTTCCAATGTCCATTCAAAGCACCATAGCTGCAAAAGAGTTTTCATGTATTATCCTTAGGAAACACCTCTGTCTCTGGTTCCATGAGAAAATCCCAGTTTTGCATAGGAACAAGAAAACAAAACAGAAAGAGAAACACAATCATCTCTCTGGTTTATGGAGACCATCTCTAACATAGAAACATACAGAAAAATGGAAAAATAAGTTCGTCTAGTTTTTTGGAGCGTTCCCCCCCTCTCAGAACAATCTCTACTATTGTTTAAATAGTCCAATAAAAACCAAAAGAAAAGTCAGAAGTGAACCGATTCAATGTTGGCCGCAACTGGAAAAAACGTGTTCAAAGAACCTGAAAAATATCTCAAATGGTTAACTTTTTTTGGGAGATTCCACAAGTGTCTAATAAACGAGTCTGTTCTACAAAAAACCCATATCTCAGATTTTGTTGTTTCTTCTTAATTTTCCTGCAGTTTGTAACAGAAAATCGTCTCCTGAATGATGATAGGAATCCGGTTTTTTCTTAGCTCTTTAACTACTGTAACGCTTCTCCCACTTGTCCATGGTGAACTCGCTAAATTCATCTCTTTTTGCTTGAACCACGATAATATGTGGTATCTCTGGGAGGTGGATGAAAATAAAGTTAATTACTTGATGCATTATAAGCTTAACTTCGAGTATCTATGTCAACATAAAATCATATATATATTAGCTATTTTAAATAAATAAGAAGAGAGATTTGTAAAAGTAGTCAAAATGAAATGAATGCTTGTAAAAGGTAAAGGTTAGAAATGATTGCTTATTATACTACTGAATATCATTGTCATCTATTAAATGTTCCTTTAACAATCTATCCTGGAGGTAAGGTAACCAAACAATCAGGAATTCGTGGCAGGATTTGTGCATCTCGCAATTGTTTACTTGTCAAATTCATGAAGCAATAAAGAGCTATGTCAAAAAAAGAGAATTCTTCCATCAATGATCTGAGGAAGACGTGACAATCACAAACTGTTTCCATGTCATGATGACATCCCTCACTCTTTGGCAGAATTATCTCAATAAGTCGACTTTCATAATAGATAAAATAGTAAATGTGAATATAATGGTTCTTTTCGATAACAAAATTATCCCTTTTCGGCATGGTTATCAATGTGAGATTTCTGGATCCAGCACATAGCATAACCTTATCTTTCATCGGTACAAAATTAAGTAAACCTGCAAGCAATCCAAAAAAATACAATCACTGGATAGATCGGTAGTTGATGATTCTTCAATGCTTTTGTGTTGTTATTTATTTGTCATGATGTTGATTTTAATCTTTCCAAGCAACTCATGGCATCTTCCCACAACAGACTCATAGTCTTTGGTGACCTGTCTCCTTTAACGTGGCACCTTCGTGTCAAGTTTTCCTTAACCATAACGATCCTTGCTTCCTACATTTTATCTTGGCTATATTGCAATGAGTTTCAACTATATCTCCTTTATATCTGCAATTTGTAAACAAATAAATTATCCATTTAAATGGAAATCAACAACTATATAGTAAATAATAGAATTTTGGTGCAAATTTATTCCAGTGATGTCAAATCGAATCATGATAATGTTTACTCTTCATTATGGCATCTCTTCTCGATCTTTATGGTGATAAGATAATAATGAATATAGCGTTTTGGACACCGTGGCTACCTTTCAACCAATACTTACCATGTGGAGAGCAACCGATCACTTTAAAAAAAACAAACCTTGGTAAAGAATCATATGGGCATCTCAACGTTTTCTCTTCTTACCTATTCAAACTCTCACTCTTGAAAAGTTAATCCTTATGTGCTTTGACACTTATATTATTAAATTCTTCATGAGGTTATATTTGATCGACGTAAGTCTATGCCATTTTAAACTCTTAACACTAGTAGCATAAAATGATTATAAAACCAAAGTTATTTTGACTATATATAAAAGGAAGGAACATAAATGTTGTTTAAGAAAAAGGAATAAAAATGTTGTTTAAAAAAAAAAATTACTTTAATGCTGAAAAAGAGCCTATGAGAATCACTTTTACCAATTAACATGTAAATGATTGTGATTTTCTAAATTCTCATTTTTTTTTTTATATTATAGAGTTTTGGCCTATATTCATGTTGATGAAGTTATGTATTGAAATATAAATTATAATAATGACGTAAAAATATCTATTCAAGTTTTAATTAAAGTATTGTTTTGTATTTCTAAAGCTTAAAATAATGACTAAAAAGTTATGAATATATAATCAAAATAATATTTTCATCCAATATAAAAATAGATACTTAAGTTGTTAGCTATTATTATATATCATTAATAATAATAAAGAAATAAACATCAATGATGAATAATAAAACAACTTAGACCAATAAAATAAAAAGGAATGAAAATAATGCATGCTACCAAATGATCTTCCTATGGACTTAAGATAATGTGTCATCCAAAATGAGAACCGAGGATATGCAAATGTTGTTCAACCACCAGAAATCTGAGAAGAATTTAAATCCACAACTTAAGAAAGTAAACGATCACCAAACAATCTTCCGTAATAACCAAGTCAAGGAGAAGGCGATGCAAAAATCCGAGGATCCAAACATGAGATTATCAAACAACTAGTTAAATCAAACAAAATAAAATAAAACTAAGTATTTACAAAAATTCTAATGGGGGTCCCCTTTGATATTGAAAAATCAAGGGGATTTGTTGACATGCCAACAAGGCCCTGGTGGTGCTTGGTTCGCTTGAGCTGGGGCTGCTGTATTGGTAGCATGATGAACCTCATTTTGGATGGCTTGCTTGGCACGACCCATGAAGAGGCACTCGTGTGTATAGTGCCCGTAGACCTCACACAACTTGCATGGATGATTTGTATGCAGCGGAGCGTTGCGCCTAGGTGCATTTGGTTGTTGAGGATTTTGGGCTGGGCAATTTTCCCTGACATTGTTGGGAGGGTTTGGTTGTTGACCGCCTCCCTGCGGTTGATTGTTGCCTTGGTTCTAGGCCTAGTTATTTCTAGCTTTCCCTTGTTGGTTATTGAGGGCTAACTAGTTGGGACAGTTTTGTTGTGCAAACACATGTCCCAAACGTTCTGGTAGAGTGGGGGAGGGGGCTTAAGCAGCTTGCATAGGTGGTGCATAGTAGACTTCGGGGGGTGGAGGTGCCATAAATGTGGGCATTTGTCCTGCATATTGTTGTGTCAGCCAAGCTAACGCATAGGCCTGCTGCGGTGGCGCAAGTTGTGCATAAGAAGTGGTAGTTTCGGATTGGGACATCATTCTTGCATAATCCGGAGTTTGGTTTGGATAGGAAACATTGGGGTGTTGCTTGGTTGTGGTGGTATTGTAGGTGGTGTTGGGCGGTGCTATGGTTGGTGGGAGACAAAACCTATGATGCAATCTGCGGCATGAGATGATCCCGGTGCATCCCGATAGGAGGTTCCTGCATGGGGAGCATCTAGAATGATAGTGTAAAGGTATCCAAACTATGCATAGATCAGATCAAACCACTGAGATTTCAATATGGCCTCCTCTTCAGATTGTGGACGTTCAAATGCGACGTCCTTTACTATAGGTGGTAGTAGAGTTTTTAAGAACCATTCCAGGAAGATCCCGTCATCAAGTTGAATCTTGCACAAACTACGTCGTCGCCACCACTCATGGATGTGGTCGGTTATGTGGGTCACAATATTCTGGCTACAAGATAGCAAGATCTCCACCCCGTCGTCGTATCTAACGGGGAGTTGGAAAAACTACAGGAACATGAAATCCAAGGAATTAAAATATGGGTATTTGGCTTGTGGTAGCTCAATGTACCACTTTGCAGCAGCACATGTGAGGGTGCATTAGAATAGTTTGAGACTGATTGAATCATCTACGATGCTATTTGATGAGCACCATAGGTGAAACGCCATGATGTGGTTTTGGGGGCACTCCCTTGCCTTCCCTTCAAACTTGGGAATGTCTAAGGGAATTTTAGTTGGCATGGGAGGCCAAAAGGTTTAATGGAAGATAGGGTCATTTGTTAATCGAGCCAAGTCAGGAAGGTTGAGGCGTACCATGAAAGGAAGGTTTAACCCAAGGTTTATATGAGATGGGGCAGCAATGGTGGTGGGGTTCACAGGGACATGATGCACCTACATAACTGGGGGTACCTGTGGCACCGTTGTGGATGGGCCACTGCCCCCAAGTATGGTGAATGGCATAGTGAGAGTGGAAGGTCCATTGTCCCCATGTGTGACAGGAGGGGCAGTGTAGGTGGAAGGGCCACTGCCTGCGGGCATGCAAAATGGGATAGTGTGGGTGGAAGGGATACTACCCCCATGTATGACGGGAGAGATGGTAGAAGTAGATGGGATACTATCCCTAGTTGTGACAGGTGGGACAACTTGACTAGTCAATATGGGTGGTGGTAGCTAGCTTATGATGGTTTGCATGATCATGCTGGGGCCACCAACAAGTGTGTTGGTGGTGGTGTGGGGTGTGGACATGGGTCCACTGCCAATCACTAGTCCAGAAAATGGTTCTGGATTTGCACCAGCCATGGGGCTTGATGGTGTAGTGTGCAGATATGGCTTAGATTGATATGAATCTAAGTCTGAATCAGAATTTGTGTGGCCTTCTGATGGTGTAGCAGGTCATCGAGAATGGTTTTGATGGTGTCCATTCAAGGACGCAAACTGTAGTGGATCGCCTCTCAGGAGTGAGGAATAATGTGGGGGATCAATTGTGTATGATTTGCATGTCAAGTGGTGAAATATGGTAATGAATTTTGGACCCCGGTTTCAACGGCTTCCTAATGGATTTTAGGTGATCACTTGGCCACCAAGACTGCCAAGAGACAACGCTTGGCTTTTTCCTCACAGGAGTGCTAGTCAATTGGTGGGGGTCATTGCCCGTTTTGCTTGGAAATTCCTCTTAGCAACTAGCTACTTTGGGGTTCCCGTGGTAATCCTCACAATGAGTTTCTGGGCTAAGCCCAAGTACTTCCCATGGTTGAGGCAGTCACGGACTTATGTCCTCAAGGACTGCTAGTGTTTGACTTAGTGTAAATTATAAATTTTAATGGCTAGCTCAGTGTGAATCGCCTTTATCTTTTTGGGATCCACCGAAATCCATTCATTAGTCACCACATGACCTAAGTACTGAATTTTATCCTTAAAGAAATCACATTTACTAAACTTTGCTAAGAGTTGATGATCTCGTAACTCTTGCAAAACAAATTTTAAATGTTCTTTACGTTCTTCTTCAGTTTCCGAATAGATTAATATGTCATCGATAAACATGACCAAAAACTTATCTAGATACTTATGCATAACATTGTTCATTAAACACATAAAAATAGATGGGGAATTAGTAATCCTGAATGGCATGACGACAAACTTGTAATGGCCATATCGAGTCCTAAAATCTCTTTTAAAGATGTCTTCATCTTTAATCCTAACTCGGTGATATCCAGACCTTAAATCAATTTTTCAAAACACTATGGCTCCACATAGTTGATCAAATAGATCATCTATGCGAGGCAACGAGTATCTATTTTTAATAGTCATCTTATTCAATTGACGATAATCTATGCAAAGTCGCATAGTTCCGTCCTTTTTCTTAATGAAGATGACAGGTGCCCCCAGGGAGACACACTGGGTCAAATATACTTCTTGTCAATAAGTTCTTTTAATTATGACTTTAGTTCACTAAGTTCAAGTATGTTCATTCGATAAGGGGCCTTTGAGGTGGGTACTACACCAGGTACTAGCTCAATGGTAAAATCTAGTTTCCTTTTTGGAGGTAGTCCCTGAATTTCTTCCGAAAATACATCAGCATACTCTCTTAAAACTGGTATGTCCTTCAATTTTAATTTGTTTGTTTTATTTAGATTTTCCTCATCAGTTATTGTTACTACATAAGCTTTACAACCCTTCCTAACAGATCTCTTAAGCTGCAGAGAAGAAATCTGCCTTATGGTTGTTTTTCTAGGGATTCCCTTTACACTTTTTGATTTTCCATCATTATTTATACACGTAAAGGTTTTATCATAACAGTTTAACATCACCCTATGTTTCTCTAACCAATCCATACCGATTAGTATGTTATTAGAACCAAGAGGTAATACATTAAGCTTTACAACAGTTTCAAATTGATCCATAACTACTGCACAGTTCTTTACAAAACAAGTTACCTTCCTTTTTGCACCAATGGCTAACTGAACCAACCAAGAATTTTCAAATTTTTCAATAGGTGGCTTACATTTTTCTACCAATTTAGGTGAAATATAACTGATACTAGCTCCTGGATCAATTAAAATAGAGATAGGGGTTTGGTTTATCATACCTTCTACTTCCAGCATGGAAGTTTGATAGTCTGCCTGCCAATTCTCCAAGGCTGCATTGAGCCTGGGCATAGTCCTCGCTAAGTCTCCAACAGTCATCTTCTCCTGTATGGTATGGATATTACTGACAGTATTTTTCTGATTAGGACACACTGAACCATAATGTGGGCCATTACACTCCCAGCACTTTATGGTTTCTTTGCGTTCAAAGTTCTTTGTGTAATTACCATGTTTATTAGCCGACTCTTTACCCTTTGAATTGTTCTGATTACTTGGTGAATTATTCTTATTCCCTTGGAAATTCTTGTTAGGAAAATTTATGGCCTTATTATTTTTAGAATTCCTATTGGGTACAAACTCTTTCTTCTTTTGATCATAATGATTGTTATTCGTTTTGTCCTTCCAGTTGGCCATGCTCTCCTTCTTTTGATTCATAACAGAAATTGGCTTTCCTCATAGCTTCTTCCATATTTTTTGGATTGTCATACTCAATCCTATCCTTGATGCGATAAGGTAAATAGCTGGGGAATCGGTGTACCTTTGGTTTTTCATCTACAAGGTATGGCACATACCTAAGCAGACTTAAAAACTTGTTGTTCAAATATTCTATAGTCATTGAACCTAGTTTAAGCTCATAGAATTGTTTTGCTCTCTCCTCATAGTACTGCTTAGATAGAAATTTATTTTTAAAGTACTTCTTGAAGGTACTCCAATTAACATTCTTCTCTCTTATTCCCTTCACTCTCTTTAAGTCTTGCCACCATATATCTGCTTTCCCTGAAAGATTGTAGATAGCCATTCTAGCCTTTAATTGGTTAGAATAGTTATAAATATAGAAGTACTTCTTCATCCCAGATAACCAAGATTTCGCTTCCTCTCACTTCTTAGTTTCTCCATTGAATGTTCGTGGTTTAATCTTTTTAAACTCCCCAGAAATTTCCTCATAAGGTTTATATTTTCTCTTTTTAGTATAATGGTTATCATCACTACTATCACTAGTGGAATGAAAATTACGTTGATCACCAAATACCTCCAAGGATGAGTTTCTTTCATTTTTAGTCTGTTTAGACTTTTTATATTTATGTTGGTGACTTATATCTTCTGAATCAGCTCTTTTACCCCTTCCCTTAGTTTGAAATATTTCTGTTAGGATCTGATTTAGCTCCTCCTGAGCTCTCAGAATCCTTTCATTTTCTCGTTTAACAGATTCCATTTCAGATTTTAAGTCTTTTACTGTTTGTAAAAGTTCTGAGGAATTAGTGGTTATATCCTCTTGTATAGGGTATTTTTGTAAGTTTTCTTGTTCAGTAAAGAAAGATTCATCTTCTGCATATTCCTCCAGTCTTTCCAGACCTGCTATTAAACTTCAGAAACAATTTCTCTGTTGAATAACATTAAAATAAAATAACATCAGCAAAATAATTTAAATTCACTGTTTCATAAAAGCAAGTTGGGCTTCATAAAGGCCTAGTGTTTGAACCTTGTGCTCTGATACCACATGTCAAAACCCCAAATTTTCACAAAAAATAAATTTTTTTAAGATAACATAAAATGATGAATATGTGGTTCACTAATGGCTAGCAGTTAGCGAAAAATGAAACAGTCTAACACTTAGTATCAATCATTTTCATATTAGGTTAACTAATACAGCTTTCATTTTTGTAATGTATATGAGATTGACCTGCACAAAGTTTTCTTTTAGTTTTACTGATAAGTTTACTTTTTGGCAAGTAGGTGAAATCTATCTTTGAAAAATAGGGCTTACTTAGCATTTATGCTAACGTATATGGACTGTTGGTTCTGACGGGTTTAACAGGTAACGATCGATCAAGTAGGGGTTTAATTCATAAAGTAGCAAGAAGTATATATGTTGCATGTTACATGCTAGTAACTAATTGACTATTTAAAAACAAGCTCTAAGGAGGTAAAGTAATTGTCTTTTATTTCATAAAATTACTTCTATCAGTCTTGATAGTAAATATTTCCAATAGAGTACATGTTTCTATTTTGTCTCTAACTTATTAGTTATGGAAATTATCAACCTGTTGCAGTATGTAAATAAGCTCACTATCAGGTTATAAACTTCAGTACTTAAATTATCGCCTTGTTGCATGTACTATTGTAACAACCTACATTACCATATTATTTTATAATGTACCAATCTGATTGTTACTTGCATTCTATAGGAATCTTACTACCTGGAAATCTCCTTGACATTAATAGTTTGGTTATTGTAATTAAATGCATCACTGCATGATGGAATACTATCTAGCATCACTTTCATAAGTCTAAGTCCTAGGTGAATATATTATCAGTGTTATTTCAATGATTATCGACCTTGAGCATGCTTTATTCCATTGTAAATTTACTATTATCATATTGCCTCACTTATAACAAGTTAATGTTTATATTAACTATTATGGTATATTTTTCTACCTAGAAATTTTAGTCTGAAGTTTACCCTAGGTGACACTAATGTGACCAACATTCTTATACTATGCTAAGAATAGGTAAACAATCACAAACTATCCTTGCCAAATAATGATAGGGTTTATTATTATTATTTACAAGTCAAGTTTACAAACTATTAATGGTGAGAGCTTATACCAAGGTCAAGCCTTGTAATTGTCGTGGTTTAAATACTTTTACTATTTTAGTCAAACTCCATATATTATAACCACCCAAAGCCATCGGTTACAAGTGATAAAGTTTGAACTTCAAAATATTATGTGAATATTTATCGTCGTTGCAAGTATACCTATCCATTGTTAAATGTAAAGGTCCTAAAGCATGGTTAACATTGGGAATGTTCATAAGACAAATTTGTTACAACCTTTTCACTAGGGTCAATGTTAAGAAATTATTGTTAAACAAACACGCGAATCTCGAACCTATCATACCAATGATATAGTTCATGTGTTGTCATTGGTGATTAATATAAATAAACGCACTCCATATTTTTGTGCTTGATTTGTTTATATCATTGTTTTAATAATTTTATATTTGAAACCACAGATGGACTATGGACTCGACCCTTGCATCATTAAAAGTATTGGAGGGCACGTAGTCACCTCATGTTCATGTATTGGCGATATAAAAGTCTTGCAAACCCTATTTTCTTTGTCATTTGCCTCCAAAGTTCTCGCTGGCTTGCGGGCTACTCTGCATAGTTTCCATGGTGGCCGTGAGGGCTGTTCCTCTACTTGCTTGCTCCAAAACTTTCGTTTAAAGTTACTGTAGTTTCCTGAGCTCAGTCTTGATTGTAAAACTTTGTGGTTGTGAATCATATAGCGTGAGTGTTTTTGTGTCTTTGTGTTTGGCTCTTGGACTGTCGATAGCTCAGTCCTGTTCTCCTCATGGCCTGTCGTGATTTTATGAAGCTAGAGATTCTTTGTCACTGTTGGTGCTCCACGGTCAGCATAGGGTTTGGAAATTATTGTGTTTACATTTCACAACTAGTGACAATCCCTTCGTTGCTTGGTAACTTTTATATTTACACGTAAAAATTATCTCAGTTTTTACTATGTAAAGTTTGTCAAGTTATGAATACAGTTAGGGTTCTTAATATCATAGAACTGAGCCCTGAACTAATGCTCAGTAACAATGCTTGTACAGGAACCCGTGGATGTTCCAAGCTTTGGTGAAAGACACATGACAATCATCTTCAGGGGCTTCGTGGCTCTAATCGGTAAGCCCTGAGCTCAAATGGGTTTCGCCCTACTTGTATTGAGGGTTATTGAAGGAGAAATCAATGCTTGGAAGCCTGCTTGGTCTCTTTGTTTAAAAGGAGGTTTTAATAAGTTGTTTTCCAGTTTAATGTTATAAACCCTTGCTATGATGCTGGGTTATACCAGCCTTGAGCTGTGTGATGTATCTTGGTTAAGCTTTTAGCCTTATGGCCTGTCAATGTAATACATTTGGTTTTCAAGAATATTTTTAACTTCGAGCTCTATCTCATTTTTGCAATGGTTTTTGTAATTTTGTAATCTATGATTCTATGTAATTAGAGTCTTTCTTTCTTCATCGTAAACGAAGATAATTACTATTTAAGCTAACTTTTGTAAGAAATTATTGTTAATATGAGGACTATAGATTAGTCGTAATGTGAAATTTATAATATTAACTTACTTGTTCAGAATATATAGGCTAGGGTTTTCTAGAAATGAAACCCTTTGTCTAAATAAGTTATTCAATTTATTATTACTTAGGTTCTACTTCTTGTTACTTCAATTTGGCTAATACAGATGTGTGGTGGTATTTTAACTTGTTAATTGTAAACATATCTTGCTTGTTTATAAAAGACATTTGTCTCTAGAAAATACTATAAACAGTCTATAGTAGACACTATAATCTTCTTGTAACATTTATTTATATAATTATCAATGTAAATGGATTACAACTTAGGTTATTTAATTTATAATAGATAAATAATTTGTTTAGGGTTTCGATGCTGAATTTTTTCCTTCACAGGTGCAAGCCTGTCTGGTACATGTAAAATAATTTATAAATATGTAAATATTTAGTTTTATATTAGTTATTGTTTATATTTACATTGCTTTTATTTACTAAATTGTCACATAGAATTTATTTAGAGTTCTCTAAAAGATAGAAAGTAAACTATGTCACTCTGTTTATTCTTTATAAATTAAGAACTTTTAACATAACCCTATCTAGTTTATATTAAATATTAGTCTTAGATTTAGTTGATATTGTTAGAAGATAAACTATGTGGTTAGTAGCTTATTTATATACTTAACTGTATGTAATCACTGTAACTATACTGTATTTTTACTGTTGCATTTCATTTAGTTATGCTAAGTGAAAACAGAGAAATAGAAATAAATCATAACACTATTTTTCCTCCATAATATTTTAACATTGAAATAAAATTATTCTACTATCTATAGTTACACAATCCTATCTTCTAATTTCATTCTCTTATCTAATTAAACCATTCTACTTGTGCTAGAGTACGGGCCGGTTTCCAGGTGTGGAAAAAATATAGTTTAGAAATTTAATTTCATTCTAACCCCTTATTTTTTAAATCCATTTCATTTCTATAACAATATGATAAAAATACTAACTCAAACATTTCACAAACTAAACTGTTAACATTCACATAGCAGTTAACTAAGATTTATTTAACTAACATAGTAAAACAAAATAACTTATAACCTATTGAGGACAGACAACAACAGCTTTAGGAGGCCGTTCCTCCCTACCAATCTCCTAGAGAGCGCTCAAACAACGCTTCCTCAGGACCCTCGAGCCAGTTCCTGGTATTCTTGGCTGAGAACTAGGTGGATAATGCAAACAATAGAACCCTCTATCAACTGACTAGTTCAATACCTTTGTAAATACTCTTCTCTAAGCAACATGATATTCAGCTTAAAAGCTACACTAGATCAATCAACAGTTATCCCCTCAAACACTTTCCAAATTTCCCTTCCATTGAATTTCTCTGAAGTACATTCATTCAACCTGAATGATCACTTCTTTAGAATGAGCAGCCTCGACTCTCTTCAATGGGAATTTTTTTATAAGGATTTCCTAGATCTTTTGGGTCAGTTTTAATTAATTGAGCCACCTGCTCTGATTCCACTTTATTGGGAAATCATGACCCATGTAGAGAGGTTGCCACCTATAACAGTTGGAAGTGGTTTGATGATGCTGCCACATGTCAGTTTGCTCTCCACCTAGTCTCCTCCACCAATTTGATCAGTAAACACTCTTTTAACAGCTCTCCTAAGTTGTTGTCTCCTCCCTTATTCATTTATAAATAAAATATTCAGAATTACATTAAATATCCCTGACCCTGCTGAGTCATCAATTACAACTTAGCATGAAATTTAACATATTGTCCTCAAATAATATTAAATAATATAAAATTGTTTTTTCAAAATTGGGGGATGTGACATACACACCCCCTTAAAGCATAACATCGTCCTCGATGTTATTTATTCTTCGTCCTCGAAATTCCCCTGGAACAGAATTGGATATGCATCCCACATATTACTTTCCAATTCCCAGGTGGATTCCTCTAGACTAAGGTGCTTCCATTTCAACTTCACTTGACCAATGGTGTAGTTTCGAAGTGTGATCTCCCTCCGCCTAAGGATACAGTCCGGTTCCACCAGAAAATATCCTTCTAGTTCCACCTGCACATCATTCCAGTTAACAACATGAGTAGCATCATGAACATATTTATTTAATACAGAAATGTGGAAAACATTATGAACTCTTAAATTTAGAGGTAATGCTAATTGGTAAGCTACTTGTCCAATCCTAGACAGTATTTCAAATGCACCACAGTAATGAGGTGCTAGTTTGGCACAACTACCCAACCAAAGAAAGCTCTGTTTGGGTCTCACCTTGATGAACACATGTTCACCTACCTGAAACTCCTTTGGAGTTCTTTTAAGGTCTGCTTGACTTTTCTGTCGATCATGCGCAATTTTCAGATTACCTTGTACCTGCTTTACAATTTCTTCCATTTCCTTCAATAGTTCAAGACCTAATACTAATCTATCCATCGGATTACTCCAAGAGATAGGAGTATTACATTTCCTTCCATACAATATTTCGAAAGGACTAAATATGGCTGACGCTTGATAATTATTGTTATAAGCAAATTCTACCAAATGCAAATAATCCTCCCATTAACCTAGCTGGTCTTTCACATACATTCTTAGTAAATATTCCAGTACTTGGTTTACTCTTTTAGTCTGCCCATCTGTTTGAGGATGGAACAAAGTACTAAAATTTAGTGTAGTGTTTAATCCTTTAAACAGATATTTTCAAAAGTTACCTGCAAATTTAGGGTCTCTATCTAAGATTATAGCTTTGAGTATCCCATGCAATTGAAAATTTTGCTTTAAAAAGATATCAGCTATGTTTGCATCTTTATATGTAGTTTTAACAGGTATAAAGTGGGCTGCTTTACTTAATTTATCAACCACTACCATGATAGAATCATTTAAATTTTTATTTTTAGGCAGTCTAGTAACAAAATCAAGACTAATTATCTCCCATTTCCAGCTAGGAATGGGCAACGACTGAAGTAATCTAGTTGGGTGTTGATGTTCAGTTTTCACCTGCTGACATTCAAAACACCTAGCGATATTCAGTCTTCATGTTTGGCCAAAAATATTCTCTTCTTAACATAGTTATAGTTTTATGATAACCTGGATGGCCTGAGTATGGAGTTTTATGGATTTCATCTAAAATTAATAACTTAACTTTAGGTACATTAGGTACATATATTCTGAGTATGGAGTTTTATGGATTTCATCTAAAATTAATAACTTAACTTTAGGTACATTAGGTGCATATATTTTGTCTTTGTACAGTAAAAATCCTTTTTCATTCAAACTGTACCCTTTACTTAAGCTTTCTATTGGATTTTCTTTCATTTTAGCCTGTAAATTTTTGTAACTTTAATCTTGTTCTACCCCTACTTTAATCTTTTCATCTAGATCTGTTGTATACATGCTGATAACTGCTATAAAGTTTAGCCTTTCATTTCTACTTAATGCATCAACAACTTTATTTTCTTTCCATTTAATGTGCTGAATTTTGAAATCATACTGACTTAGAAAAGCTAGCCACCTAGCTTGTATAGCATTTAGATTAGGCTGATCTAACAGATATTTTAATCCTTTATTATTGGTCATTAGAATAAATTTTCTGCCAATTAGGTGATGACACCACATCTTTAGAGCATGTATAACAGCAGCTAATTCCAGATCATAAGTTGCTTAATTATTTTCATGAATTTTTAATTTCCTAGACTCATAAGCAATAACATGCCCTTCTTGAGTCAATACTCTTCCTAAATCATCATTGGAGGTGTCAGTACACACTAGAAATTATTTATTTGGATCATCTATTCTTAAAATAGGTGCGCTGGTTAATAAAGTTTTGAACTTTTTAAAGCTATCCTCGCATTTCTTGTTCCAATCAAATTTATTTCCTTTCTTCTGCAAATAAGTTATCAGATTTGCGATTCTCAAAAAACCTTCAATGAACCTCTGGTAATAACCAGTAATTCCCATGAAGGATTAAACATCATTTACATCCTTAGGAACCGTCCAATCTTCAATCGCCTTTATCTTTTCAGGATCCACTGAAATTCCTTCCTTAGTCACCACATGACCTAAGTATTGAATTTTATCCTTAAAGAAATCGCATTTACTAAACTTTGTAAAGAGTTGATGATCTCGTAACTCTTGCAAAACAATTTTTAAATGTTCTTTATGTTCTTCTTCAGTTTTCGAATAGATTAATATGTCATTGATAAACACGACCACAAACTTATCTAGATACTTATGCATAATGTTTTTCATTAAACACATAAAAATAGCTGGGGCATTAGTAAGCCCGAATGGCATGACGACAAAATCGTAATTTCTAGATCGAGTCCTAAAATCTCTTTTAAAGATGTCTTCATCTTTAATCCTAACTTGGTGATATGCAGACCTTAAATCTATTTTTTGAAAACACCGTGGCTCCATGTAGTTGATCAAACAGATCATCTATGTGAGGCAACTGGTATCTATTTTTAATATTCATCTTATTCAACTGACGGTAATCTATGCAGAGTCACATAGTTCCGTCCTTTTTCTTAACGAAGATGACAGGTTCCCCCTAGGGAGACACACTGGGTCGAATATACTTCTTGTCAATAAGTTATTTTAATTGCGACTTTAGTTCATTAAGTTCAAGTATGTTCATTCGATAAGGGGCCTTTGAGCTGGGTACTGCAGCAGGTACCAGCTCAATGGTAAAATCTAGTTCTCTTTTTGGAGGTAGTCCCAGAATTTCTTTTGAAAATACATCAGCATACTCTCTTAAAAGTGGTATATCCTCCAATTTTAATTTGTTTGTTTTATTTATGTTTTCCTCATCATTTATTGTTACTGCATAAGCTTTACAACCCTTCCTAACATCTCTCTTAAGCTGCAGAGCATAAATATGTTTTATGGTTGTTTTTCTAGGGATTCCCTTTACACTTATTGATTTTCCATCATTATTTATACACGTAAAGGTTTTATCATAACAGTTTAAGATCACCCTATGTTGCTTTAACCAATCCATACTGATTAGTATGTCGTAAGAACCAAGAGGTAGTACATTAAGTTTTACAACAGTTTCAAATTGATCCATAACTACTGCACATTTCTTTACAAAACAAGTTACCTTCATTTTTTCACCAGTGGCTAATTGAACCAACCAAGAATTTTCAAATTTTTCAACAAGAAGCTTACATTTTTCTACCAATTTAGGTGAAATATAACTGATACTAGCTCCCAGATCAATTAAAATAGCTATAGGGGTTTGGTTTATCGTACCTTCTACTTCCACCATGGAAGTTTGATAGTCTTCCTGTCGATTCTCTGAGGCTGCATTGATCCTGGGCATAGTCCTCCCTAAGTCTCCAACAATCATCTCCTCCTGTATGGTATGGATATAACTGACAGTATTTTTCCAATTAGGACACACTGAAGCATAATATGGGCCATTACACTCCCAACACTTTATGGGTTCTTTGCGTTCAAAGTTCTTTGTGTAATTACCATGATTATTAGCAAACTCTTTACCCTTTGAATTGTTCTGATTGCTTGGTGAATTATTCTTATTCCCTTGGAAAATCTTGTTAGGAAAATTTCTGGCCTTAATATTTTTAGAATTCCGGTTGGGTACAAACTCTTTCTTCTTTTTATCATAATGATTTTTATTCTTTTTGGCCTTCCAGTTGGCCATGCTCTCCTTCTTTCGATTCTGTTCATAACAGAAATTGGCTTTCCTCATAGCTTCTTCCATAGTTTTTGGATTGTCACATTCAATCCTATCCTTGATGTGATAAGGTAAACAGCTGAGGAATCACTGTATCTTTGGTTTTTCATCTACAAGGTATGGCACATACCTAAGTAGACTTTAAAACTTGCTGTTCAAATCTTTCATGGTCATTGAACCTAGTTTAAGCTCATAGAATTCTTTTGCTCTCTCCTCATAGTAATGCTCAGGTAGAAATTTCTTTTCAAAGTACTTCTTGAAGGTACTCCAATTTACATTCTTCTCTCTTATTCCCTTCACTCTTTTTAAGTCTTTCCACCATATATCAGCTTTCCCTGAAAGATTGTAGATAGCCATTCTAGCCATTAATTGGTTAGAATAGTTATAAATCTAGAAGTACTTCTTCATCCCAGATAACCAGGATTCCGCTTCCTCCCCCTTCTCAGTTTCTCTATTGAATTTTGGTGGTTTAATATTTTCAAACTCCCCATAAATTTCCTCATAAGGTTTATATTTTCTCTTTTTAGTATAATGGTTATCATCACTACTATCACTAGTGGAATGAAAATTACGTTGATCACCAAATACCTTTGACGATGAGTTGCTTCCATTTTTAGTCCGTTTAATCTTTTTATATTTATGTTGGTGACTTATATCTTCCAAATCATCTCTTTTAACCCTTCCCTCGGTTTGAAATCTTTCTTTTAGGATCTGATTTAGCTCCTCCTGAGCTCTCATAATCCTTTCATTTTCTCGTTTAACAGATTTCATTTCAGATTTTTAAGTCTTTTACTGTTTGTAAAAGTTCTGAGGAATTAGTGGTTATGTCCTCTTGTATAGGGTCTCTTTGTAAGTTTTATTGTTCAGTAAGGGGAGATTTCTCTTCCTCATATTCCTCTAGTCTTTCCATAGTTGTTGCTAAACTTCAGAAACAATTTCTCTGTTGAATAACATTAAAAGAAAATAACATCAGCAAAACATTTTAAATTCACTGTTTCATAAAAGAAAGTTGGGCTTCATCAAGGCCTAGTGTTTGAACCTTGTGCTCTGATACCACATGTCAAAACCCCAAATTTTCACAAAAATTAAATTTTTTTAAGATAACATAAATTGTTGAATATTGGGTTTACTAATGGCTAGCGGTTAGCAGAAATTGAAATAGTCTAACACTTAGTATCAATCATTTTCATATTAGGTTAACTAATACAACTTTCATTTTCATAATGTATATGAGATTGACCTGCACAGAGTTTTCTTTCAGTTTTACTAATAAGTTTACTTTTTGGCAAGTAGGTGAAATCTATCTTTGAAAAATTGGGGTTACTTAGCATTTATGCTAACAGCGATGGACTGCTAGTTCTGACAGGTTTAACAAGTAACGATTGATCAAGTAGGGGTTTAATTCATAAAGTAGCAAGAAGTATATATGTTGCATGTTACATGCTAGTAACTAACTGACTATTTAAAATAAAGATCTAAGGAGGTAAAGTAATTGTCTTTTTTTTCATAAAAGTACTTCTATCAGTCTTGATAGTAAAGATTTTCAATAGAGTACATGTTTCTATTTTGTCTCTAACTTATTAGTTATGGAAATTATCAACTTGTTTCTAGTATGTAAATAAGCTCACTATCATGTTATAAACTTCAGTACTTAAATTATTTCCTTGCTGCATGTACTATTGTAACAACCTACATTACCATATTATTTTAGAATGTACCAATCTGATTGTTACTTGCATTCTATGGGGATCTTGCTGCCTAGAAATCTCTTTGACATTAATAGTTTGGTTATTGTAATTAAATGCATCACTGCATGATGGAATACTATCTATCATCACTTTCATAAGTCTAAGTCATAGGTGAATATATTATCAGTGTTATTCCAATTATTATCGACCTTGAGCATGGTTTATTCCATTGTAAATTTACTATTATCATCTTGCCTCACTTATAACAAGTTAATGTTTATATTAACTATTATGGTAGATTTGTCTACCTAGAACTTTTAATCTGAATTTTACCCTAGGTGACACTAATGTGACCAAGATTCTTATCCTATGCTAAGAACAGGTAACCAATCACAAACTATCCTTTCCAAATAATGATAGGGTTTATTATTATTATTCACAAGTCGAGTTTGCAAACTATTAATGGTGAGAGCTTATACCAAGGTCGAGCCTTGTAATTGTCATGGTTTAAATACTTTTACTACTTTAGTTAAACTCCATATATTATAACCACCCAAAGCCATCGGTTACAAGTGATAAAGTTTGAACTTCAAAATATTATGTGAATATTTATCGTCGTTGGAGGTATACCTATCCATTGTTAAATGTAAAGGTCCTAAAGCATGGTTAACACTGGGAATGTTCATAAGACAAATTTGTTACAACCTTTCACTAGGGTCAATGTTAAGAAATTATTGTTAAACAAACACGCGAATATCGAACCTATCATACCAATGATATAGTTCATGTGTTGTCATTGGTGATTAATATAAATAAACGCACTCCATAGTTTTTTGCTTGATTTGTTTACATCATTGTTTTAATAATTTGATGTTTGAAACCATAGATGGACTATGGACTCGACCCTAGCATGGTTAAAAGTATTGGATGGAAAGTGGTCACCTCATGTTCATGTATTGGCGATATAAAAGTCTTGCAAACCCTATTTGCTTTGTCATTTGCCTCTGAAGTTCTCACTACCCTACAGGCTGCTCTGCATAGTTTCCATGATGGCTGTGAGGGTTGTTCCTTTGCTTGCTTGCTCCAAAACATTCGTTTAAAGTTGTTGTAGTTTTCTGATCTTGGTATTGAATGTAAGCCTTTGTGGTTGGTGTTAACTTTTCATATGTTAAGCTAGAACATCAGTATTTCATTTCATTTTCATAGCAAAAGCATATAAACAGGATCACAGAAGGAAACAACATCGCAAGAACAACACAGATTTATCCTGGGAAAACCCTAAAGGGAAAAACCCAACAAAAGATTCCTCAATATAGATGCCCAAAAAGATAAAAGGTAAAACCAACAAGGAGATCAAATCCTGATCCTCCTCCTTCTCCAGCTACTTCTCTCTCTCCACTAATGTGCTACACAAGTGAGTGTGTGTGTTCCAAATGAGGAGCGCTACACCTCTATTTATATTCATCCATTCACTTAAGTTAACTCATCTGACATGTAGGCTCGAGTTAATCATGTAGGCTCAAGTTACACATGTAGGCTCAAGTAACCACACTGGGGTGCTAATGACCCACCTTTACAATTAGAGGGGAATACCTCATGATTCTTATTAGTTCTTCCGATTAGAAGCATCGGGGTACAAATTAATACAAGTGGTTCTCCCGGTAGGACCATCGGGGACCACAAAAAAATACATATAGAATATTCTTCGAAGTTACAATATTTCAACACCCCCCCTTAACGAGAAGGGTATTCTACAACAACATCAACAACAACAATAACAGGAGAGAGAGAGAGCATCAGCAACATCATCACGGTAACACATCTATAAATCATTGCAAGCTTTTCAACATCATGTAGTCTTCATCTTCAAAATTCAGTCTTCAGCAACATCAACACTTTGACCGCTTCGATCAGCAACAACTTTGATCGCTTCGATCAATAACATCTTTGACCTTTCGATCAGCAGCAACATCTTCAGCACTTTGACCTTTCGATCAGCAACATCATCTTCAACACTTTGAACTTTCGATCAGCAACATCATTTTCAGCACT
>LPNX010619867.1:139436-167502 GCA_001517045.1 Pseudotsuga menziesii | reverse complement strand
TTTCAAATTTAAAGAAATTTCATTGGCTAACACATGATGACATGGAATTTGAATAAAAGTTAAAAGGCCCATTTTGAGTTGAAATTTCCTCTAATGTGACCTTTCGATCAGCAACATCATCTTCAGCATTTTGACCTTTTGATCAGCAACAACATCATCATCATATTCTAATATTTTGAACAATGACATCATCATCATCATACTCTAATATTTCAAACATCAACATCATCATCATCATACTCTGATCTTTCAATTAGTACATCATCATCATCATACTCTGATCTTTCGATCAGTATGTCATCATCGTCGTATTCCGATATTTCGATTAGTACGTCATCATCATCATACTCTGATATTTCGATCAGTACATCATCATCATCAGCAACAACTTGCAATCCACAACACGAAGACAAAAGTCTTCAGATCACTTTTGGACCTAAGTCCATGGATGATACAATCCTACCACATTCTTGACAATCGAAGTCACCAGATTGATTACAGGGTAATCAGTCCCTATCACTTTAGGACTAGGTCCAAGGATGATGCAATCCTACCGCATTCTCAACAATTGAAATCACCAGATTGATTACGGGATAATCAACCCCTATCACTTTAGGACTAGGTCTAAGGATGATGCAATCCTACCACATTCTCGAGGACCGAAGCCTCAAGATACCTTTCTGAACCGAATTTCAAGGATGATGCAATCCTACCACTTTCTCATGGACCGAAGCCTCCGGATACCTTTCTGAACTGAAGTTCAAGGATGATGCAATCCTGCCAATTTCTCGGGGGCCGAAGCCTCCGGATACCTTTCTAAACCGAATTTCAAGGATGATGCAATCCTACCACTTTCTCGGGTACCGAAGCCTCTGGATACCTTTCTGAACCAAAGTTCAAGGATGATGCAATCCTACTACATTCTTGAGGACCGAAGTCACCGGATCTATTCTGGACAGATGTCCCAGGATGATACAATCCCTCTTCATTCTCGAGGACCGAGGTCTCCAGATCACTTCTGGACAAATGTCCCGAGATGATACAATCCCTCTTCATTATCGAGGACCAAGGTCTCTGGATAACTTTATGGAAAGTGCCCAGGGATGATACAATCCCACTGCAACATCACTACTCCCCCTTTCGAGGAAGGTCTTTTCGAACAACACCAATCTTGTCTCGAAAGTGTTCGAACTTTACTGGAGACAGAGGCTTCGTCAGCACAACATCATCCAAACCATCATCATCTACATCTTCAGTATGTGAATACTGAACTATCACCATCTGTATCTCTAGTATGTGAATATTGAAAGCATCATCGTCTCTATATTCAGTATAGAAATACAGAATCACCATCATCTGCATCTACATTATGTAAATACTGAAACATCATCTATATCTTCAGTATGGGAATATTGAAATCATAATCATCTATATCTTCAGTATGGGAAAACTGAAACATCATCATCTCTATATTCAATATAGAAATACTGAATCACCATCATCTGCATCTATCTCGTATGTAGAAATACCTGATTTCTATGTGCTTTGATCTATCGTGGAATATTGGGTTCTCTGTCATATTTATACAACTTTGATTATCACATAGAATCACAGTAGTGTCCAACTCTAGGTTGAATAATCCTGACATCAGCTTTCGAAGCCATATGGCTTCACAACTAGTAGAGCAAGCTGCTATATATTCTGCTTCAGCTGTGCTTAAAGCAACACTAGACTGCTTTCTGCTAAACCATGAAATCATAGCAGATCCCAAACTATAACATCCACCTGAAGTGCTTTTTCTGTCTGAGATACTTCCATCCCAATCTGCATCTGTGTAGCCATACAATCTATACTCATGGAAACGATCATAGTATAGACCAAAGTATATAGTCCCTTTCAGATATCTCATCACATGTTTTGCAGCTACTAGGTGAACCCGTCTTGGTTGAACAAGATATTGACTTAAGGTGTTCACAGCAAAACAAATGTCTAGTATGGTATTTGTTAACTACATCAATGACCCAATGATCTATCTGTAGTGAGTCACATCCACTAACTCTGATGAGTCATCAACTAACATCTTTAGGTTGGAGTCCATGGGTGTGGCCGTTACTTTGCATTCCAACATATTGAATCTCTTCAATATCTCTACCGCATACCTTCCTTGGTTGAGAAATATTCCTTCTGAACTTTGCCATACTTCCAAACCTAGGAAATAATGCATTAACCCAAGGTATTTTATCTCAAATTCTTCTGCTAGTTTCTTCTTGCTTTCTACAATATATTTCTCATTCCATGTCAAGAATAATTCATCCACATATAGTATGATAGGTTCATCTTCTACAACCTTGTATTAAATGCTAGGATCGAATTTACTCTTGGAAAATCCCATGCTCTTCAGGAAACTTTCTATTCTTCCATACCAAGCTCTGGGAGCTTGCTTCAGGCCATAGAGGGCCTTCTTCATCTTGCATATGTGAGTCCATCTGTCTTCAACTTCAAATCCTTGTGAATTTTTGATGTAAAACTCTTCCCCAATCATACCATTAAGGAAGTCTTCTCTGTACTTCGGCATGGAAGCAACTACCATCATAGTTCTGAAGGAAGTGTACCTTACTTCCTGGAGTTAGTGTCTCTTCAGAATTAATTCCCTCTTTCTTATAGAAACCTATAGCAACAAGTCTTTGCTTACTTATATCAGCAACATATTTTATCTTGCAAATCCATTTGTAAGATACCACATTCTTGCTTTCTGGTTTGAGTACTATATCCCAAACATCATTCTAGTATTATTTCATTTTAACATCTTCTATGAGTTCGTCTTGTTAGATCATCAACATATCCTAGTCTTCTGCATTCAACTTTGAAGGTTGGAACCCACTTAAATCTTGGTAAAGTCTCGATCCATCATGAAGATATCCATCATGTCATACCATGTCGAACTCAGATATCTTCTGTAGTCACTCCCCCTGAAGTGGAGTATCATCTTCCCTCTTCATTCTGTATAGGTGGTTCTATGCTTGATATATACTTCTAGTAGGTCTGGTCAATACAGTATGTTATGTCATAGTCTATTCTTTCAAAGGAAAATCACGAACCTTGCTTTGTACAGTTGTTCTTGTAGATCCATAGATACTATGTAATTCCCTTTATGTCTCGAAATCATATCGTATACATCATTCTCCATGATCATCTACTGTTATTCTTTGATCATAGCTTCTTTCATAGCATTCTTTTCTTCATCTTGAGTTATCTCTCGTACCCATGGTGGTATTCATCCTTCGAGGTGGATCTACCGCTCTCTGAAGCTCTTTCTTCCGTCATGGTGTCTCTGACCCTGGGAGCTTCAGATTCATGTTTATTGGAGTGAATCTTTAATTGTCATCACTTGTTCTTCGGAACAAATGTCATCCTTCTTTTCTTGTAGGAGGTTGTACAAGACCTTTTCTACAATTCAAATGCACCAGTTGCATGGTTAGAACTATTTCATAAAACATATGCATAACGACAAATTCTTATGCATCATGCAATTGTTTAGCCAATACAACATTTATCCATATCTCATAGAAAGTTTCTAGATTCCTTCCATCTCTACCATGACATCATTGAGATTGTGCACTGATCCAATATGTCAGCAAAGAGGTTTCATTCTAGATAAGTAGCAATGGAGAGTTGTATAGCATCATGTGCTACTTACCCATCACATGCATATTATTAGTATACTCTCATTAATGCAAATATAATCAACTAAATATAATCAAATGCATAACAAAACAATATCATGAAATGGCAATTTAATACTTATCTTTTATTTGTTTTGTGGGTAGACTCCTTCTTAATCATTCTGCTTCATCATCTTCTTCATTCATGAAATCATCATTTCTTATCCAAATGATAAGATGGATAAGAGGTTCTTTAAGAATTGAGTTCTTAACATTCCTCATCACTTTGAGGGATCTTCTTTGAATGGTGAGAGCTTGATTCTTCAATTGCTCCCATCTTTCTTCTTCTCTTCTTATGAGATGAGCTTCTTCTTCTTCCCAAAGTCAACTGAAAGTAATCACTTCCTTCTGGCACACATTCCTTGCATGAATGAATCCCATGATCCTGGGAGACCATTCAAGGTGGCTATCACCACTTCTACATTCTCCACTTCTTCTTCTACTGCTTCAAGTTGTTCTACATTCCGGATCTTCACATTCTTCAACCGTTTTCTCAAATCCATCTTCTGATTTAAGTTCTTATCTTCAAATAGCTTGATCAAGGAATCAAACATCTTAGGTGTCTTTAGGGAAGACACTTGTGGTACAATTTGATCTGTGATTGAATTAACAATGATCTTCTTGGCCTTGACCAAGTTCTTCTGGTGTAAGGCTTTGAGCCTCATCTCTTTCTGGAACTGGAACCTCTCTACTCGTGAAGGTGTCCAAATAATTTTCTTCAGAGAGATCAAATACTTCCATGCTTGAAAGTTTTCAACTTCGCCAAGATTATCATCAACCTGATGTGATATATCACTTTGAAATGAGAACCTCAAATGCAAATAGCAAAAGATTAGATCTTACCGATTTGAGGTGTCCGTCCTGCTTCCGGAGCTGATCTAGGGTTTGTCAGAGAAACCCTAATTTTCAAAACTTGGAATATTTCAGATATGATTATATATAAAGATATATCTCTTCAAATGGATTTTTCCAATGTACTCCTTTTCTGAAAATAGTGGAGGGAAGCTCTCGGAACAGGAAGCCCTAGTTTTCCACTTTCTTCTGCAGAAATGCCTGTCACTATTTCTGTGATATATACGAAATTGCTGCTCCTCTATGCCTGAAATTTCGCACTGAGGTAACCTCACTTGTTCCTGATCCAACACAATAGGTTTCATCAGAATTGGTTTCACCAATTGGGATTTATGATTCTTTTCCCAAGGTGACCTGTTACAGGACTGTTTTGAACAACGAAGTTGTACGCCCTGCCACATGTCACTGTTTCATATTTTGGTTATAAAATTTGGACAACTGAAATTAAATTCCATTATATTTCTATAAAATATTCAGGAATTCCATTTGGACCTCTGTAGCCCAATCTATAGCAATGCTCCCCAAGTGTCCTTTTTAGGGATGAATTCTGGAAGAGGCTGGAACCCTAACTTAGAGGAATCATATCTCATAGAATATAGTGAATATGAGGATTAAATTTTGGCATAGTGTACATCAGTATTTTATATTCAGCCTCTACAATTTTGAGCTCCTGAAACTTCTCCAATCTCGGGATATAGTGAATGTACCAAAACTTAGTATTTTTAGTATTTAGGGTGTTTCTAGCTCGAGGTCAAACTAGGGTTTGACTTTCCTGGAGTTTCACCCAACCAAAAATATTGATCCAGGTCTCTAAAATACTATTTTGATGAGGAGATAAATCCTATTCTAGGCTCACTCAAAAATTCCTCTTCAGCAAGAAGCCCTAATTTCTTCCGGGGAGAGAGGGAGAGCTATTTTGCCTTGTGAAAGCTGTCCTATTCAGGGTGGCTCTGATACCATGTTAACTTTTCATATGCTAATCTAGAAAATTAGTATCTCATTTCATTTTCATAGAAAAAGAATATAAAAAGGATCACTAAAAGAAACAACATCACAAGAACAACACAGATTTATCCTGGGAAAAACCCAGCAAAAGATTCCTCAATATAGATGCCCAAAAAGATAAAAGGTAAAACCAACAAGGAGATCAAAGCCTAGTCCTCCTCCTTCTCCAGATACTTCTTTCTCTCCACTAATGTGCTACATAAGTGAGTGAATGTGTTCCAAATGAGGAGTGCTACACCTCTATTTATATTCATCCGTTCACTTAAGTTAACTCATCTGACATGTAGGCTTGAGTTACTCATGTAGGCTCAAGTAACCACACTGGGGTGCTAATGACCCACCTTTACAATTAGAGGGGACAACCTCATGATTCTTATTATTTATTCCGATTAGAAGCATCAGGGTACAAATTAATACAAGTGGTTCTCCAGGTAGGACCATCGGGGACCACAAAAAAATACATATAGAATATTCTTCGAAGTTACAATATTTCAACAGTTGGGAACCATACAACACAAGTGTTTTCTTGTCTTTGTGTTTGGCTCTCGGCCTATCCATAGCTCAGTCCTGTTCTCCTCATGATCTGTCATGATTTTATGAAGCTAGAGCTTCTTTTTCACTGTTGGTGCTCCATGGTCGGCATAGGGTTTGGAAATTCTTGTGTTTACATTTCACAACTGGTGATAGTCCCTTCATTGCTTGATAACTTTTATATTTATAGGTAAAAATTATCTCAGTTTTTACTATGTAAATTTTTTCAAGTTATGAATACTGATAGGGTTTTTAATATTATAGAATTGAGCCCTGAACTAATTCTCGGTAACAATGCTTGTATAGGAACCCATGGCCCTTCCAAGCTTCAGTGAAAGACACACAAAAATCTCCTTCAGGGGCTTCATGGCTCTAACTGGTAAGCCTTGAGTTCAAATGGGTTTCGCCCTACTTGTATTGAGGGTTATTGAAGGAGAAATCAGTGCTTGGAAGCCTGATCGGTCTCTTTGTTTAATAGGAGGTTTTAATAAGTTGTTTTCAAGTTTAATGTTATAAACCCTTACTATGATGCTGGTTTATACTGGTCTTGAGCTGTGTGATGTATCTTGGTTAAGTTTTTAGCCTTACAGCCTATCAATGTAATACATTTGGTTTTTAAGAAGATTTTTAACTTCGAGCTGCGTCTCATTTTTGCAATGGTTTTTGTAATTTTGTAATCTGTGATTCTGTGTAATTAGAGTCTTTCTTTCTTCACTGTCAATGAAGATAATTACTGTTTAAGCTAAATTTTTTAAGAAATTATTGTTAATATGAGGACTATAAATCAGTCGTAATGTGAAATTTATAATATTATCTTACTTGTTCAGAATATACAAGCTAAGGTTTTCCGAAAATGAAACCCTTCTCTAAATAAGTTATTCAACTTATTATTACTTAGGTTCTACTTCTTGCTACTTCGATTTGGCTAATACAGATGTGTGGTGGTATTTTAACTTGTTAATTGTAAACTTATCTTGCTTGTTTATAAAATACATTTGTCTTTAGAAAAGGCTGTAAACACTCTATAGTAGACACTATAATCTTCTTCTAACGTTTATTTATATAATTATCAATGTAAATGGATTACAACTTAGATAATTTAATTTATAATAGATAAATAATTTGTTTAGGGTTTCGACCGTGAAGTTTTTCCTTCACAGGTGTAAGCCTGTCTGTTAAATGTAAAATAATTTATAAATATGTAAATATTTAGTTTTATATTAGTTATTGTTTATATTTACATTGCTTTTATTTACTAAACTTTCACATAGAATTTATTTAGAGTTCTCTAAAAGATAGAAATAAACTCTGTCACTCTGTTTATTCTTTATAAATTAAGAGCTTTTAACATAACCCTATCTAGTTTATATTAAATATTAGTCTTAGATTTAGTTGATATTGTTAGAATATAAAGTATGTGGTTAGTAGCTTATTTATATACTTAACTGTATGTAATCACTGTAACTCTAATGTAGTTTTACTGCTGCATTTCATTCAGTTATACTAAGTGAAAACATAGAAACATAAATAAATCATAACACTGTTTTTCCTCCATAATATTTTAACATTGAAATAAAAGTATTCTACTATCTATAGTTACACAATCCTATCTTCTAATTTCATTCTCTTATCTACTTAAAGCTTCTACCTGTGCTAGAGTACGGCCTGGGTTCTAGGTGTGGAAAAACATAGTTTAGAAATTTAATTTCATTCTAACCCATTATTTTCTAAATCCATTTCATTTCTATAACAATATGATAAAAATACTAACTCAAAAATTTCACAAACTGAACTGTTAACATTCAAAAAGTAGTTAAATAAGATTTATTTAACTAACATAGTAAAACAAAATAACTTAGAACCTATTGAGGACAGACAACAACATCTTTAGGAGGTCATTCATCCCTACCAATCTCCTAGAGAGCGCTTAAACAACACTTCCTCAGGACCCTTAAGCCTATTCCTTGTATTCTTGGCTAAGAACTAGGTGGAGAATGAAAACAGTAGAACCCTTTGTCAACTGACTAGTTCAATACCTCAGTAAATACTATGCTCTCAGCAGCATGATCTTCAGCTTAAAAGCTACACTAGATCAATCAGTAGTTATTCCGTCAAACACTTTCCAAATTTATTTGAAGTACATTCATTCAACTTGAAAGATCACTTCTCTAGAATGAGTAGCCTCAAATCTCTTCAATGGGAATTTTTTATAAAGATTGCCTAGGTTTTTTGGGTCAGTTTTCATTAATTGAGCCACCTGCTCTGATTCCACTTTCTTGGGGAATCATGACCCCAAATGTGGGGAGGTTTTCACCTGCAACAGTTGGAAGTGGTTTGAGGATGCTGCCACATGTCATTTCGCTCTCCAACTAGTCTCCTCCACCAATTTGACCAGTAAAAACTCTTTTAACAACTCTCCTAAGCTTTTGTCTCCTCCTTTATTCATTTATAAATAAAATATTCAGAATTACATTAAATATCCTTGACCCTGCTAAGTCATCAATTACAACTTAGCATAAAATTTAACATATTGTCCTCAAATAATATTAAATAATATAAATTTGTTTTTGTAAAATTGTGTATGTGACATGGACAGAGGCGGTTGAGCAGCACTGACAGTCCCAATAGAAGAAAACAATCAAGCCCAAAAATGGGTTGCGCACCTGTAGAGGACCTGTTTTTACGAAGTGGATTGTGATCAAACCGTGAGAAATTACCTCAAGTGATTGAAAACCCACTTCGGAAATGAGCCCTTTTAATCCTAACAGTGGAAATATTTGCGAATGGATCAACTGTTTAGGCAAAAAATGAGCTTGAACACAGGTGAATTTTCAGAAATTCGGTTCAGCCGTTTTTGCACAGTTTCACGATTTGTAAATCAAAGAACGACCAACAGTAATTGGTACTGTGGATGAAACAATAACAAAAATGAAATAAAAATATCTATCAACCTAAATAAGCAAAGATATATCAAACTAATTAAGCAAAATATAAAAACCAAAACCCAGGGATCCAGTGGGATCGACCCGGTATGGTCGCCAAATCTGTAGTAGGGATTTCACCCTAGCTACAGAGCAGAAACGACTCCATTCCATCTATAGGATGGAAGGGTATGGTTCCTACAAGAATGGAATAATAGAAATAAATAGAAAATAAAAATAAAAATGAAACCCCTGCACACAAGGTTAGGACTAAGCTCCACAACCCTGCATCAAACTTGTTAGAAAACAAAGAGCTACCTGCAAGAAATCAATGGATACCTACAACTTAATGTTAAGACACAAACCTACAAACAAATAATTTCATAAAACAAAGCAAAAACATAAAATAGACAAGTATACCTTCTCTGGTTGGAATGGGCCACCATGCCCTAGCTTGGAGAAGCACCTCTCAATGGATGGGGAGCTTTGGCTCAATGGAGAAATGGAGGAGAGGGAGGGTGAATGGATTGAGAGGAAAATGGTCTCAAGGCACTCACATGGGAAGAATTATGATAGGGAGAGAAGGAGTGAGTTGAGAGTGACCCCCACCTCTCTATTTATACTTTTTCTTAAGATTTGTAGGGTTTTGAGCCCCTGGTTGGGGTTTTAGCCCCTTTTTTGGGATTTTAGCCTCTTTCACTCAATCTTTAACTCTTTTGGGGGTTTTAAGCTCCTCTGAGTGGTTTTAGCCCCTATGAGAGCTATTTTGTCACTTTTCAGGGGTTTTTAAGCCCTTTTTCATATTTTTAAGCCTTCTTGAGGGTGTGGGGGTCAAATGGGGTCAAATGAGGGTTGTATGTGGATGTATTTAGGTGGTGTAGGTCATGTAGAGCTCATTGTAGGATTTTTTGGGTTAACAATTAGGATCATTGTTCATCATCATCATCATGGTCATCGGCATCATCATCGTTATCGTCATCATCATCATCATCATTACAATTAGGGAGAGGGGGGGTTGAGATGCTTGCAAATGAAATCAAAGCAAAGTTTTAATACTAAACAGATGCGCATACACGTGTTTAACTTGTATGCACTCGGAAGTGTGAGCGCGCTTTTAGTGCGTAAACGTTACTTTTTAAACTACACACAAGCATGTTTGTTGCACATACGCGCTAATTAAACTTTTCAATTTTGGAGGGCACCTTTTTTCCAACCTACGTGGTGGATGACTTGGCATCTTTGGTTTTAGTTTTGGGTTTCCAAACCAAGTGGTTTGGACTGTCTTATGACAAAAAACATGTTTTGTACTAGTTCTCCTATTTCGTGCATGATTTTGCATCTGCCATGCGTGTCCACTGCTAATTAAAATTCACACACTTGTGTAACTATGTCTGTAGATTCTGAATATGTAATTTTTATTTAAATCTATTATATTTTTCTATTTTTTATTTAATTTTAAATGGACTAATGTCAATCTAACACAAAAAGTAATCTATTTGCTTTGGATATAACTTTTGATTGGCTCACCTAATTAGAAAACAGAAAGGAACCCACACAAGAAGACACAAAGACCTACATCCTAAAACACAAAATATCACTCATTGACTTTGTTAAGACCAATATATCGTGGACTAACTCTCTACCTTGTCATGTTAGGGCGTCACTAACTTCATTAATTAAAAAAATATATAATATAAATAAATATGGAAAAAAATGTTGCACTAGACACACCTATTATCTACAACTTTATATAATGTTTTCAACAAAATTTCACCATTTGCATACCAAATGCGTGGACCAACACAAACATATTCATTATTTTTTGGGAAAAAAATAACATACCAACCTTAGAAGAACCTCGTTTTTGGGGATTTATACTTAGTTTCCATAAATAAAAGTTATATATTCCGGAAGGTAATTCGATTGTCCACGTTTCACATTCTTACGCCATATTCCAAAAAGTTGTGTAGGTACCTCTAATATTGTTTTTTCATGTTAGGATTTATTTTTTTCTAGAAGTTCATTGCAACGAATGCGTCATAAGTGACTAGTATTAGCTTGCACCAACCCCTATAAAAGGAAAGTGTTGTAATACGACTGTGTATTGTATTGTAGCATTGCAAAACAATATTTGTGATTGTGTGAGAGAGACTATGAGAGTGTGAAGAGGAAGTGTAGCGGGGTTGCTGCAGGTTGTATCCCTTCATTTTGTTGGATGGTATAATAATAAAGGATTGAAAATTCCTATGTGGACATAGCCCATCTTGGTTGAACCACGTTATAGATGTGTCTCTCTTGTAATATGTTTAATATTTGTATCTTGTTTAATTATTTATTTGTTTAATTGTTATTTCTCTGCGATCCTATTTTTCTAACAGGTTTGTTGAAAAATTTCTTAAGATAAAACAAAGACCTGTCGCACTTTACCATTGATGAGTTACAAGCCTCACTCATCAATCATGAACATAGAATCAATACATTGAATAGATCATTAGAAGTCGAATTTGTAGCAAAGTCATCTATAAGTCATGGAAGAGAAAGTGGGAGATATAATTCTAGAGGCAGAGGAATATTTTTTTCCATAGGAGGATGTAACAACAGTCCTACGAATGTTGCTAGTAGAGGACAGAATCAAAACACGAGTCATCCAAGTCGTCACATGTTTGATAAGTAAAAATACAATGTCATTACTGCAATAAATTTGGTCATTATGCATATGAATGCAGTAAGAAGCAATATGACCAAGGTAAGCAAGGTCATAACTAGTCGAGCAACACTAGCACTTCATCAACCACAATGTTGTTGGCATTTGCATCCCCAATTGAATGAAATGTTGTCCAATAAATTCCATGTCACATACTGTATTTAGATTCATGATGGAGCAATCATATGACTGGTAATTTAATTTTTTTTCCAGTCTAGATAAATCAGTTCAAACCGATGTTGTGCTTGGAAATAATGTCCAAGTCACTGTTTTGGAAAAAATGTATTTTTGGTATTATAACCAACCATGGGGAGTGACATATTATGTCTATTGTCTATTCTGTCGAGGGTATGAAACATAATTTACAAAGAATTGGACAAGTAATACAAAAAGGTTATAGAGTCTATATGGATGGAAATTAGTGTGTCATTAAAGATTTGCATCCAAGACTGATAGCAAAAGTACCAACGACAAGAAATCGCTTGTTTCCTTTTAGGATAATGCTAGAAATGAAATAAAAGGAAAATATAGGATTTGCATTCAAGGCAATAAGAAAACAATTAGAAAAGAACTATGACAAGGAATAAAAGGACATTGCTAAAATTCAATCTATGTTTGAATCAGAGGTTCAGAATGAGTCCTAGATATGGCATTTCAAATTTAGACATGTAAATATTGGTGGGTTCAAGCTATTGCACAAAAATAATATGGTGAAATTATTTCCATTGATCGACAAACAAGGAAGAGTTTGTGAAGGAAACAGTTTTTCCAAGCGCCATAGAGATAATTTTCTAGTTAGAAAGTCATACAAATTATGCACACCACTTGATATTGTGCACTCTGATATTTGTGGCCCAATGTAGACCTCATCCATGGGAGGATGCAATTATTTTCTTACTTTTATTCATGACTTCACGAGAAAAAAATGGGTATATTTTTTAAAACATAAATCTGATGCATTTGGACACAACATCAAAATCCGCAAGTTGGATAGAGGCGACGAATATGTCTCAAATCACTTCCTAAATTTTTGCAAGTCCCATGCCATTCAAAAGAAATTAACTACGCGGTATACACCTCAGTAGAACGGTGTTGTAGAGAGAAATAACCAAACCATTTTGGATATGGCACACAACATGATGACAACCAAGCAATTGTCAAATTAATATTGGGTTGATGTAGTCACAACTATTGTATATATTATGAACTGGTGTCTGACAAACAACATGAATAACAAATTCCCTCAAGAAGCATAGATAGGTATGGATCACATTTTTTCTCATTTAAATGTTTTTGGTTGTGTCTCATATTATCATGTTATAGATGAGCTGAGAAAGAAATTAGATAAGAAGGGACATAATTGTATTTTGGTTGGTTACTATGAAGACACAAAAGCATACAAGTTGTATGAACCTCTCTCAAGGAAAATAATCATTAGTCTTGATGTTCAATTTGTTGAGAATGAATCACGAGATAGAACGGTCGAGAAGAATGTCAAAATTGTGTCGACTATAGAGCATGATTACATGGTGGAGGAAGTGGTTCAAACACCACATGTAAGTCAAAATTCCGCAACACCATCGAATCCCAAGACACTGCAACCTGGTTCAACACAAGGAACATCAACACAAGTTGCATCCCAAGCTATGATGATAAGAACACCAAAAGGACAACAAACTCCATTAAGAAATTCATTGAGGTCGACATTGACAGCTCCAATAAATACAAGAAGTCTACGTGAGATATATGAAGTTGGTACATGAAACTCATTCTCTCTCTTTTATTTATTCTCTCAAATAGATGATTTGCTAACATTTGAGGAAGTTGTTGAAGAATAAGTATGGGAACATGACATGGATGAAGAAATAGAATACATTGAGAAGAATCAAACATGGGAGATGGTAGATGTACCAAAAGATAAGAATGTAATTAGAGCCAAATGGATTTACAATACCAAGAAAGATGCTGATGGGATGTGCAAAAGAAAAAGGAAAGAATCGTTGCAAGAGGTTTCACATAGCATCCTGGTATAGACTTTAATGAAACGTTTTCACCTGTCCTGCACATGGATAGAGTTAGAATAGTTTTGGCCATTGCTGCACAAAAAAATGGCATGTTTATCAGATGGATGTTAAATAAATGTTTTTAAATGGCTATCTAGAGGAGGAAGTGTATGTGGAACAACCACAAGGATATCAAATTCAAGTACAATAGCACAAGGTATACAGGATGAAAAATGAACTCTATGGTTTCAAGCAATCCCCTAGATCTTGGTACAGTCGCATTGATTGATATCTCATCCAGAATGGATTTAACAAAAATGAAAGCAAATCGAAATTGTAGACCAAAGTTAATGAGAAAGGTAACATGTTAATTTTCTATCTGTATCTAGACTATTTAATATTTACTGCTGATTTTGGCATAAAATATTTTGGAACAGCCATGGAAGTGAATTTGAAGCGACAAAATTGGGTTTATGAAGTTTTTTCTGTGCATTGAAGTCCAACAGTTTGAAAGTAGTATATTTAGATTACAATTGAACTATGCAAGTGCAGTTAAAAAAAAATTCAATATGTCTAATTGCAAGGTAGCTTCAACACCAGCAATAACAGGTTTAAAATCTATCAAGGATGATGATGGTTCAACTGTAGATCCCACGTTGTTTAAAAGGTTTGGGTATCCTTATGTATTTAACTATTGCAAGACCAAACATCATGTATGGAGTAATTTTGATCTCAAGATTCATGATTCAACAAAATACTCTCATTGGAAATAAGGTCAGAGAATTATGAGGTATGTAAGTGTCACAAAGGATATTGGCATTATGTATTCAATCTCAAAAAATTTCAAACTCATTGGATATAATAAAAGTGACAATGGAGGAAACACGAATGACAGGAAAAGCACATATGGGACACATTTAATTTTGGTACAGGTGCTTTGTTGTGGGATTCGAAGAAACATCCCATTGTAACTCTGTCTTCAACAGAAGCAGAGTATGTCATAGCTACAAGCGTTCATGTCAAGATGTTTGGATGCAGAGAATGTTAAGAGACAAGTCGTAGAACCAACAAGAACCAACAACCATTTTATGTGACAACAATTTTTCCATTGCATTGTAAAACAATCATGTGTTCCACAAGAGAACTAGGCACATCGACATAAGGTACCATTTCATAAGAGAATTGGTTAACAACAAATAAATTTGTTTATAATTTTGTAGGTCTGAATATCAACTTGTAGACATGTTTACAAATCCATTGGAAAGGGATACATTCAAGTATCTACGAAGATATCTAGGAATGAAAAGTTATGTTTAGTAAATTCTGTCATGAACAAAGCAAGTTTCAACTGTGGAACATATTATAAAATTTTGCTTAAATAGCCCCATCTGCTCATAATTAACGGGGAGAGTTGGAAATATTAATTACGCGCTAATCTACATATCATCTCAGTTGACTCAATCAAAGTCTTCAAAAGTACACTACTGTCAGGAAGTATGTCAAGATGAAGAGTTCATGCCTCTCCATATTTATATAGTCATATTCAATTTCTGAATTTAAGTTCTTAGGTAGAAATTTATTACAATGTTTAATGTAACTCGGTGTCTTCCAAGAGAAGAAAATTTTAGTCTTTGTATATGAATAAGAAGAAAAAATAAAAACAGAGAGGAGAGCATGTGAAGAACATAAAGAAGAAAAGAGTAACAAGAAAAGGAGAAGAAGAAGAAATCTGAGAATATTTCGAGAGCTCAAGCTTGTGTGTTTTGAAAGTGTTAAGAGCCCAAGATCTATAAAAGGTTAAACATCCTTATAATTTCTAAGTTTGTAATTGTGACTGTAGTTCTTTTCTATGTCATGAAAATATATATAATTCCATAGTGTATGGTTGAATGCATGTACTATTTATGCCACACATAGATTCTCCAGAATTACTTAAGTGAATGTTGTTTACATTTACCATCTTATAAAAGACACAAAGAATCCACAAATATCTCACCGGTTAAAAGTCAAAGTTTTAACTGCAAAGTGCTCAACACAAGTCTTACTTAATAGTTTGGTTATATGATATTGTGAGTTTGTTTCAATTTAGTTGTGTCAAGATTTATCCTGAGTTACGGGTCGGTGAAAAGTATTTTTCATGTTATAAGTCTTTAGACTAAGAAATTTTAATAAAGTTTTGTTAAAAGTGGTCCCGTCGAAGCAAAATTTGGTCGCAGTAAAATCCCGTCAAAGACAAGTGGGTGTTTATCAAGGGAAAAGTGTGTCAAGTTAAAAGTCCATAAAAAGCGTTTCGACCAAAATGTAAAAGTTGATATCACATCATAGTGTAGTCTGTCGCAGTAAATCCCCGTTGTAGTAAATCTTTGTCGTCGTAAAACCCTATCGTAATAAAATCGCATCGCTGGTATTTTGGTCGAAGTAAAAGGCGGTGTTTCCTAAAGGCATTGTGTTGCAGTCCCAAAAGTTTAAAAAAAATATTACTACGCAGTAACTCAAGTTTACTGTCGCAACAAGTCTCTCCCAAGAAATTTATTAACTTCCTCTAAAGTAGCATATCCTAATTGTGGTTTCATGGTTTCCACCATTTTGTGTCCCCCTCTAGTACTATTAAAATCACATTTAATCCTACCATTATGAATGGCGTGGAAAATTTTAATAATGTTAGAACTTTAACCTATGACAGTACATCTTTCTTGAAATCACATATCCACCTCAATCTTGCTCATTATTATACGAAATTTCCCATATCCATCATTCTTCCATCACGTTGCGAACTTCCATAAATTTGTATGAAACGATGAATACTACTTGAATCTTTTATGATTATTCTAACGATGTAGCATGCCTTAAGCTTGCTAACATTGAGAATCCCCTTAAACACATCACCCAATAATGTTTGTAATTTTTCTATGCCTACTTATGTTATGTACACTATCCAAAATGGTCTCATCTATCTCAACTGCAGTTTGCCTAGGTTTTTTATATATCTATCGTAGTTAAGTGTTACACCTAAATCTCGTCACCATCATGTTATGAGATAGGTATTCCCCTGTCTGCTCCAATCCCTTAGATTTTTTTTGAGAGAAATGAAAGGAATAAATTGTTCCTTGTGATTTTCCTTGTTTTGAGCCAGTAACGCTCCTTTTACATGTGAAAAGGGAGGTGCCACCACTCTTTTCATTCATGAAAAGGGACTTAACCCCTTAACACCACTTTTTATCTTCAGAAAAAGTGCGGTGCTCGAGTTTTAAATGAAAAAAGGAAGCTTCGAGAGTCTTCTCGAAGCTTACCTCCGTGGATCCTCATCCATATGGTTTAGGACCACCTAGAGATCGAGATCCTTCATTTTTGGATCTTCCTTCCACCTCATCCACCATTTCTTCAACCATCCCTATCCTCCCATGCCTTTAAATACTAGCTCATCCCCCATGGGGAAGAGGAGGAAGAATTGTGTGAGTAACCAAACTCTGTCAAAATAATTCTTGAGCTATTGGAGGAAAGGTGAAGTTAGAGGAAAGGATCCATTCAAAGGAACTCTCAACACCAAGGCATGAAGGTTGTAGTCTCTCTAATCATTTATAATAAAAAATGTCTTTTATTTCCCATATTTACTCTATCATTTGTATATATTTCTTGATTCTGAACATATAGATGGATGTCTTCGGGTTCTGTTGTATGCAAGTCATTCTGTTCTAACAATGGTGCATGGTATGGTCGAAGCAGATCTACATTGAAAACTGGATGCAGGCCATGTCATGTAGGAATGTTGAGTTGAAAATTGTTTTCTCCAATTTGTTTAAGGATACTATATGGACCGTATCGAAAAGGTTTCAACTTTCTGTATGGAACAGTGAAGTGCTCCTTCTTTAGGTGTAACCAAACCTGAGCCCTAATTTGGAATGAATGCGGAATATGATGCTTGTCATATCGGGCCTTAGATTTTTAATTTTCTTGTTGCAACATCTCCTATGCTTGCTTGAGAATTTGATCTCTGAATTTCAATGCTTTCTATACTTTTCATCCTTCGAAGTCAGTGTCATTTGACTGTGTTAAGGAACTGATTAAGTCAATGGGCGCTGAGGGTTGAAATCTGTAAGAGATCTCAAATGGATTCTTTCCTGTAGAGTTGTGTGAGCACAATTGTAGTTGTGATGTATGTATGGAAGGTTTTCATCCCATGTTCGATGGTGCTTGTGGTTGTACATGCGAAGCAATTGTACCACTAAGCAATTTACAAATTATGTCTGTCCATATGGCTACAAATGGGAGACTGTCGACAAATAAAGTCTCATGTCTATATATTTCCAGAGATTTTTCAAAAATGTGTTGACAAATCTAGAATCTCTGTCGAAAATAATGGTCGTCAGGAGGCCATAGTGTTTTCACACATGTTCAAAGAAAATTTTAGCAGTCTGTTGTGATGTCATAGTATTCTTGCAGAGTATGAGTATAGCCATATTGGAAAATATGTCGACTACTACTACTATCGTTTCATGCTAATGTTTGGTTGTAGGATATCTCGCCAAGTAGTACATATAAATAGATTCCCATGGTCGACTAAGAACTGGAAGGGGTGTATATAGTCCTTGTCATCGATTCGGCAGCTTAGCAATGACACAAACCACACATGATAGAATTTAGTTGTTGACGTCAGATTTAAGTGAAGGCCAGTAGAAATACTTTTGGAGGATAACAAGTTTTTTTGTGACTCCAAAATTTCTTGCAGTCTTGCTGTAGTGCACGTTCCAAATGAGCTTCTGTCGATGTTCACTTGTCATTACACAAATTTGTCCAAGCTTGTATCACAAGGCATCCTTTAAGAAGTAGTCAGTCGTTGACAACTTGTCGGTCTGAAGCTATCGATAGATTGTAGAAAAATCATAGTCTGCCAAATACAATTGCGGCCAAGTAGTGGTGTCATAAACCTACATACTCATCACTGTAGACAGTAGAGTAATGGGTGGTCTGCTAAGACAGTCAGCTGCGGCATTGGATTTTCCTTTTCGATACTTAATTACCAACTGAAATTGTTGTAGGTAATTAATCCACTTAAGTTGTAGAGTTGTCTGTAATTTTGACTGAGTTAGAGTGAACTACGAAGGCTTATCGTGAATGAGGATGATCGTTTCCCTACCAAGAATGTAGTGTCTCCATTGATTAAGAGCTTGCACAATGGCGTAGAGTTATTTTTCATATGTCGAGTACCTTCTGATTCTGTCGCTCAAAGTATCAGAATGAAATGTGGCTGGGTGACTTGAATGAGTGATCACTGCACCAAGGGCATAGTCCAATGCATCCGTCTCAATCTCAAAGGGCTGATGAATATCATGTAACACAAGAACTGGTGCAGTACAAAGCTGGTTTTTTATTTCATCAAAAGCTTGTTGTTGTGTCGGTGTCCATTTGAAGACAGTTTTCCCATCTCCTTTCGTCAACTTATTCAAAGGCCATGCGATGTGATTGACGCCAAGTATGAATCGTCGATAGAAATTTTCCAAACCAAGAAAACTTCTTAGTTCATGAATGTTTTGAGCAATGGACTAGTCTTTGAGGCTCTATACTTTTTCTGGGTCGACATGAATGCTTTCAGAGTCAATTACATACCCGAAATACTTGATGTTGGTCATCGCAAACGAGCATTTGTCCATGTTCTGATATAGCCGATGTTGTTGGAGAGTGTTGAAAACTTGTTGAAGTTGCTTGACATGTTCTTCCCATGAACGACTAAAAATCAAGATATCGTCGAGATAGAAAATGACACAGTTATCGATGAAAGGTCGTAGAAGGTCATCCATATATCTCATGAAGGTTGAAGGTGCATTGGTTAAGCTGAAAGGTGTGACTAACCATTCAAACAATCCTTCCTTATTTTTGAAAGTCGTTTTCCATACATCAGTGGACTCCATTGGAATCTAGTGATATCCTGAATTGAGGTCGAGTTTCGTAAAGAACTTAAAACCTTTCAGATTTTCGATGAGTTCATTAATCTGTGGAAGAGGGTATCTATTCTTTACTGAAATTTTGTTGAGAGCTCGGTAGTCGATGCACATGCACCAATTCCTATCTTTCTTTCGAACTAAGACAACTCGACTTCCACAAGGAGAGGATCTTGGGTGGATATGACCCTTGTCGATCAAATCCTGGATTTGTCTGCGATTCTCTTCATTTTCAAGAATGGATATTTTGTAAACATATGCATTAGGTAATGAAGAACCGGGAACAAGTTCAATGGAGTGTTATACCTGAGACTGCAGAGGTACTATGTTTGGTGCTTGAAATATGTTCTAGTACTCTTCAATAATGATGTCGATCTGTTGTTGTTGTTGAGAGCTGCGCTGGTTGGTGAGTTGACTCGTTGCTGCAATCTTCCTGTAATGCTGAGGATTTATCATGATTAATGCAAAATTTTGAGCATGATTCAGATAAGATTCTTCGTTTGTTTGGTAGATATCATAGCAACTGTTGATGTGGGTTATCACTCTGGTATGCCATACCATTGGTTTCGGATTTTTACAATCACCTTCTGAGGTGGTGACTGATATGTACAGTGTCTATCCCATAGGTAGGAATTACCGAATAGGGCATCATCTACGGAAAGAGGTGCCATGTCACGGAGTACTTCATCTTCAAAACGCTTAGTGAAGTAGGTGATTCAATATTTCCATGTGATCCTTAGTTCCTTCCAATCCTTCATACAACTGATATTGTAAGGCTGGGAATGTGGAGTGGTGAGAAGACCTAATTTCTTCATAATATACTCAGAAACAAAGTTCTTCTAGCTACCGTTATCCACAATTAGATGTAATGGATTGTTCTAAACCCATATGCATGTATGGAATAGGTTCTCTCGTTCCTCATCATTGATGATGTTTGAGGTTGTCGGAGTGGTCGAGTTCAAAGCTAGGAGGGTTGATGCATCTAGATCTAATTCTACCAGGGTTTTGTCAGGCGAGTCATATGTTGACAATTTTGCCAAAAATGTCTTCCGATATTTGCATTCTAACGTATCATGCCATGATGAACTATCATAATCACACCATTTCCCGGTAGGGTTCTGTCTGTTGCGATCCCTCTTGTCTTTCTGAAAGGTCTTCTTTTGATGATTAGGATTTGGTGGATTTTGCAGAGAAGGATTCTTGAACTTGTTGGATTTGGCTGGTGACTTCTTGTCGGATGTTCAACATGTTGGATTTCTTGAGAAATGTATCTTTCCATTTTGTTTATCTTAAATATTTCCGGCGTAATGGAATGCATCTGAAATCATGGTGACAGTCAGAAACTCCATCCCTTGTTGAATTTATGGGGATAAATAGCTGCCATACTTCAAGACAAGCAATTTCTATTCTTCTTAGTTTCCAAGTCTAGCCATGAGTTGATAAAAATCATCGGTGTAACTATGTACGGAATGGTATTTCCACTACCTTATCTCCTACCACTTCTTATACTGTTTTTCAATTTACTTGGGATTATAGAACTCCTTTCGGACATGTTCAACAAATTTTACCCATGTTTCGATGGGGTCTTCTTCTTTATCCATTTTTATCGATAGGTTCTCCCACCAGCAGTGTACGGAGGTTGACATCTTCAAGGATGCAATTGCAGAAATTCAGGCCTGCAGTAGATTACTTTCACCCACAACAATTAACAATTGATCATGCAAAATTATCAACAATGGAGACTGAATATGGAGCTGTAACACAAAATTATATTAACTGAGTGTACAATAGCCAACCCTGTAATAACATAGGATACTAAATATATAGAATACATGAGAAAATCGAATGCATAAGGAAGCATCCAAATCTAGCATAAAGCAGGCTTACTGAAAATAGGCAAATCCCCCATAGGTGTAAAAAGCTGATCCCAAATCTATCAAGGACCCCACGAATTAGCAAGGGCGCATGGGCAAGCTAAAGAGTTGTCAAATGGAAGCTCATACATGCTTTTGCAAGGAGGAAAGAGTGGAGGAGGAAGAGGCAACAAAGTTGATTCACCTCACCTAGTCTTGCTTTCCTATGTGCCTTAAAACACTGAAAAAGCAGGGAATAAAGCAGAAAAAGTAGATGGGCGCCTAGGAGGCCAGGAATAAAGCAGATTTGATTCCCAAGGCTTTCCCAAGTGTTCCATGAGTCAATAATGGCAACTTTGACCTCTATGGATAGGCAATTAGCAACTTGCACATGGTGGGACTCATGGACTAGGCAAATAAGACAAAATAAATGAAATAATGTCTAAGTGGGTAAATACTATCGGTTGATTATTATAACACGAATGGTGATGTTTTTCCACTTCAAAGAGTTTATTTAACGCAAAGTAAGATTCCAATTGTTGCCCCCAATTTTCAATGGATTCCACGTCGATCTTGCCTTCAAGGTTCGATATGTCCAAATTCATTTTCACTTTGAAGGGGCCGATTTTATCAGAGTGAGATCACATCAAGAATTCCTCGGAGTTCATACTGACCCTCAAGAGAATCTCGCTGAACTAGGTGAACATTTCAGTTTGCTGGAGAGCCAGTTCTTTTTCTATGAGTTGCTCTATCTCATCAGTTAAATGTCTATTGTCTGTTCCTTCGGTCATATTTTATGAATTTGAAAAAAGTGTTTTCTTGTGTTGCTGGGCTTGCGAGATTGTTTGAACAGGCATAAGTTAAATAACTTCGATGGAAGTGCTTATGTAACTTAAGCTCTAGACAAGATCTTCCTCTGATACCAATGATCCAGGTCATGCCCAAGCCCATGCTGGGGACAACAGTCAACTGAATGAGTCAATTTCTATTATGGTCAAAGCATATAAAGAGATACAACAAAGAAGGAAACACACTAGGTCGACAAGAAATATACACACAAACAATATACAGGAACTCAAACCAATTTATTACTTCTGCTTTATGAAAGATGGAGGAATCAGATGATGATCAGAAAGGTTTCCTATATTACATAATGTACATGCTGATATAGAGGATGATGAGACATTTTGGTGACTACCCTATACGTTCAGTTACAAGAAGTTATAAAGGTCAGAATTTCAACCATCACAGAGCATGTTGATATGATGTCGGCTACAAACTTATTAGCTGAGCATGTCGAGGCGAACCTAGAACCTGTCGAAGGAGAACCTTTCGAATTTTGGTTGGATCAATTATCTTGTATGATATCATCATTTTCTTATTGTCTTTAATATTTTACAGGTTCTTCTACAGTAGCAGATGATAAATATTCAAGGATAGCAAGGACAACCTTTAAGAGAAGTATTGTGGCATTATATTCAAGTAATTAACTAGATCTAGGGAAAGTTTAACATTTGGGTTTGTATTTTTTTCTATACCTGTATCATTCAGATATAGGGAAACATCTCCTTTCCATGGGATGTGAGAATTTCCAGCAAAAAAAATGGTGACTTTGCTGGGGAACTACTTTGAATTCTGAATCTTTGCTAAGTTGAAACCTCCACCTTCATTTTCAATTTGTAGATCTACTTTTTCAATTGATAGATCTGTAGATGTACTTTGAATTTGTTTGGTTTTCCTCTATCAGCCTCTGGATCTTCATATTTTTGGTTCACTAGGTTTTCTGGTGATTAGTTGGATTAATTTTTTGGACTATAACTTACTTTTATGTCGCCTTTTTATTTTTTCAAATCGCCATCTCAACCACCGCACCTGGGATGTATATTAAATGCGGTTCTAGATCTTCCACTGCATATTCCCTGACAGCATAAACCAATGCCACCATTTTTTTCTGTGTGAAAGAAGGGGTGTTGGAACTAGTAATTCTCTGGTGTGAAACTGTAATAGACAATGCCACCTCTTTGTTTCTGTGGACAATAAGCGGTGCTCAGGATGGAATTTGTGTCCAACACCTGCAACTCATGGTTCTAGGTATTCTTTTAGCCTTGTTTGATGTTTTATTCTTAAATGATTGTTTTTAGTGTTTGAGATCCATGCTTCATATTGTTATAGTTGTGTTTTGAACTCTACATTTTATTTTTGAATAGAAAACTCAATAAAAAATAAAAAAAATGAGCCAATTTTTTCTTCTTCAAAGCTCATTCCCCCAAACTCCCAAAAACCCTCGGGCCAAGGGGGTGGACCATTCCCATGGACCCACCTATATCTCGCAAGAGAATTCATAGGTCGCATGAGAATTCATGGTTTTTCAAGAATTGTGATGGATGATGGTCTTTAAAGCTTCATAGTTGGCTTTGACTAGAACTTGGTTTTTTTAGATCTCTAATTTCTGTCTTCTTTAAGAGAACATGAAAATATTCATTTTAGTTTTTCTTCATTTAATATACATGATTTTTGTATCTTTTTTCCTTTTTTCAAAATAATTGTGAAAAAATGCATATAAAAGTTGTTGTAGAATTTTGCGATTAGTTTGTTCTCACTTTAGTTGAAAAAACTGAACACTTTTGTATAAAAAGTAGTAACAATCTTTTCTTCCTTTTCATTAGAGATCTCACTTCTTTTTCCATTCCAAAAATAATATTTTTTTTGTTTCAGTTAGGAATGCACCATATAAGGATGTTTGTTGTATTTTTGTATGGGATTTATTATGTGTTTCAAATAAACTGAACCTCTCTCTCCTACCTGTAAGTAGGGAATACCTTGAAAGTTAAAGTGAAATTTTGCACAATCATATTGCATGGTTTTACTTTTTATGGCATCACCTCATGCATTCACATAACCGTTCAAGATAAAATTAAGCACTAGTTTAAGTTTAAAATATTTAGCAATTTGTGTGTTAGGTTAGAGACGTGTTATGACATCTTTAAATGTAGGAGTTATCGTTTATTGCATGCACTGCATCCCAGGGGCTTGTATTTATTCTACATACCAAATTCTATATTGAACGGCCTTTCACATACCCTAGACGTATATCGAAAGTTACTTCACGTACTAGGTAGTATATCGGAAGGACCTTGTTGAACGGTTTTGTAACGTCCCCGACCCTCCGACCGGTGAAGAGGATGCTACTAACGCCAAACAAATGGGCAAACAGCCCCATGAACATGAATAGGGATAAATGATGATATTAAAAATCTTAAACATAATACATACCAAGATGCATAATCCATCATACAAGGATACATAGTTACTCAACATTCAGTGGAAGCAAACATATACATTCCAGTATTCAGCATGTTCATCATTTCTCATGAAATAGTAGATATAATTGTAGAGATGAAACAGTCAGGAGTATGTATCTTTGAATGAAGAACTCGCCCCGCAACCAGCTACATCGTTGTAACGTTCCACCCAACCATAGGCCAACGTGCTCATCAATCTCTCAGCAACACTGCCACCCCCGAGCTGGGCATGATTCCTCAAGGAATAAGGGTCAATGCAAGCTTACACATAGCCAAGGTACACCAATCAGCTAAACCCACATAGTAGGGTTTAGTAGGTCGTCAAGGAGCTAGGGAAGGCTAAATGCTAAGCTGGTGGCCTCAAACACCAGTTTCCTTAAGAATACCCATCCTCTCATCCCACTCTCAATATTCCTAAGACCAACCCCTGCATACCGTAGCAAAACACCCCATTCACAGCTATATGAAGGAGGCAAAGACAACCTGGTGATAATCCCCAAAAAAAGGAGAAACACCGCTCAAGTCCACAACACAACTCAGGGTTGTTCTTGGCCCTAGCGTGGCCAAAACAACTCAGCAACAACCCAAAACCAGGGTACATCAACAACCAAAAACTCACAATGAAAACTATGGAAACCTTACACAGTCCCAAAGCAGGGGAGAAGTCTGATGAGGAAACGAAAAGAACCTTACACAGCCCACAGTTGGGGAAGAAGGAAAACTCCCAACATAGACAAGGGAAAACTCAGCCAACGGATGTGGAAATCAGCAGTCATCCAACATCCAAGAACCCACAGCACACAGTTCCTCAATGCAATCACTAAAGAAAGTTGCACAAAGAAGAATGGGGAAAGAATTGATTCTCCATCAATCTATGCGTGAGGAAGATTAATCGGCCCCCTGCACATCCCTGCGTGAGAGTGAACAACTCCCCTATGAGTGAGGGTGAGCCGACAATGGAGAGAATTGAGAGAGTGGCCTCCCCTGGAGAGAATGGAGGTGGTAGTTTTGCTTGCCAACATGAGGTCAACCCACTGGTGGAGTGTGTGTGTGGGAAAGGACTGGCAGTCCTGCCACACTCCACTCCCAGCCATAAATGCCTCAACTACTCAACAAAACATTAAAGTGGTAGTTGGATGAGACAAGGGAATATGGGCAAATCAAACAGGGTGGTGTTACGGAGAGAAATTCCTATGGCTTGGGGTACCACAACAGACAGCTAGACTCCAGAAATCAATCTTTCCCAATATGCAATAGAAATAAACAATCTAACACTAAAGGATCGAACCTCGTACCTTATTCCATACGGTTGTAGTAGATCCCCGTTGAGATTTCCAATCTTCATCTTGAATTATTATAGCACGTCGTCAACAACAAGTAAACAATACAAGCATACTATATTTTATGGTGTTAGATCTATTCTAGCATATATAATCAATAATGTAAAAGCATTTGACATATTCCAATGGAAACAATATTCATTCAAATACACATTACTGGATAGGAAAAGATATTTCTATTAATAAGAATCAGAGATTACAAGTGACAACCTCTGAAGGCATGTCTGCGAATCAGAGAAACTGAATCCCCCACTTGGGCCTCCACCACCTCAATCCTCCATCACTTCGATAGCAAGATTACTAGTGAAAGGCAAGCTTGGGAAGAACACAACAGTGCTCCAAGGGACAAAGGGATGCAGACTCAAGCATAAATCTTGGCAACAATGGACTATAGTTTTGTTACTCTCAAAGTTCTCTTATGCTTTCAATGTACCAATGGGTTCCTTATATAGTTCTTCAAAGGGATACTGAAGGGTCGAATCCGTGCGATCTCAAGGCATATGGAAGGCCAGGATTCATGTGAGTCAGATCCAAGTCAAGGAACAGTCCAAAAGGATTTGGATTTATGTACACATCCCGATGTACGCGACTATAGGGGAAATATCCACGTATGTACGCGGATATCGAGGGAAAAGCCGCGTATATCAATATTCTAATGTTTTTAGGGATGATCAAGGTAACATCAAAAGATATAAAGTGGTCCAAAGGGGCTAATGAGTCTGCAGCGGGACAAGGGAAGGCCATACAATGTGTGATTCACCTAGTGTGGTGAAATCCGCTATAACAGGTGGTGACACATGGATTCCCCCGCCCCATAGTCCATGGTTTGACATCCCCCACCCTTATCCTTTGGAATCATGCCCTTTTCATTTCAACATTGCACAACCGTAGCTGGCTATAGTTTTATTTTAACTGATGTGCGTATTTACATGATGCCAAACTATAATGTGCCGGATAGCACGATATACCATCGAAAACTATCCATATTGCTGAAACATACACAACCAAAATCGATGGTGGGGTTTTTGCCTTTAGCTCATCACCATGATTAGTTACATTATATACATCATGCAAACAGGGTCAAAATCGGGGTGTTACATTCCCTTCCCCCTTGGAATAGCACCGTCCTCGGTGTTCCAATACATAGGAATACATATACAATTTGCACATCCAAAATTTCAAAATTTTTCAGATCTGTCCCACGTTCAATTATTTACTTTGAACGTTCAGGACCAAGCCCCTTGGCTTCCACAAACTTCTCCTACTGTTTCTCGGCATTCAGCTTATCCCGAAGCCTAGGAACTTTGTGGCTGTTGCCCTCTTTATGTTCCCTCATTGGGCAGTCCCGGCGTAAATGATGTCCTCCACATCTCCAACATTTCACTGGCTGCTTCATCTTTACTTGCTCAATTTATTTTGAGTCTTCATGCCTGGACCATTTATTAATGGGTCTCTTGGATGAATGTCCCATCACTGATCCACCCTCCTTTCCTTTGTCGATTGCTCCCAGAAGGCTTTTCACCTCCCTTTGCAAACCAATAGAGTCTTGCAAAATCTAGTGGTTCATTTCATTCTGCATTTTCTATATCTTGAGCATCTCTCCAATATTTTCTTGGGTCTTGGCAATCATTTGAAGGAGACTTCCATCCAAGTCCAACAACTTTTAATCTGCTGCCATGACCAATGTGCACCACCGGGTTTCACTTTTCTCACCTGTGAAATGCACCATTGAAATTCTGTCAGACCAAGCATAATATAGACATTAAAATCAGCCAGTTAATTACCCAATTGGCATGACAGTCCAAGTCTCATCAAGGAGAGTTTCATATTTTTCATGCCTTCCCAATAGGCACACGAGCTCATTCATGTCCATTCTTAAGCAGGGAATTAACTATTC
>LPNX010619867.1:90976-139132 GCA_001517045.1 Pseudotsuga menziesii | reverse complement strand
TGGAAGATGGAGAAAAGATCCTCAGTGTCCAAGGATGGATGAACTTCCAACGGATAGCTGATATGGCTCTCACAGGTGTCAAGTCAACCACAGTCAAAGGTGACCACCTGTGCTACCACTCAGCACAAAAGAAGGTGCAGTTTCGATTTTGTTGAGTTTCACAGATCTGATAGAGGATGTCGATGGATATGTTCACTAATTAGTTTCCAAGATTATAGCATTTCTTGTTTTCTTTCAAATTTGTATAAGTATTTCACAAAACAATGAAGAACATCATCACGATTTGGGAGAAACGCATATTGCTTCTGAACTACGTGGTTTTTACTGTGTAATCGATTTATGGTGAATACATTTAGAGTTTAAGTTCTGTAATTCTTCAACTGTGTGTGAACGAGGCATTGGAGGGCCCCCATTGTTGAGTTTACACATTCTTTCATTGCCGGTGAATGCGATTTGGATTATTGCAGTGATTTGGATTGATGCAAATGGTTTAAATCGTGCCAGTGGTATGTTTAATTTCTGTAGGATTCAGTTTTATTAAGTGGTATGTTTAATTTCTGTAGGATTCAGTTTTATTATTGCAGAACGAGTTCAACTAGTTTTCAATCGGTTTTATAAAAACTCTGTTATCTCATTTGAATGGTTCAGGCTACGATTCCATTGTGTTTCACATCACTTGCATTAATTTTATAAGCTCTGTTCTTTTATTGGTTAAATACTGAAGGGATGGTTCAGACCATGATTTCTGTATGCTACATATCGCTACTTATTCAATAATGAAGTGTTAAGAACAATTATAAATTATGAATATTTTCCTGTAAGGGAGATTGATGGTTAATTGTTCATTCAGCACTGGGATATTAGACAGAATCTTGTAGTTTATAGTTTAGGATTAGGATTAATTCATTTTCATTACTTCAAAAGCTTTCATAGATAAATTACTCTCACATTTGATCTGCTGTGTAATTGAAAAGAAACAAATGAAGATGTCCCTGTAAAAGGATTTTTGTATCTTTAAGTCACAGTATTTTTAATCTGTCAGTAGGTTTGTTTCACAGATAACTAGATTACCAAACAAGTCTAGCTCTGAGTCCTAAAACTTGGATATGCCTCTAAGATTACCAACCCGGATTGATATTAATTTAAGTTTTGATTTGCATTAGTAGATCAGAGCCCAACAGCCTCTTTCACTTCACCATGAATGCTGGACCAATCCCTCTTAGTCATGACACTTAGTGTCTTCGGTCTATTCCAGACCTCCCCACATGGTTTCCTCGGCAGCTAGGAACTTCACAGTCTCACTAGCACCTTTTCCATTGCTGCTCATTCCGAGCTTTGTAGCACAATCACATGTCCACATGCACCCCTAGGATGCTCTCATAGTCCTCGCTCCCAGCAATACCTATATTGTACGTTTACTCGTTGGTCCACAGGATCCTGCTTCGCTTTGCAATCCTTGGGATCGCCTATGGACTTGGATGTTAGGTCAGCACACAGACTGCTCCACAACATCAAATAATTAATGTCCAGCTAGTACACCCTCATGTCGACTGGGCTTGGAACTTTACCGTGACCATTTCCAGGTCCAGGATCTACTATGGATTCCCAGGCATATAACAGCCCAACATACACTTATATCAACAATAACACATACACTTATATCGACAATAGACTTATACCAACATACACTTATATCAACATGCACTTATATCAACAATAATGCACACTTATATCAACAATAACCCTTACTCCGCAACCCCTCACAACAACCATTTTCCTTTTCTCTTTAGGGTGCAACAACCAACTGCATCTATTTATCCTGTCAACACAAGCAATAGAAGCAAACTCATTAATGTTATTGCTCTAATATTGTAATCATATTTCATATCATTCACTATCAAGTATGAAGACACCAGGAGTGCATCCACTCCCTAGGGTGTAGTCAATATTGAAAAACCTTTCATGACTCCACATCAGAAAAGTGTGCACCCTTTCTCGGTGTGTGCCATGTAGGCCCTATTCATACTCAAGCAATCGGTCATCATGGAAATAAAATAAAAGCGTGTTCTGCATATGGAATTTTAATAATTTGACATGCATATTCTTAGCAAGGGTAACAGAACACTTATCCATTTGTCGACGTAGTATTCCTTCGTTAAGGAGGAATGGGGCTCCCTTCTCTAAGTTGAAATTCCCTCGGTTAGCCATCCCAGATCCTTTTGACATTTCATATCCACACATGTCTTACGAACATAATCTATACCATCTCACTCATGTTGCTTACCAAACATGTAGTGCATATTAGACATTTCCCAAAATGTCCAATGGAGTTTCACCCAAAACCCATTTCCAAGATAAGGGAAAACCTTCCCATGAAGTTTGGCTCCTGCAGGCCATCACACATGATCTTCCTACAGTGTGTACCACTAACACATTCATCAAATAGCCAAACAGTCAATCATTATCTGACAATACAATCCAAATTGATTGTTCTATAACCAAGCAATGACATTAGTAATGGAATTCATTAGGAATTTGCAATCCTGTCTACTACAGAAATTAGTTTGCTTGGAAATGAGGTGATCCTCACTGGTGGGTCTCTTGTAAGCAGCACCACTATGCCCATTACAATTTTATGCTTCTAGCATAATTCGAATACCCACTTACAATGCGTCCTCTTGACACAATCTTATGCAAGCCGATAGTGATTAGTAGTTCTCAGCAATTTCTTAAATCTGAAATTTCACAATTCAAATTTAACAACCCATTATGCATACCAACTATTTTCACAGCCATGAGACTCTTCTCATAAGGTTTGGCTCTTTCACACGGTAGATTTCTCCATTTTTCATGGTATTTCTCTCATTGCCATGCTCTAAATAATCTACCTGAAACCTGAGCTTCAATCAACCAACACTTGGTAAGTCTGGATGCATATAACCTTTTCATTGTTGTAACCATCACTGAAGCATTTTCAGAATTTATAAAATTCAAATACTTCCAGCTGTTAATCACATCAATATTACCAAGACTCATTTACTTCATGCAATCATTATCATACTAACATTTGCAAGGTATAGTCACATCATTCATGCAATTAAATGAAATGTTTAGATACTCCTTACTTCACAAGTATATCATTTGTACCACCTTGCTCTTCCATAGAGCATTTTCGGCAGCCAATTGATCATGACTATCCTCTTTATGCACTTACTATCCTGCATTCATAACAACCTTTGAAATGGTTCCAGAATTGCCATCAATCCATCATTTCATCCATTAGTTATTCAAAATATAACATGCACTATCTCAAGGCATTCATGCAATGCATCACAACTTTTGCACCCATAGTTATGCAATCAGTCACTCACACCCTTCATATGCATCCATTCAATGCATGACTACAAGATTCATAAAATATTTTTAATGTATATCCATCCAATGCTACCTTGCATTGATTTAGGAATACTATGCATTCAACCTACCATGCATGGCCTAACCATGACTACTTCATATAGGATGCATTACTACAATCAAGATCATCAATACTTACTTTCCTTGGGCTACTAAACTCAATCAATATATACAAGCATGACACCTTTATATATGAACGTAGTATAACATTCAAATATCCACATGGTATGAGGTCTCTTACCTTTACCACTCCTTGGAAATTGTCATAATTAAACCATTACCTACATGGATCCTACTTACACCTTCGACATTACGAGTTTAGTCGGTATCTTGCAGAGGATTGCAGAATTTGCTCACCAACTTTTGATTATGGACTAGTTGCCTTATCCCTTCCTCCAAAGGGTTGTTGGTCACATTTGTCAGCATCATCAACATATTAAGCCAGGCCCATATTGTCGTTGGTTTTTCCTCTAATGCTAACACCAATGCAATAACTATCATTAGTGGTTCATTATAAATGTATAATCCTCAATATCCTATGTATGCAAAGCATATCCTCATGCATTTCAGGCATAACACTTAGGAAATGTAGTTATAATCAGTAAGATAGGGTTTAAGGAAACTTCCCTTTTCAAGTCCCACATCCTTGCATGGAACTCCTCTTCCACACATCAGCAGGTTTTGACTTCATGGTCTTGCTACCTCTAGGCATGCAATTCCCAGATTTGTCCATATTGTCAGTAGCACATTTCTCTTTCAAGCAATTACTAGCACTTTGCAGCTCCATTCTCATATTCGAGTGATTCTCCCTTATTCCTTGCTAGATAAGCATTCCAATGCCTATCCACATGCTTCATTCTGACCTCAGGTCTGAAAACCACACCACTTCAAATATATTTTGGTCAGGAATGTTAAATTTAGTCACCCAGGGTTTTCTTCCTTTTCAGTCCTGAAACTGCTGAAAACCCCAATGAGAAATTCACTGCAAAACCCCTTGGAACACTAGTTGGAATTTGCTGAAAATTCCACTGCAAACAGTTGAAAACTGCTTGAAAAATCCACTTGAAACCCCATTTTTTCTTTTCCCTATCGAATCTCATCCCATCTACAACTCCGACACTTCGGCGATCTAAGCAACAAATTTCTCTGGTGCTCATCGGCATCCCTAACAACAATAATTTCCTACTGCATCGACGGATTCCTCAACTAAAGTTTTTTTTTTTGCTGCATCGGTGATCTGAACGACAATCCTTTGGGTGGATAGTCCTTTAGGTAGCCACAATTGTGGCAAACAAACCTACTGTGGTTTCTGTAGACAACCTGTCGGGGGTCTCATCAACTGATTTCCAGCGATCCCATCCACTAGTATTTCCCATCGCACCGGCGATTCAAACAACAAATCCTTTCTGCTACGTCGGTGACCAGAACCACTATCCATCGGGTGGATAGTTCCTTAGGAATTCGCAATAGCGGGCGTACAAACATCTGACTCCTTCGACTTCCAATGGTGCTCAAAACCCCTAAGCGCTATGTGTCGGTGATCGACAGTTGAAATTCCTAGCCATCAGATTGCTAGTCCACATGGTAGCCGCAATGGCGGGCAGTAAACCGTTTGTGGATTCCGTGGCTAAACAACTCATCGGCGGTCAAAAAAACTAATCGTCAATAGCATAACCTATTAGTTTCCCAGCTTTCCGCAATGGCGGCCAACAATCTCATTAATTCTTCTACAGCCGTAAGTCTATCGGCGGTCGAAAGCATTAGTTGTTGCGGCGTCGGAGGGCTAGTTTACTAAGTAGCCGCAACGGCGGATTATCAAACCTTTAATGTACCCGATCAACGATCCGATCCTCAATAAATTTTCGACGACCTTGTACTTAAACAAAATTTTCAAATTTTCTTCTCATCGGCTGTCGGAAGTACTAATCACTGCAGCATCGACGTTTGAAGCCTCTATCCATCAGAAGGATAGTTCAATGGCTAGCCGCAACAGTGGACGTTTAATCCACTAACCTCATTTGATGGCCGACGATGCCAGGACTTAGAGAAATTTTCAAAATTTTCCCTCTAGTCTTCCTTTTCGCTACTTGATCGGCTCAATTCTCTTCTTTCGTCGACGAAATAGTTCCATCAGCAGCTGCAACGGCCAATCACCATCTTCGATATTCTTTCGATTGATGGCCCAATCTACTAATGCTTTCCGATCGGCGAACTGATTTTGACCAGCATTGACAGTCGGAGCCTTTCCCTATCAGAAGACTAGTGCTCTAGGCTTCTGTAATGGTGGATGCACGAAGCAATATCTTCTTCCGATAGCCGACGATTTCAGGCCTTAGAAAAATTCTTAAGCTTTCTTTACGGCGTCGGCAGTTGGAGGCCTTACGCGTCGGATGCGTAGTTGTCTAGCCATCCGCAACGGCGGGCGCTCGATCAACTATTTCCTGCTGACGTCCATCAGTGGTCTGAACAACAAACCTTCTTTCAGCTCATCAACGGTCCAAACCACTACATCAAATCGGTGTTTTGGCGGCCTTCTCCTGATCTTCGCCGAAACTGCGGCTCCCACATCCACTAAGTTCTGCCAACAGACGACAAAAACTTAGAAAATTCCCCCCCAATGTTTCCTCCAACTGTCCTCCATCGGGTGTGCTTCCGTCTAGCTCTCCGTTGCATCGAAAGTCCTTCCCACTAAGTTTTACGATGAACCGATAGTTCAGACACTTAGACAAATTTGTGAATTTTTGAGTCATTCACTGATTTCTTCTACGCAGAAGGCAACATGCCTGTGCTAAATGGTTCTTCATGGCCCATAAAGGCCCATGCTGCAACCTATAGGCTCTGTGAGTGCATCTTTACAGCCCATTCTGGCCCATGCTACAACCTTTTCTCTGATACCACTCTGTAACATCCCCGACCCTCCGACCGGCGAAGAGGACGCTACTAACGCCAAATAAACGGGAAAACAGCCCCATGAACATGAACAGGGATAAATGCTGATATTAAAAAGATTAAACATAATACATACCAAGATGCATAATCCATCATATAAGGATACATAGTTACTCAACATTCAGCGGAAGCAAACATATACATTCCAGCATTCAGCATGTTCATCATTTCTCATGAAACAATAGATATAATTGCAGATATGAAACAGTCAGGAGAACTTATCTTTCAATGAAGAAATCACCCCGCAACCAGCTACATCGCTGCAACGTTCCACCCAACCATAGGCTAGTGTGCTCATCAATCTCTCAGCAACACTGCCACCCCCGAGCTGGGCATGATTCCTCAAGGAATAAGGGTCAATGCAGGCTTACACATAGCCAAGGTACACCAATTCTGCCAAACCCACACAGTAGGGTTTACTAGGTCGTCAAGGAGCTAGGGAAGTCTAAACGCTAAGATGGTGGCCTCAAACACCAGTTTCCTCAAGCATACCCATCCTCTCATCCCACTCTCAATATTCCTAAGACCAACCCCTTCATACCGTAGCAAAACAACCCATTCACAGCTCTGTGAAGGAGGCAAAGACAACCGGGTGACAATCCCAACCAAAAGGTGAAACACCGCTCAAGTCGACAAGACAACTTAAGGTTGTTCTTGGCCCTAGCGTGGCCAAAACAACTCAGCATCAACCCAAAACCAAAGTACATCAACAACCACAAACTCACAATGAAAACTATGGCAACCTTACACAGTCCCAAACCAGGGGAGAAGTCTGATGAGGAAACGATGAGAACCTTACACAGCCCGCAGTTGGGGAAGAAGGAAAAATACCAGCATAGACAAGGGAAAACTCAGCCAATGGATGTGGAAATCAGCAGTTGTCCAACATCCAAGAGCCCACAGCACACAGTTCCTCAATGCAATTGCTAAAGAAAGTTGCACAAACAAGAATGGGGAAAGAACCGATTCTCCATCAATCTGTGCGTGAGGAATATTAACTGCCCCCCTACATGTCCCTACGTGAGAGAGAACAACTCCCCTATGCATGAGGGTGAGCTGAAAATGGAGAGAATGGAGAGAATATCCTCGCCTGGAGAGAATGGCAGTGGTGGTTTTTCTTGCCAACGTGAGGTCAACCCGTTGGTGGAGTGTGCATGTGGGAAAGGATTGGCAGTCTTGCCACACTCCACTCCCAGCCATAACTGCCTTGACTACTCAACAAAACATTAAAGTGGTAGTTGGATGAGACAAGGGAAGATGGGCAAATCAAATAGGGTGGTGACACATGGATTCCCCCCCCCCCCATAGTCCAAGGTTTGACATCCCCCACCCTTATCCTTTGGAATCATGCCCTTTTCATTTTAACGTTGCATTGCCATAGCTGGTTGTAGGTTTAGTTTAATTGATGTGCATATTTACATGATTCCAAACTATAATGTGTCGGATAGCACGATATACCATCGGCAACTATCCCTATTTCCGAAACATACACAACCAAATCGATGGTGGGGCTTTTGCCTTTAGCTCCTCACCACGATTAATTACATTATATACATCATTCAAATGGGGTCAAAACTGTGGTGTTATAGGTTTTTCATTAGACAACACTATTGCATAGTGGATCTCCCACATACCTTGCTATATCGGGAGACACCTTTAGGAATCCTGAGAACTTCTGAGAACAACCCTTTGGTGGTCCTATCATCGCAATACACGGAGAACACCACTCAGGGAGATTACTATGCACATATCGTCCAGGTAGTCGGGTATTTAAGCAAGGGTATGGTCCCAATCCTCCTTGTTGTGCTCTACTGTTGGACCCTGTGGTTTATAGAGAGTTGTGATGGTTTGACAATCTTGTGAGGTTCTAGACCTTTCATCCACTCCTATCACATATTTTTCTTGCTGCTTTAGTTTGAGTAATGCTTGTTGTGTGTACAGCTATAATTTCTTAGAAGAGAGAGATATTTTTTGTTACATAGTTATGGCTTTGCCTTCCAGGACTACCAACCAAGAGACTCCTTCACCAAGTACGTCTTTTATTTTCCCTCCATATGGGGATGTTGGTCCTCCTTTCATAGCTATAGTAAGCCTTCCTGAATTGACTATCAGATTACTTTTTTGGTTATTCTCTAGTCCAATTATCCCATGTAAACCAATTTCTTCAAACCCTAACCCTTCATTGCAGGAGCATCAACCTCATGTTGATCCCTCACCTTCTTCACCTGATGTGTCTTCTCCCCTTTCTCCCTCTTCTCCTGTTGAAAGTTGCAGTACTAGTAGTCAAGTGGATAAGAAGAAGGGGGAAAGGAAGATTAAGAAGAAGAAAAACAAAAACAAAAATAAGTCTCAACCAATTACTCCTCCCATTGCAAAGAATGTTTGTCTGCACACCCAAAAACCACATAAGCCAAAATTCCCTTGCAAGATTTGCAAGGTTGATCACCTTCTAAAAGATTGTCATGGTCTGGCCATGGTTTTAGAAGAACGGTCTAAGGTTTCCTGGAATTCAATTTCATCATCCTTTGATCATCACACTGATGATACCCCCTCAACCAGTGAGACTATGGTTAAGAGTTGGAAGGTGTTATAGCTGATTTTACCACACCAGGTGAATCACACTTGTATGGTCTTCCCCTGTCCCTTTGTAGAATCCTTAGACCCCTTGGATCATTTTTGTCCTTTGATGTTTCCTAGACCATCCCTATAAACATGTGAAAATTGCTATACGCGACTTTTAAACCCCTTATTGTGTATATACGCAGGTTTGACCCCTAAAACCGCATAAATCGGGATCTGTACAATCCAAATCCTTTTGGAGTTTTCCTTGACATGGACCTGACTCACTTGTCTCTTGGCCTTCCATATGCCTTGAGATCACTCAGATTCGACCTTTCATTACCCCATTGAAAAGCTATATAAGGAACTCTTTAGATACATTGAAGGCATAAGAGAATTGAGAGCAAAGAAACTATAGTCCATTGTTGCTGGAACTTGTGCTTGAGTCTGCATCCCTTTGTCCCTTGGAGCACTTTGGTGTTATTCCCAAGATTGCATTTTGATTGTGAGCTTGCTATCGAGAGATGGAGGATTGAGGTGGTGGAGGCCGAAGTGGGGCATTAATTTTCTCCGATTCCCAGACGTTCCAACAGAGGTTGTATCCATTGTAATCCCTGATTTTATATTAATAGAAATAGCTTTTCCTGTCCAATAATGTATGTTTGAATGAATATTTTATCCATGTATGATTTCAAATGCTTCTACGTTGTTGATTATATATGCTAGAGTATATCTAACACCAATATATAGTATTCTTGTCTTGTTTACTTATTGTTGAGGAAGTGATTCATCAATTCAAGCTGAAGTTGGAAAGCTCAACGGGGATTTACTTCAACCATCCATAATAAGGTACGAGGTCTGATCCTTTAGTGTTAGATATTTGATTTCTCTTGCATATTGGAAAGGATTGATTTCTGGAGTCAAGCTATCTGTTGTGGTACCCCAATCCATAGGAATTTCTATCCATAACATAATTGGTGACTCCACTGGGGAGTTCCTAGTAGTTGTCCTTTGGTCGTTTTCTATCGGCAGTCAATGACTTTGAATTGCTCTTTTTTCTCTATTTCTGTGTCGGGTCTGGGGGCATGTTTTCTTGGTATTGTCTAATTGGTGTGAAGTTTGTCTCAGCTTGTCTATTTGCCTTTATTTTTATGCACAGTTCTTCATTTACACGATTTTTTAACTCACAGTCGCGTATATACACGGGTTTCATTGCTATTTCTGCATACACATGCGAGTTTACTGAAAACAGTCACATATGCCCTTAGTTTTTCCTTCTAGAGGAAGATTGATTGTTTCTGTGTGAATTTTGATGATTGCTGAGTCTCCTTTGATACTGCTATAGTCTGTATACACCTTTGTTTCTGACCGGAGATGTTTTTTTTTAGGATAAAATTTCTTTTTTGAAGAATGTTCTTGTCATTGCATTTTTGATTTTTTGTTTTGGGATTAGTGCATTAGATTTCTTTTACCTGAATACTTTGCTTGAGTGCTACTTTATTGTGCTTGCAGAGTCTGGGGGTTGTAGAATCATTCTTTTGCTTTAATATCTCATTTTTATTTCAAAAAATCCAAAAAATATTTTCTTATCATTATGCATTGCATCGTGCATTTTGTATAGTACTTGCACTAGATTTGATTTGAAATATTAGTCAGGATTTCATATAGGAAAGCTTGCATTTATCATTCTAAGAAAATTGTGCATTTCATGTAGTAGCATACCCTATTTTTCATGGGCACAATGCATTTGCATTGATTTTTAGGTGTGCATTTTGCTTCATGTTGTGTCATAACGCCATTAGTTGCATGGCCATATACCTCTTTTGAGTAATAAAGCCAATTAAAATCAACGCTTAATTAAAATGAACTACACTATTTTATTTGATACGGTTCACCAACAAGATTAGGTTTTAGGGTCTTGGAATAGTTCATTGTGAGTAAATTCTCCAAGACCACTAAACAACAACATGTATGTGTCTGTCCAGGTGAGTGTGTGAAATTCCTTGGTATACCCAGTGTTTCTCAGGATCCTCCTCTCAAAAGGGAGTTAAGCACGAGGTAGTGTGAGCGGTTCTTGATTGGGATGACCCCTAGTCATAAATGAGTAGCAACGAAGATATTTCCAGGATTGTTTTCATATCTGGGGGCTCTTTCGAGAGTTTCGGGATTTGTTTTCATATTTCCAGGAATGTCCACCTGAGCATTGGTTATATTGAGGTGCCCTTAGTTTCCTTACCTAGGATATTGAGGGGGTACTCTGCAGGGGTTATTCTGCGGGTGTCGCGACCAGGTTGGGGTCGGACAGTAGAGTCGCTTTACGCGTTGAATCTGAGGGCCACAATAATTGGTTACGTACCTCCGCTTGTTGTGTATGGGAGTCGCAAGCCTCTCCTAGGCGAGACATACCTGCTTCATTCAGGAGATCACTTATCTTACCCTTGATTGCTTGTGTTTGGATTTAGATTTTATTGGTGTATGCTCTGTGCACGTTAGCTTGCCTAGGGTTTGCATAGTTAGAGAGTCTTTTATATTTTTTTGAGTCATTGTGGATTTGGGTGCGGTGCCTCGTCATTCTCATCATTTAGCATGACTTCCACCTTCTACATATCCTCCTCCTTTGGGAGAGAGAGATAGACAGCCCAGGTGGACTACTTTGCACATTGATTCACACACGATCGGAGACCATGTTGAAGGTACTCCTAAACCACCTTCTCGCATTCAAGTGTAAGATGGGGAGTTTACTCCTACTTATGATCCTTCACTTGATTTGACTGATTTAGGTCCTATAATTTCTGAGATAGGTACTTTTCATGATAGACCTACTTACTCTAGTGTTGATCCCCCATTGACGCATCGCCGGTATGGAATGCCGGAAGATGATGAGACTCATTTTGAACCTGCGAGCACTAGTTATGGTAGTTATGGTATGTCTGGTTTTCCCACACATGATTTGGAATTTCATGTTGAGTCGAGTTTTGAGCCTAACACTACACCTGGGGGCACTCTCATTCCTTACCATGTGGAGAGGTTTGGGATCACAAGTCACATTGCACCTTGTATCTCAGCGGTGCAAGCTACATCACATATTCCTGCTAGGCCTAGGGTTAGTGATCGTGTTAGGATACCATATCCAAGGCGAGTGACTATAGGGAACAACATGTACATAATTTCACAGGTCCCTTCATTCTGTGTCCCTAGTTCTTCGAATGTTCACCCTCCACCTCATTCACATGGTCCTTCAGGCCGGACCGTTGCTACGAGTTAGGTCCATATTGTTGTTACTCGACCAGTTTTGTCTCAGGTTTAAGTATCGCCCATTGTTTCGAGAGGTTGTGTTCATACTTCTAGAGGTCATGTTATTAATTTCGGAGTGTATATTCCTACTTCTGGAATGTATATTCCTACTTCCGAAGTGTATATTCCTACTTATGGAGTGTCTCATGGGACATCTCATGCCATGACTTATGGACCTTACTATGTGACGCAGTATGGATAGGGTTCTTCACCTTATGGATACGGGTATCAACAACCTGCTTACTCTCCAAATTACGGCTTTGTAGCCCCGAATATTCAAGGTACACCACACTATGGTGCTTCCATGCCACCCTACATAGGTCAAATAGAAGGAGGGCACTATGGCCAAGTCCATGGTGGTTATGGTAATCAGACCTATGTGAATCAGAACTATGAGGGAGCGGTCCATCGACCTACTCATCCTAGGCTCCCTTCCCTTGCAACGCTAAATCTTCCTGACTTGTCGAGATTGACGAACGATCCTGTATCTCATGACTCGGCTTGGTCAGTTGTCCCTACTAAGCGTCCCTCGGACATACCAAAGTTTGAGGGAAAACTGGGAGAGGATCCGAGCGAACATGTTACTACCTTTCACCTATGGTGCTCTTCAAATTCCTTACACCAAGATTCAATTCTTTTAAGGTTGTTTCAATGCACCCTTACAGGGCCTGCCGTGAAATGGTATATAGAGCTACCTAGGGGGGGATTCTCTTTGTTTAATGACCTAGCGATGAATTTTCTTAACCACTTCCAGCTACCAGTGTGTTACGACGTTGGTATGAAACTCTTGTCAACATTTCAATAGGATAAAGCCACATATATCTCGGACCATATCCAAGAATGGAATAGATGAAAGAGGTTAATTAAAGCCTTTATACTGCTGGAATTCCTCCTCCAATGGTTCCTTAAGTCGTTATTTCCTTATATAGAAAAGGATGTTTCTACATACAGAGTGAAAAATGAGGAACAAGCCATTTTAGGGCGTAGAAACTGGATTTGATTTATGCTGAATCCGGTTTGTTATATGAGATCATTCCCAATGCTCCACGTTCTAGTTTCGACAAACCTGGACCACATGCAGATGTCATCGTTGGTTTTGCGAGTGCTAAACCTGTGGATTCAGTTGTGAAATAGGTCAGTCAATTTTCAATCAACCAATCTGCGTCGGGACAAGCCATGACTTTGTCTCAACCCACCCAAACGGAGAGTGTGCTTTCGATGCAATCGTCAGACAAGAAGGGTAACCAACAACCCAGAAGGAATAAAAAGAAGGGTAAGAACAATCGTAAGGGTGGGAATAGGAATTAAAATGCTAATACCAATGACAAGAATGCTCGTAATGCTGGGGGGGGAAAGCAACCTAAACATAAGGTTAAATTTCCTTGCAAGTTATGTAAGGATGATCACCTCACTTACTTGTGCCCTCGTATCGATGAAGCCTCAATATTCTTAGGACAGGGCCTAGTTGTGTTGACTAACCCTTTGCCTCACAATCAAAACATGAACTCGAGGACCCATGATCAGTCTGGTGGTGATCAAGATCCGCTGGAGGGTAGTGGTCGTTGTTGCATTAACATGGTGCGTGCTGTGAAGGTTGTGACCTGTGCGAAGGACTATGGTTCGTCACAACCCAACCCAGGAAAGGAACCTGATCCACCAGGAACTCCTTTGCATATTGAAAAACCTATGGATAAACCTGAAGTTGCACCTCACATTCCTAAGGGAGTCCTTAAGTGTTCAAGGCACAATCCTAATGCCCAAGCCACCCAAAACTATTCTGTTGTTGAGGATTTGGGCCACACTCCTTGTGTGATGTTTGCACTAGAAGTACTTTAGAGTTGTCCTTCGCAAAGGAAGGATTTGCTTTCTACTCTTGGTGTGAATGATGATAATTCTTCCTTCGTTATTAAATTTGAAACCGCAAGACTTCAGCCTCGCTTTCCTTACTATGTGTCTCTTTTGATTCATGTAGAATGTCTCAACATGACCGTCAAGTGCACTGTGATTGATGAAGGTGTTGCTGCTTCTGTGATGTCTTTATCATGTTGGAAGGGTTTAGGTTCCCTTGAGTTGTCTAAATCTGGTACCATGTTGACTGTGTTTGATGGGAGATCATTTAGGCCGCATGGGATCCTTCCTTCCCTTAAAGTCCATTTGGGAGGGAAGACTATTTCATGTTGTATTCTTTCCATTTAATGGGAATATAGTTACGATTGATCAAACGTCATTCAAGAATCCGTTAGTTACAGGATCTTCGGGAGCTTCGATCCTGAATATAGAGCACTCTTAGCCGGAAACTGGGAGTGTGGGTGTGGGCATGTATCCATCCCTTATGGGAAGCTTTAGTTTTCATGCACCTGTCCTTATGATAGGTTCTAGTTCCAGTGAGGCTTCGACATCTGTGAGATCGGTGTCTTTTCACACGAGTCATATGGAATATCCTTGGATTCTTCCTACACCAAATACTTCGAGTGAGCCCATCGTGACGGACATGTCGTTGCCTGCAACTATGGTAGCTTATCAAGCTAATATTGGATGTGTTGCAGAGCCTAGTCCTTCCTCTTCTTGGATGGAGGAGGAGGACCCATATGTGATGCCTGCATGGGCAGTTCAGTATTCTGACGCGCACGACTACCTTGATTGTGTTTTTCCTTCATATGAAGCGATTATTGAGGCCATGTCAGGAGTTGAGCCACCATGGGAAGAGTTGCATCATAGATCTTACTTTCTTCCCGAGCTTGACTGCTTGGAGCATGAGGACGTTAGGGAGGTTCTTAGTGAGAGAATTGGTAGTCCCATGGTTCCATTAAGCTCTCCTGGTCTGATGGCTGATGGGAACATGGCAAATATATCTCCAATGATTCCTATCAATATCTCTCGCGATCCTAGCAAGATAGAGGATTTCTATATTGGGAAAGAATGTTCCCATGCTAAGATTCAAGAATACACCAAGATGTTTAAAGAATTTTGTGATATCTTTGCTTGGTATTATGATGAAATGCTAGGTATCAACCCTCGCATTGTTGAACATGAGGTTAAGACTTATCCCAATGCTAAGCCTCTTCGACAACGCTTGCGTGTAGTGAATCCTAGGAAAGCACCCACGATTCAGGCAGAGAAAGAAAAATTGTTGAAAGCCGGTTTTATCTATCTCGTTCCCTTGACGAAGTGGGTTTCAAATCCTATTCCGGTTGATAAGAAGCAGGGAGCGATCCTAAGGACAATTTCCCCACACCATTTATTGATCAGATTTTGGATGAGTGTGTGGGTAGCGAGGTTTTTTCCTTTATGGACGGCTTTTCCAGATACAATCAGATACAAATTAAACATGAGGACCAACAAAAGACTGCATTTATTTGTCCTTGGGGAACCTTTGCATATCGGAAAATGCCTTTTGGCCTTAAGAACACCGGATCTACTTTTCAGTGGGCTATGACCTTGATCTTCCACAATCTCAAATCGATTATTGAAGTATTTTTGGATGACCTTGCTGCTCATTCTCGTATGAGAATGTGTCATTCCTATCATTTGAGATTAGTATTTGAAAGGTGCCACCATTATTTGGTAAAGTTAAATACTCACAAGTGCATATTTTGTGTGAAGTCTGGTTGCTTATTAGGATTCATTGTTTATAAAAAGGGTATAAGAGTCGACCCTTTGAAGGTTGAGGCAATACTTCAGTTGTCTCCCCCAAAAAACATTCGACATCTTCAATGTTTGCAAGGCATGGCAAACTTCTTATGGAGATTCGTTGTCAATTTTGCCAATTTGACTAGAGGCTTTATGCGTCTTTTGAAGAAGGACACCACCTTTTGTTGGGATGAGCAAGCCCAGGAGTCCTTTGATGCACTCAATTGAGCCCTAGCATCGGCCCCGATGATTAGTCCCGTAGACTATAGCCATGATTTTCTACTTTATGTGGTCGCGTCCATGGAGATGATTGGTATTGTTTTGGTTCAAGAGGATGAGGAGATCCAAGAGCATGTCATATACTATCTAAGCTAGAATCATATTGATGCAAAGATCCATTATTCCCATGTTGAGAATCTTTCCTTAGCTACCATACACGCGGTTCAACGGTTGAGACATTATATTCTCCTTCGCCAGACCTTGGATGTAGCTAATGTCAATCTATTTCAATTCGTCCTCACTCGAAGGATTATTGGGGGAAAATATAATAAATGGATTTTCATCTTGCAAGAATTCAATCTCGTGTTTGTTTCGGCAAAATCAAAGAAATCATTAATTTTTACAGAGCTTATATCGGATTTCCCAAGCAAAGCTGAGGAGTTGGTTTGTGAAGATACATTTATCGATGAGCACATCTTCTTAATCTCAACTTTGGACCCATGGTATGGGGATATTATTATATATTTACAAACATTGAAGGTCCATACCCACCTCTCATGGGATGAATGACGACGATTACATCACATGTCTAAAAGTTACCTCATAGTGGATAACACTTTGTACCGCTGTGGGGTAGATTCCATTTTACATCGTTGTTTAACTCATGAAGAGGCTGAGGTAGTGTTGAATGATTTCCATGGAGGGGCATGTGGTGGTCATTTATCTGGGCTTTCTACAGCCTAAAAAATATTAAGAGCGGGTTATTTCTGGCTTTCGATCTTTAAGGATTGTGTAGATGCGGTTAAGAGGTGACATCCTTGCAAGGTGTTTGCACATAATATGCGCTCGAAACTTGGCCTGTTACATCCCATCATCACCACCGGTCCCTTAACTAAGTGGGGCCTTGATTTTATGGATTGCAACCCAGCTTCATCTGGGGGGCATCATCATATCATAGTGGCTATTGATTACTTCACGAAATGGGCTGAGGCTATGCCTACAGTTAAATCCAACGGTGAGAGAGATGCACACTTCGTATTCAACCAGATTATTACTCAGTTTGGTATTTCGAAAGAGCTTGTCACTGACCATGGCTCGCACTTTCAGAATCATATGATGGAAGAGTTTGTATCAAAGTTAGGGTATAAACAAGAGCATTCCTCCTCTTACTACCCTCAAGCGAATGGACAGGTAGAAGCAGTGAACAAATCACTCAAATCCATTCTCCAATGAACCATCGCACAAAGAAATAATAATTGGCACATTATGTTATATCCTGCTTTGTGGCCTTATAGAACCGCTGTTAAGACTGCCACAGGTTTTTCTCCATATCAACTTGTACATGGAGTGGATTCGGTATTGCCGGTTGAGTGTGAGATTTCTTCTTTGAAGCTAGCCATAGAACTCTTACCAGACACTTCACCATTGGAGGAGCGTTTGGTCCACCTTGAGCAACTTGATGAGCAGCGCCGAGATGCCTTGGTGGCTCTAGAAGTGAATAAGCATCGCGTTAAGGTCCAGTATGATAAGTCTGTCAGTCCACGGAGGTTTAGTGAGGGAGACTTGGTCCTTTTGTGGGATCAACCGAAAGAACCCTTGGGGGCGGGAAAGTTTAACCCCATGTGGCATGGTCCTTACGTCGTTAAACATGTGTTAGAGAAGGGCGCTTATGAATTAGTGGATTATGAGGGAACGACCTTGGTGGAGCCTAAAAATGGGTTCTATCTCAGAAATTACTATGCATGATTTTCAGCCAAGTCTGGTTATTGTATATTATTGTACATTTTTACATAGGTAGGTATTTTTCTTATGGTGATCGGGTTTGTGATTATTTTTCATTTCTTTTGGTAGATGTCAATGGAATATTCCACCTTCATAGGATTCGCGGATGGTGCGAGCCATCACACTCAACACTCAACCTCTGCTACTTGGGTGATTTATACTCCTATGGGTCAGGTATTGTCTTCAGGAGGCGTATGTTTATGGCCATCTTCAAATAATGTTGCTGAATATAGTGTCATTATTGAGCTTCTACGGGATGGCATTTTACATGGTGTTCTCTCTCTTGAGGTACATCTTGATTCGAAGTTAGTAGTGTCACATCTTAATGGTTGTACCATGTTAGATATCCGACATTATTAAGAAGATTCTTAGGTGTGAGATTATTAGAATAGCAATTTGACAATATAACATACATACATGTTCCAAGAATTAATAATCAAGTTGCTGACTCATATGCTAACTATGTGTTAGATTGGCATTTGTTTCATACACAATAAGCTCATCACAAACATAAATTTTTACACATGTAAATAAATAAATCGATCATCATAAAAGTTTGTATAAACATCCAAAATGTGGTAATACATAGTGTCATAATACAAAAATGGGGCTCTCGAGCCACCAAAATATAAATACATGGTAGTACAAAATGTATCACTCCTAGGTATCTAAGCTTGTGGAGGAGGAGGGTGGTTGTGATCGTGGAATGTCACTACGGCTCTAGCTAGCCATCAAAATAGCCGCACCCATGCTCGTGGTACACCCACCACCTGGCGTTGCATCGTCTCAGGCAAGTCCTCGACTTGCGCCATAAGTACTTTGTGTGTTAGTCTCACGAAGTTGGTATGAATGCTTTGGAGTGTCCGCTCTGCATCCACACCCGTGATATCGTCCCCTCTTCCCCTCCTCTATGACGAGGGAAGCCTTCAGGCCGCCGTAGTCCCACATCTCTATGCATATGGTAGGTGTCACTATGTATTGTTACCCAAAAACATGTCTTTTGATTCCACATAATCAGAAAACACAAAAAAAAATTAAAAAGAGGGTCGAGATTCGTTACCAATGTCACCGTATGCTGATCCTGGTGGTAGCGGCATGTCCGGGTCTCCCTAGAAATCTATCCCTGCATAAGGGTAGTCATCGATGGTAGCTATATGTCATCGCCACAATGGAAAGAAATCAGTTGGATAGGGGTTGGACACCCTACCTCCACCCAGTTTGTGCATCGGATCTGCCCAATGCCATTGGGCCAGATATCGAACCCCGTGTAGAGGAACGTCAACTCTAGGTCTCAATCCTAGAACACGATCAAAGAAAAACATGCTCAATATGCTGCTGAAACCGAATTTTCACACTCAGCCCATTTTGCACTCACTGAGCTGGTGTTTCATGTTTCCTAGTAGCACAGTGCTCCAATCATACACAGTGGGTCTCATGCACTCCACTACATAGAACATTAGAGCCCGCGAGGCCTGATGGAGGGAAGCTAAGCCTGCTATCCTACCCAATGTTAGTAGGATGGCCTTTAGGCCCAGCACATGTATGGAGTTAGTTGAAATCTGACTCCCCACCTTCTTCGTGTCCGGATTTCAGTACACCACAATGTACTCATCTATAGTCAGGCCACCTCCGGGTCCGTGAGAGTGTAGGTTCACCACTTCCCCCCATCGGGAAATTCCAGTAATAAAATATATGTCCTCCACTTCTATGGTGAGGGACATCCCGTCTATCTAGAATGACTCTGAGTTTGAATCCCAGTAGTGCAATAACATCTACAATAGTCTTGGTTTGGATCTTAAGCCACCAAGACACCAAAATTTGTAAATCCCACATGCACATAATGCTTGTTGAGCCATTAGATCTTCCCTTACTGCCTCTTCTACATCACCATGTTCACATTCTCCCCATTCTAGGACCATCCTGCACATAAAATTTGAGTTTGCTCCATTAGAACACTTAAAAATCATTGAGTGCGGCCGCATACGCGACTGTTTGCTAAACAGCCACATATGTACGCGACTTTGAGGGCATTTTCCGTATATATCCATCCCTATACGCGAAAAAACCCTCGATTTCCGCATGGATCGTGGCGCGCATCTTAGACTGGCCTAGAATCCTAAATACACCATGGAATTTGACAAAATTTGTATCAAAATGAAAGAGTAGAGCATGGGTAAGTACCTGGAAAAAACGGTAGTGGATTCCGTCGGCTGGATCTCCTAGAATTCGCTATTGAAGTCCTGAGCTCAAATGGGTAAAAATTTCAAATGTTTTATAATGTTTTGAATTTTTTACTATTTATAGAATTTTTGAAAATTTTTGAAATTTTTTACCCCCTTTCCTATAGTTTGGACCGTTTCTAATCCTTTTGGACCATTTTTGGACTAATTTATGATGTAGGAGACCTTTTTGAGCATCGTTTTAGTCGTTGGATTGACCCGTTCATGCCGATTTCAGGTATCATGTCTAAACTGGCATATATGTTAGGTTTCATCACCATTTGCATTTTCCATGGCCTTATGACCGTTTCATTATAGCCTTAGGTACGAACCCATTCTATTATATCACGAAACCTTCTTGTTGTTTTAGAAGTGGCATGATATGAGTGGTAGAGCTTGACCTTACATGGGTACCCTAGTTAGCGCCCTATTTGCATTTGGTGTCCATGCCGACATTTTATCCCTTAGGGTGTGGGAGTCCATTGTATAGTATTTCCATGACATTTCGCAAGAGCCTCATACTCCTCTTTATATTTTGCTGACCTATTTCCCTTAGGACTCCCTTATGTCAAGTTGTAATTGCATCATCATGAGCTTTTCCTGCCTTATTGAGCCTTACGTTGGCTTCCCTGACCTTGAGTTTCAGCCATATAACCTGAGCTTGTCTCATGTATAGCCATGTAGAGCCATTTTATATATCCTTTGTAGCTTGATCCCCTATTTTCACCGGGAGGGGACTTTCCCCCGAGTGTCGCTATCCTACACATGTATGCTTGCATTGAGCATAGGTATGTTCCACTGCTTGAAACTAGTTTGTTTGCCCATATGACACTCGTCTCCTCCTATTCTGTAACTATAAAGAAGTTTTATTCTTTTTCACATTAGAGGAATTTTGAGTTCTAAAATGGGCCTCCTAAGGATAATAATAAAATAATAGTTAAAATAATAAAATAATATTTATTAATTTTGGAGGAAGAAAGAAAAAAACTACCTTTTTTGTTCATGTTTTCGACATATCTCCCTATGTTTTTACTCAAATTTCAAGCAGGAGAACTTGTTGGATGCGAAATTTAATTCCATGTCTAACGAGTACCCACACTACATACTTTTGACGTACCCCGCTACCCCAAAAACAAGAAATTCCTGAAAAAACGTGATGGTGATGTCATCATCGCATTTTTTCAGGTATTTCTTGTTTTTGGGGTAGCAGGGTACATAAAAAGTATGCAGTGTGGGTACTCGTTGGATGCAGAACTAAAATCCACATCCAATGAGCTCTTCCACTCAAAATTTGAGTAAAAAGGCAAGGAGATATGTCGAAAATATGAACAAAAAAGTTAGTTTTTTTATGACAAATATGTCGATTCAACCATTATGGTTGACTCATTTGATTGAAATTCTATTGGTTCTTGAGTTCCAACTCACAATAATTTATTGTTGGCGTGTTTTCTTATAAGGCCCATTTTAGACCCCAAATTTCCTCTAATGAGCTTTTTAAATATTTGAAAAAGTCCAAAAAAATAAAAAAACCAAAAAACCGGACAAGGAAAGATATCTTTTGGCATCTATCGAGTCGTGTCACCNTAGTTTGACTTTAGGAGCTGTACTCATTTTATCTGAGTTTATCTCCACCGACTGGTTAAGCTTCCAGTCCCCATGGAGCCTCTGTCGATGCCTCCTGTGTTGCAAAGATGTTCCAGTTTTGTATAGCAAGTCTATGCTACCTTTATTTAGTCACCATTCGCCATCATTCTCTTGTTCGAAGGAAGTTGAAACCTAAGTTAGCCATTCCTCAGTTATCTTGACTTTGCATACCGGCCATTCCCGGTATAGTTACTGGTTCGTGCACCTTATGATCGAGTCCTTGCACATTATACAGCTTTGTTGAGTACCTCGTGTTGGATGATGGGGGATGCCTTAATGCCCTCCTTCTAGTGGATTTCATCCCATTGACTTCAGATCATTTATTCTGGGATTGGAATCTAGAGTCATTTTTGAGTGCCTTGAGACTTGAGTCATCAGTGGCAGGTTCTCTCGTCGTCGACAATTTTTTGGGAATACATTAATGTCCCCTGATCGATGGATCCTCTCAAGTGTTCAAACTCAACACATTTATTCACACTTGTTAGTTTGCACTCTAGTACCTTGATTCCCATTATCATTACCGGTGTGTGATCTCGTGTCTGTTAACGGTATACATCAATGACCGGTAATCAGACGATGGACTACTATGTTTGACCTTGACACCTATATTTACATAGTAGGACTTGTACTCGTAGCAGTTTGTGTAGAAGACCTTCCAGATTGGTGGCATCTCTTATATGCTACCTCCTTGATCGTGCCAGTATTCATGAGATTTCAGCTCTCATGAATTGATTCCAGTATATGTCAGACATTTCCATCTATTATGGAGATCTTGATCCATTGTATATCTTCAACCATTATGGAGATCATGATCCTTTGTATATCTTGATCATGGAGATTTTGATCTATGTATATTGTACGTGGCAATGACCACTTATGTCTTATTTTGTATCATGCATATTCATGGCCATTGTACTCTTATGTATCCGGGACTGCTATATGTATTTGCAGTTATGTGCAGAGTTGTATCATTGTACTATACTGATTGGGTAGCTGGTCTTCCATTTGGGATTCTTCATCACTCCACTTCTGGGATGGATTTATAATGTATTTTGGCCATCATATGACCACTCTGACCTGACACATTAGGGGGCATCTGTTATAGCTGATTTTACACACCAAGTGAATCACACCTGTATGGCCTTGCCCTGTCCCTCTGTAGACTCCTTAGACCCCTTGGACCATTTTTTGTCCTTTTATGTTTCCTAGACCATCCCTATAAACATGCGAAAATTGCTATACGCAAATTTTAAACCCCTTATCGCATATATATGTAGGTTTGACCCCTAAAACCACGTACATCGGGATGTGTACAAAATCCAAATCCTTTTGGAGTTTTCCTTGACATGGCTCCGACTCACTTGTCTCCTGGCCTTCCATATTCCTTGAGATCGCTCGAATTCGACCTTTCATTACCCCATTGAAAAGCTATATAAGGAACTCTTTGGATACATTGAAGGAATAAGAGAATTGAGAGCAAAGAAAATATAGTCCATTGTTGTTGGAACTTGTGCTGGAGTCTGCATCCCTTTCTCCCTTGGAGCACTTTGGTGTTATTCCCAAGCTTGCCTTTTTCTTGTGATCTTGCTATCGAGAGATGGAGGATTGAGGTGGTGGAGGCCCAAGTGGGGGATTCAGTTTCTCCAATTCACAGACGTGCCAATAGAGGTTGTATCCATTGTAATCTCTGATTTTATATTAATATAAATATCTTTTCCTATCCAATAATATATGTTTGAATGAATATTTTATCCATGGATGATTTCAAATGCTTATACATTGTTGATTATATATGTTAGAGTAGCTCTAACACCAATATATAGTATGTTTGTCTTGTTTACTTGTTGTAGAGGAAATGATTCATCAATTCAAGTTGAATTTGGAAATCTCAATGGGGATCTACTTCAACCATCCGAAATAAGGTACAAGGTCTGATCCTTTAGTGTTAGATATTTGATTTCTCTTTCATATTGGAAAGGATTGATTTTTGGATTCAAGCTGTGTGTTGGGGTACCCCAAGCCATATGAATTTCTCTCCATAACAGACGGGTAATGTGAGAAAAAATTGTTTTCTCTGTAAGGACCTGCACTTTACTTACCTTTTTCCTTGCATGGATGAAGCTTCTAAGTTGTTGGAAGATATTACTATTCGTCAGCAATGATTTCCAATAGGTTATTGCAAGTTGTCCCTTAACCCCTCACTGGTTGACCAAGTGGTCAATTTGAGTTCATCCATGGTTGATCCCACTCTTCCTTTGGAGAGTGAAGCTAAAGTGGTCGATTCGATGTCATCTCCACCTGATACCACTCTTTTGTCAGAGAGTTTTAAGATTGAAGTAGTTGCTTCGACATAGTTTTTTTCTTGTCCCTCTCTTCTAGTTGAGAGTGAATTGAAACCTGCTGAAGTTTTCATAGTTAGTTCTTATTATTCTATGCAAGAGGAAATTTTGTCACTTTTGACAGAGTCCTCTCCAAGTAATGAGGTTATTTCCTTTAACTGGAGTAACCTAATGAAATATCGTCTTCATTCAAGTGTTCCTTTCCAGATAATTGTGCAAGTTAGTGCTAGGCGGATGCTTCGCACTATTCTTGACAAAGGGGCTTCTGTTAGCATTATATCCTCAATTGCTTGGCAAGATTTAGATTCTCCTCAACTTGTGCCAGACAAAGATCAGATACTGGATATTAATCGAATACCTACTGCACCTTTAGGGATCCTTCCTTGTTTACCTATTACATTAGGAGGGAAAACTATTTATATTGATGTTATGGTGGTCCATGGTCCTTTAGATTTCAATTTGCTCCTTGGACATGATTATGTGTATGCCATGAAGGATGTAGTGTCCACACTCTTTAGAGTGATGCAATTTTCCCATGATGGGAAGATTGTGACCATTGATCATATTTCCTTTGTTACAGCTGATCATCACATCATTCCTAGTAATTGGACTTCCCTGAATGTTCTACATGTTCTTGTGGTTCCTTCCCCTTATTCTAGTTAGCTTCTTCCCATCATAGGTAAAATGGGGGGCATGGTTCTATTCTATGGACATCATACTGGAAATAAGATTCTAACTCCTTCTGTGAAAGGGGTAAACCTATCAACCTATGGATATCATATTGGGTAAGAGCAGGTTGGTGAGCATAGTTCTTCTTCTATGTCAAGCTCGTTAAAAAAATGAAAAAAATTTCCTCAAGAGCAATTATTTTCTATTTCAAGCTTGTGTAAAAATGAAACAGATCATCAAAAGCATAGTTCTATTATGTTTCAAGCTTTTGTAAAAATGAAATAGGTCATTTTGAGAAATGTTTATTTTTGGTTTCAAGCTTGTTCAAAAATAAAACTAACCTTGAGCAAAGTTACCTTTTTGTGTGAAGACCATTAAAAAATGAAACAGATTCTTCCATTCTGTCAATCCTTGAACCTTCATTTCACTTGCCTGTATAACTTGATCCTGTTTCTTCATCTGTTTCTGGTGAACCTTTTCCTGGTAGTAACTGTGAATTTAGTTGGATGACTAATAGAGTAGGTAGATAAGATGAATCCAACCTATTTACATTATGTTGGATTTATTCTACTTGACAGTTATACTGGGGGCAAGTACCAAGCACTGGGCATCATGTTGGGAAAATACTCATCAATGCGAGTCATTTTGAGCATATTTTATTTTAGTTTCAATCTCGTTAAACCATGAAACGACCCTTTGACCATAGTTCTTATTCTATTTCAAGTTCATTTAAAAAATGAAGTAGATACCCTAATCATTCTTCCAAATGATCTTTGAGCTCGTTAAAAACAATAAGATGGTGTCGAGCTTACTTTTCATTTTTCGTGCTTTTGTTAAAACATGAAAAGTGGTTTGAACTTCTTTATCGCTTTTCGTGCTCTAGATTTAAACATGAAAAAGGTTTTGAGTGCTTTTTATACCTTTAACGTGCTCATTAACAAATTAGTGAATATGTATTGATTATAATTTTACTGTTTTTCAGACTCGTTAAAATTGGATCATGAAAAAAGAACCCTAATAGAGTCCTCTTTAAGATCTTTTCAGATTCCTTAAAGGTGAAAAGATCGCTGAGTAAACTTGTCTTCTTCACGCTCATAAAAGTACTTGAAGAGTCATCTTTCTGATGGTAGTTTACCCCTTTTTCGGTTCAAATTGGCTAGTTATGAAAAAGGAATACTCCATCCAATCATGACTGGAAGAGTTCTCTTAGACATTATTTTATACTTTTTTGGGCCCTAGGGACTAAATCATAGGAAAAATGACTCTTTGGAGTCTTCTTCTATTTTCATTCAGACTCTCTAAACATGAACGATGCCGAGTTAACTTTCAATGGACTCATTAAATTAAACACTGAGAGACCCTTTTTAGGAACGAACCCCTCATTTCTTAGTTTCATGAAACATATGACAATGGACTTATCTTCTAATGAGCTACAACGAGTTTTGGTTACCCTCTTTTTACTCATTAAAATTAAAAGAGGCACTCATCAATCATGATGGGTAAATTAAGGGAAGGGAAATACATTTCATTTGCAATAATGGCAGTTTTGAACATGGCACTTGTGTGCACTTCATTTAGTCAATTGGGTATTTAGCTTGTTTTCGAGTCGATCCACTTTCATGAGTCATGCCACTCCTTTTATTCTTTCAAAGAATGCATCGTCCATCGCCACATTGTGTTCCACCTCATCAAGTCAATGCTACCAAGTCTTCGGTCATGTCGCCTTATGTTCAAAGGGAAATTATCTTGAGAGTTTACACCTGTAGTCAAAACAAATTTTTGTGTCAGTAATTTTGAGTCAGTCCTATGGTTAAATCATACACAAATTCTAGAAGTTTGTTCCGAGTTTCGTGTCATCCATGTGGGATTCATGATGGCCCTCGTTCGATGAGACTATTCCTGAAAACTTCATCTCATCATCCAGGAATTAGTCTTAGAAACAAATTAGTACCTTTAGATCTGTATACATCAATGACAGATCCTCTCGCTTTTAACATAGGTTCACATCATTTACCTTTGATCGATAGATTCAACTGAGTGTTCGGCATCATATCATCTATTCACACTCGGGAGATTATACTAGGGTGTCTTGGCAATCACTGACATCAATGGTGATTTCCCTCGCGCTTGTTAACAGTTCTCATCATTGACGAGTTATCAAATGGTTTCTACCATATTTGACATCAATACATTGTAATCACATGGATAGAATCGTACTTTGTGGAAGACGAGACGAAGACCCTAGGTATCGGTTAAGCGCTCATTGCTATCCCGAGGTTGCGATGGATTATTTGTATGAGTCCTAGCATGGATCCACATTTGTATGTTGGCAGTTGTGCTCATATTTGCATTTGTATGACATAAATATACATTGTATGTATGGTAGCTATGCCCAAATTTGAGTCTTCTTCACATGGATCTACACTGTATTTTAGTAGCCATGAATTTTTGTATCTCACATGGATCTACTTTGTATTGGTCATCAACCATGTTGTGAGTCATTTGGGACATGTATCAAAATATAAAAGGTGTTGCAGAAAGTTTGTGATGCTTGAGAAGTTCTTACCTTTGGACGTTTGCCTCGAGACTACACCTTATTCTATCAAAGTATTTTGGGTATCGTTTCCCTCTAGCCATCATACTTTGGGGGGAATTTTGTTACACCTAAATCTCGTCACCATCATTTTATGATATATGTATTCCCTTGTCTGCTCCAATCCCTTAGATTTTGTCCTAGAGAAATAAAAGGAATAAATTGTTCATTGTGATTTTCCTTCTTTTGAGCCAGTAACGCTCCTTCTACATGTGAAAATGGAGGTTCCATCACTCTTTTCCTTCATGAAAATGGTGTTACCCCATTAACACCACTTTTTCTCTTCAGTAAAAGTGTGGTGCTCAATTTTTAAAGGAAAAAAAGGAAGCTTCGAGAGGCTTCTTGAAGCTTACCTCTGTGGAGCCTCATCTCTATGGTTTAGGACCACCTGTAGCTCAAGATCTTTATTTTTTGGATCTTCCTTCCACATCATCCACCATTTCCTCAACCATCCCTCTACTCCCATTCCTTTAAATACTGGCTCATCTCCCATGGGAAAGAGGAGGAAGAATTGTGTTGAATACCCAAACTCTGTCAAAATAATTCTTGAGCTATTGGAGGCAAGGTGAAGTTAGAGGCAAGGATCCATTAGAAGGAACTCTCAACACTAAGGCATGAAGGTTGTAGTCTCTCCAATCATTTCTAGTGAAAAATGTCTTTTATTTCCCATTTTTACTGTATCATTTGTATATATTGCTTGATTCCTTAGAAACAAGCATAGATCTAGTTTATTATCTTGTATGCTGTCATCTTTTTCTTGTTGTCTTTAATCTTTTACAGGTTCTTTTACAGTAGTAGAGGAGAAATCTTAAAGGATAGAGAGGAAAACCTTTAAGAGAAGTATTGTGGAATTATATCCAAGTAATTAACCATATCTAGGGAAAGTTTAACATTTGGGTTTGTGTTTAGTTCTATACATGTATCATTCATATCTAGGGAAATAGCTCCTATCTGTAGGAGGTGAGAATTTCCAGCAACATAAAGCAACACCAATGAACCAAGTTCCAGTTCCCTCTTTTGTATGTTTTACACATGCTGCGTTTTTTGTCATATATTCTCTAGTTGATTATTAAAAATTGAATTCAATCTATCTTCTTCTATTTCTATTAATTCATTTACCCTTTTTTGTAAGCATTGATTTTATGTCATCTGCATTGCAAGTGAAACTCTTAGACTAGGGACCACAACTGTCAAACGCGTGACTACTTCTTTTCGATATAATAGGCATAACAATGTATGCATTGTTAATGCTTTCAAGTTAGTTCGATGAGCCCACAATATAGTAGGTATTCTTTGATCCTAGTCATCACATGCTCCATTGTCGTGTTAAACACCTCCACGATACAATTTTCATATGGACGATAAGGTGTACTCCTTTAATGGCGGATAATGAATTCTTTAGTTAGCAAATGAATACTAAAATTATAAAAATGAGACCCTTTTTCTCTAATCAATTTTTTAGGAAATCCAAATGTTTTTATAATGTTCTAAGAAATAAATCATGTCTAGCTATCCCTGCAGAGGAATCCTCTACTCATGCTGCTTCATCCTTCTTCTTATATTTTTAAGTATTTTTTCACAGTAATAATATACTTTGTCCTATTCTCTTCTAAAGAGGACTGATTGGTCTTACAAAATCAATATCCCTCTTTTCAAAAGTTTCAAGTGTGGTAATAGGAAAAAGTAGCATCGTGTCTCTTCTAGATTATTTTCCAATTCTCTGATAGGCATCACATCATTTGCAATATTCCTCAGATTCTTGAAATAGTGAAGGCCAACATAGTCCTTTGCACAATCCTTTCATAGTTATCTATTTTTTTACATTTTTTCCACATACAATCCCTTCATGTGCTTCATAAAGGACTACCTTGCACTCATGATCCATGACACACATGTGCAGTATACCATATGCACCTAACTTGTAGAACTGTCCTTCTATTATATGATAATATGCACTTCTTGTTACCAATTAACGTCTTTGGGATACTATATAATGGTACCCAAATAAAATTTTTAATAAACACATATGGGAACCAAATTGACTACAGTTTACCATGTTCATGAAGACTAGATTCCCCACACACTTGGCATGACCTTCATGCAAATTCGAACACATGGGTAATGTAACATTATTGGAGAGTGATGCGGTGTTAAATATCATATAATGAGTCAAGAAATTCGAATAGGTAAAGGAGAGTAACTCACATTGAAGAGGAAGAGGCTAGAAGACAACTTGTGCATCTTGTAATGATATTACATGCACTCTATGATAACAAATGATGAAAGATTCTATGACAAGTATGAAAAATTTAGACCTGATTGCAAACATATGACAAATCAGACATGAAAGGGATAAAAGTAGCCACCAATAGGTCAAATTTGGGAGTTTAAGGAATCCATTTGAATTGGGGAAATAATTGGATCATGAAGGGAAAGACAAGTGTCATGAGAGTTACTAAACCCCTAAGTTGAGTTGGAGGAATCCCATGGAGGGAAATTCGACCTTAGGAGGCCTTATAAAGCTAATAAAAGTATTTCATGAGGAATGATAATGTTTTTCTATTATTTTTTAATTGGACTTTGGAATTTTGGAGACCTTTTCCTTGTCCATTGCATGGTGACTGTTCACTCTCCCTACTTGTGAACCAATTTCGAGGGAGTTGGATTCCTTTCCAAGGTGGTTGATGGAGAGGCCATTCATACCTCTCATTGGAGCTTAATGAAGTATTTTTATTTGAAGGTTGAAGTTCCATACAATATAATTCTCATATATCTCCCTATTCTCTCATTCCTCCTTCTTCATTCCCCTACACTCTCATGTTGATGTTGCACTTTTTGGAGTGGTGCTTGCACTTTGATGAGGATATTTGGTGCCAAATCATGGGTATATGATGTATGGATCTGTACTCCACTTTCCATATGCCTTGTAATATGAAATATTAGAAATCCATGTATGAAAGGATTTCATTTCGATGCTCTTGAATAACTAGTTTTCATGGACATGGATTCAATCTTGAAGTAGTTTTATATCAGATTTGTATGAGGGATGTTCTATGAGTTTGATGATTTTTTTAAAACAATATATTATGTGTTACTTTGTAATTCCATGTCCCTATTCTCTTTGTGTCTAAATCCAAGTAATCCATATGTGAAACTCTTGCAATTCCATGCTACTAATTCACTAGTTTTGATGTTTTTGACTCCCATACTGAATGAGTTGTATATAAGAATTGTATGAAGGAATTTATATGGTGTTTAATACTATTGGGGTAGCAATTTTTATGCTGTTTATGGTCTCTATATGTCACATCTTGATCTGAAACTTTAACTCTAGCTTTCATATGTCAAAATCGAGCTAGTTATGTAATTTCCCCATAAGCAATTTCGCTAAAATTTATCAAACGTATGTGGAACTCTATAGCCAATTCGCAGAAATAATATCCATGTGTAATGGAAATCCATGAGGTCTTATATCAGTCCCCATACTATTCTTACAAATTTGGTAGGGCCGTACATGAGTTGGGAAGGCAGTTTGGCCTACACCCTAGGGGGGATTTAAGCACCATTTCCTAGTAAATATTATCTTTCTATCATTAGCCTAAAAATGGTGCAAAGGTATAAAATGAGTCCTAAAGTGTTCAAATAGTCTCTTGTGAGGTATTAAGACTCACCATACCATTTCCTTTCAAATTCGACCCTACTTGGCGAATGTTGGACCCCTCTAGAGTCTGGACTAGTTAATCTCAAATTGGGCCTTTGTCTAGAATTTCCAAGTTGGTACATTACAACACGTACATAGACCAATGCCAAAAAAATGACCACAGTTTCTCATTCTTCACTTTGCCAAATAAAATGACCGCATCAAAATGCTAGGTGTCCGTAGATAAATCAACAAGACTAATAACTTCTTCCATAGCAAATTCAATCTAGCCTTCAAGCAACATAGCAAAATCTCTCTGCACAAATTGTGATGTACATTTCTTTAACATAAGGTATCAATTTTCACTTTTCTAAATATAGTTAGATTTATGGATTGACACTTAGCCTATATAAATACATATTAATAATTATAATTCATCCCGCATCTAGTTAGTTTCCCTAGATGTCCTCTAGTTATAATCCCTAAACTAATCCTTTTGATCAAGTGGATTTATTGTATATGGAAACATCCTTTATTGTACTATAGAATTATAAAACATTTCCCTGGTATAAGATCAAGGTGATTGGACTCCAAACCTTGAGAACATTTTGCAAAATAATGTTATGGTGCTTTTGTTCTTTATCATTTCCTTCATATACATTGTTACTGCAAGACCATCTTTGCTTGCTTCTATGTTATTACTCATACATAATTTAGTCAATAAGCAAAATCATGCTTCTATGGTAACAGTGATACATGATCAAATGAGTAAGAAAATTAACAACATAAAATAATCAAGCAAGGCCATTGCCCCAACTTATCATCCAATTGCATCAATCATTTTTATAAATTAAAATGTAATAATAAATTTAAAAGATACCTAGTATATAATATATATATATTGATAAATTAATTTATTCAACTAAAGAATCAAATACAATGATACCTTGCCTTTTCGCTCATATAATAATGGAAAATATAACAAAGAAAGATCCAGATCGAAATATCTTAATTTCAATCTATTTATATTTTTGAAATGTACACCACACCACTAAACCCAACAACAAAACTTGTCTTTGAAGGACTCCATGGATACATGATCTTAGTTTCTTAAAATCAAATTCCATTTCCTCAAAGCATGGTGTTCTGGTTAGAACACACACACTAATGTGGAAAATATATTTTTATAAAAGGATAGAAATCAATATAATCTCAATGAGAAAATTGTTCTTTTCACAATTACAAACTGAAACGAGCCACCATCCAAACACAAAACCAAAAACTAAGAGATCAAGGATGTATTTTTATAAAAGGATAGAAATCAATATAATCTCAATGAGAAAATTGAAGATGAGGTAGAAGGATAATGAAGGATAAGGATAAGGGATCACATGCTTTATCCCTTAAAGTTTCCTTAGGACGGAGAAATTGTGGGGAGATTGCAAGGGCATACACACCGATGTCGACGTTGTCGAGATATCTGTATATCAAACCCTCTATCTGAATGCAGATTTCGTAGTACCGACCATGAAGCGCGCTAAGCCTATCTGTGTCAAAATAAAATGTACCTGAGCGCCATGAATGCCAATGTAAATCAGACCACAAGAGTCGAGTAGGATAAAAGACAACTAAAACGCACTGTTTTTGCATTTTTGATAAAAGCCGTGAAATTGTTATTTCCACAATTTTGTAATTTTAGAAGTTTGTTTTACTGTTTTAGATTAAATCTCCAATTTTAAAACTAAATTATCGATTTTAAAACTACACAGATTCTGAAATTTCCATTTTCCATTTAAACATAACTAATTGTGATTTCCACAAGAATTAGTCTACCAAATTCCAACTAGAATGACCTTCCATAGACACACTGACTTCTGATAGATGTTGTTCTGCAGATTCCATGCTCCAACCCTCTACTTGCAGCTATGCGAATATAAACATAAAACAATACTATTTAATAAACCAAATACAAAAGGTAATATGAAAAAAACAAAAAACAAAAACTGATATCCACTTAATCAAGATGCATTTAAGCATAACAAGATACGATGACCATGAAATGAATCTTAGCTGTAAACTTGTTACACTCGGTAAATCTTGTTGATTAGCTAGGAAGCCCAAAATATCATATACAACTAATTGTGGCCAATGAACTGGTCATGTTTGAAGCAGTGTATACCAGACTTATAAATAAATTTAAAGCATCAATTGAACAAGAAAAAGTCCAATAATCATAAGAATTTAAAGCTTGACTAATGGTTCCAATTAACCATTTAACTAAGCCCATTCAAATCTTAACCAAGATGCATTTAAGAATAACAAAATAATGAGTATGAAATGAATTATGGTTGTACACTTGTTACACACGGGTTAATATTATTAATCCACTTAATGAATCCCAAAATATGAGCATAACCACAACAAAAGTGGTTGATGAACGTCCATATGCGGAACTAAAGTTTTATGGAGATGAATGACTTTTAAACAAAGGATAAAGATTAAAATAATACCAAATCATTATAAATATCCATTTATGGTATAATCTAAACATTAAACTAATTAATATAAACATAAAACATACCATTGAAAAAAAAAAGATGTTATGGTTACCCATTTCTTTAATCGCCACTTAATTGAAGCTTATTTAAATCTTAATCACGATGCATTTAAGCATAACAAGATAGGATGGCCATGAAATGAATCCTTGTTATACACTTGCTACACTTCAATTAATCTTCTTAATCCACTCAAACAAACCCAAAATATGAGAGAATATCTAAAAGCCTATTAACATATGTAGGTCTACTCATTCTTATGCCTTTTCAAAAAACTTTATTTCAAATAACTTAATGGTTAGTCACTGGTAAATTTTCATTTCTTCCATTGGAACACATACATTATGTTTTTCATATTTCAACTTATTGATCTACAATTTTATCAAAATAATTACATGAATGATAAAGTATATCTTTATATTTTCTATGTTATATAAAAAATGAAAAAATATTAAATATTAAGAAAAAAAGAATTTGCACAATTTTATCAACCAACATCGATGAAGGCTCTATCAAATTCCGAGAGGAATTAAATTTTTTGAGGTGAAGTGCAAACCTCTTTTAGAGGTATAAACTTGAGGAAATGTTTGCACCTAAAAATATATGAGGGATCAAATCTCTTGAGGCTCAAACTCCTTATAGAGTGCTAAATTTGAGGAAATGTTAGGACTTGAAGATCTGATCCTTATGGGTACTGCCAATATTCTCACTTTGGAGGGTAATGACCACATTTTAAAAGTAATTTCAAAATAGGGTAAATATCCATGATAAGACTGAGATGGTTAATATTGGGATTGTCTTGGATTTTAGAAATCATTTTACAACCAAATGATGGTTTTAACCATATAATAATCAAATAATCAAATGTTTTCCAAAAATGACTTTACTTGTTTTTCTTTAAAACTAAAAATGAATATTGACCCTAATGAGTAAAATAATCCATATAAAATTATAAAATCTAGGTTTCCCTATTAAATTGGACTTTGAAATATTTTACAATCAAATGGAGATTTTAAACATCCAAATGTTTTTTAGAAAAAATTAATTTACTTGTTTTTCTTTAAAATTAATAATGAATATTTATGAGAGTTAATGAGTAAAATAATCCATATAAAATTCTAAAATCCAAAACTAGGATTTATAAATTAAATTGTAATTTCAAACCTTTTATTATAAATAAAGATTTTAAACATAAATCCAATTTTTTAGAACTTACTTGGTTTTCTCTAAAACTAATAATGAACATTTATTAAAACTGTTTAGCTTTGAAATCAATGAAATTTTAATTTGAAATTTGATATATATCTATATATAAATGCATTTTACAATTTAGGTAATTTAAATTTAGATTATATGAACATGTAACAAACACATCCAGTCACTTAGATTGTAGAAAGCGTCTCTAAAAGCAATAACATATTAAAGAAAAAAATAAAATCTTAAAATTCAATTCAATTTTCAACTTAGATTTTATATATTCAATGTATTTTAAGTTATTTCACCATATTAATCTCATAGCGTGTATTTTCTAAGGACAATTCCATCTTAATGTATTCTGTAGTGTATCAGATCACATGATCCACGTACTTCTTTGCAAGATCTATGGGTCTCATTAGGTCTGGAATTTCAAATATAATTTTGTCTTTCAAACATAAATTTTATGGGTCTCATTAGGTCTGGAATTTCAAATATACTTTTGTCTTTCAAACATAAATTTTATGACATACTTGTACTTTCAATGCCCTGTGCTCTATATTTTCTTCAAATCCACAAGTATCGGATTTGTTTACATTTTTATATAACATATCAAATTATATAAAATAAAATTAAAAAACAAAACAATAAATAAATATACAAAAATAATTACTCATAATAAGTAATAATGTAAGTGTAATTTATATTATCAAAGAAAGTGTTTTACAATAGTAGTGAAAATTCACCTCATAGATAGATAATGACTAGTATTTTTGGACCAAGTTGTATTTCAACAACAGTAAGACCACCACTACTCTTGAACATGATGTGGAAAAAAATCTTAAGATTTGGTTTTGAGTTATGGTTGGGCTCATATTTTGCAAAAAGAGAACATCACATAACCCTTCATGTGGCGCCAATGTGAAGCTTAACCAAAGTGATATCTTGCTGGAAATGTGAGGCTGTAACATAACTAACGTATTGTTGTAATCACAGAACCCTTCACGTGGCGCCAATGTGAAGCTTAACCAAAGTGATATTTTGATAGAAATGTGAGAATGTAATAGAGCAAATGTATTGCTGTAAAGTCGTAACCTGTAACATAAAATAACAACTTTATCACATTAAATATGCCTCAAATTATTTTCCAAATAGAACCCCTAAAACATGAAATCAACAACCATTTTATCAATAGGAAAATATCTGAATTTTTCAACTCAAATAATAAGAATATCTATTAAGATAACACTTACTTGTCCATATTTAAGAAAATGGCCATTGGTGCTCCAAGTGCCATACATAGTGAACTGTATTTTTTTACCAAACTATATTTCAATAGAAATAAGACCGTGACTCTTGAACATGATATAGACCTCATTTTGAGTAATATGGATAGGATCAGATTTTACAAAAAGAAGCTTCCTCAAATACACACAAAACATCCAAAAACCCTTCATGTGGCACCAAATGTAAAGCTCTAACAAAACTAATGTAAAGTTTGAAATGTGACATTGTAACAAGTATAATTTATTGGTGTACACTAAATTTGTAGCCTTCAACACAACAAAATGTCAAATTAAATATGCCTCGAAACAAATTACTACAACCAAATAGAACCATCAAACTATAAAATCAACAATCCTTTTAATGATAAAACAACCATTGAATTTTCCAACTCAAATAATAAGAATACCTATTATTTAAAAAAAGAACACAAGTACTTGTTTATATTTCTACAATAATAAGATCACCACTCTTGAACATGATGTGGACAAAATTATGAAGATATCGTTTTGAGTTATGGAGAGGATAAACTTTACAAAAAGAAGCATTTCTCAAATATGCATGGAAGAAACAAAACGCTTCATGTGGCACCAATTGTGAAGCTGTAACAAAACTGATGTATTGTAGAAAATGTGATTGTGTAACAAGTTTAATGTAATGATGAAATAAAAAGTTGTAACCTGTAACATGAAAAATAATAATTTTATCACATTAGATATGCCTTGAAATTTATTCCAAAATGAATGATAGCTAAATAGAACCCCTAAAACATAGATTCAATAATCATTTTATCAACAAAAAAATCATTGACTATGCCAACTCAAATAATAAAAATTCCTATTAGTTAAAAATATAGAACACTTACCCATTTTACTAAATGGCACTACTGCTGCAGCTTCCTTAATCACCACAAAATGATTCCATACGAAGTTCAAAATTTTTGAAATTCCTGCAAGAAAGATTATTAAATTAAAAATTAATTCCAAAATAAAAATACTTAAATCTAATATAAAATCTTACACAAAGTGCTTATTCCAAAATAAATTATAACTAAATAGAACCCCTGAAACATAGATTCAATAATCATTTTATCAACAGAAAATTCTTGACTATGCCAACTCAAATAATAAAAATACTTATTACTTAAAAGTATAGAACACTTACGCATTTTACTAAATGGCACTATTGCTGCAACTTCCGTAATCACCACAAAATGATTCCATACGAAGTTCAAAATTTTCAAAATTCCTGCAGGAAAGATTATTAAATTCAAAATAAATTCCAAAAGACAAGTACGCAAATCTAATATAAAAGCTTACACAATGTGCTTAAAACATTACCTTTTCTTGTTGAAGCTTTTCAAAACCAAAGTCTTTCAAGTGTAGATATACTTCATTGGAAAGTTAAAAACTGGTCAATAGTTATATCTTGATGCATCCATCCTGAAAATTTGTTTATAATTGGTTTGAAAATAAACCCAAATCACTTCAGAAAGTTAGGAAGACTTTACATTTCTCAAAGCTTGAGAACTCTTCTTGACTTTGTATCTCTCCACACCTCATACACTACATTCCAATCAACAACAGATAATTCAGGTACATTCAATGATATTATCATTAGTGCATCTAGTGTATCCAATCATAGCTTTGATTTTCTAATGTCTTTGATGATTTTTTTTTAGAAAATCCCCTTTCACAATCCACTATACTTGTAGGAATAGTGAGTACAACTTGCCATAATTTTATCATATGAGGATAATTTGTGTGTCATTGTTTTGTGTTCCGGAAGACCTTCCATGCTTCTTTCATAGAGAAACCCTCACAAGCAAGATTTAATGAATCAACAAAAGGGTGCAGCTCCCTTTTGTAACCTTTAACATCAAATAAATGCACATTATTAACATCATTTGGTATGGTATGCTGAAAAAGTTTAAAAAGCGAGAGTTCTGAATTTTTCTCACGATTATGACGTTCTTTTGGATAATAACAAGGGCTCAACAATTTTGTTGCATTAAAAACATGAAGATCTAGAAATCTTTCATTCAAAGAGTTTATGAGAGAATCAATATAGCCTTTTGTGAGTTGTTGGCAACTCTCTTGTGTGCCTTCAATATGAGGTTTCATAGCTTGTTTTCTATCACTGTAATCAATTTCCCCAGTTGAAATAGATATATATCGTAACTCATGTCTATCTATGATTACCCCTTCATTATTAATTTCAAGATATCCATATTGTGAATCACATAGAAATTTTGAAAGATAAGTTGTACCTTCTGCAAACTTTCTCTTTTCTCAAAAACTATCTAGATAATGTACTTATAGTTACTTTAAGATCCAACCCAGTAGTTGTAATTTCTACATTTTATTCTTGAAAAGTCTTGTTCAACTTGTTCAATTCACCCAACGCATCAACAAGCATATGCAAACAAAACTGAATGAAATAAATTCGTGTCTTATCATACCATGATGAAAATTTTCTATAATTCTTCCACAACGTTAAAATTGTTTGCATAAGCTTTACAAGCCTTACAATAACTTCTCCCTTGGATAACCATCTCAATGCATGTATTTGTAGAACATCAAGAACATCGATTTGCATGACTTTGAGCAAATCATTAAGTTCATTACTTCTCTTTGGTGAATTTTGAATCCATGAGTACACTTTGTTTGCAATCTTTTCAACATATAATAATTCAGGAACTCTTTTAGAAGCGTCTGTTGCTGTTGAAGACTCACGATGAGATACACAATGGACTGTAATAAGATTTGGAGCGCTTTTTTTAAAATTAAACAAAGCCATTTTCATGTCCAATCATTGTTGAAGCCCCATCTATAGAAACATCTATCATATTTTTATATTGAAGGCCTCTAACATTTATTAACTGATTGACACTATCATATATGGTTTTCTCTTTTACATCCATTACATTTTTCAGCTTCATAAATTGTGAAATAAGTGGCCCAAGACCCTTTGAATCTAAATATGTTGCATAAATAACAAGGTGTTGCTCTAAGGTTCGATCAGTGCTTTGATCAACCATTATTGAGAATAAAGGACTCTCCAACATATTTTTTTATCTAAATCTGTTCAAGATATCTTGATATGGAATATACAAAATAATTTGTAGATTTCCTATTTGTGTATGGAGAATACTCTTGAGACTTTGGCATATGTGGTGTTTTTGCATCCATGAGAAATTTGCAGTTTTTTTCATATTTTGATAAAGATAAATCTTCTTGGCAGACAAAATATGATATTTTCATTGTAGCAATAACTCTTTCCTTGTTAGCATCTTCCACTTGTCGAACATGATCTGGAAATGGCTTCATTTTTCTCTCTAATGCACTAATCCATCTTGCCTTAGCATCTTTGTGTACTAGTGATTTTTCGTGAGTAACAAGAGCATCATGTTGTAACGTCATACATCCATTCCCTACACCCCATGGTCCACTCATCCTATACTTCTCACAATAGTTGCATTTCATATATATTTTATCATCTTTCCTCACATAATTCAACCAATCAAACTTATCTAACCATTCCATATGAAATTTTCTTTTTGATTGCACCTTCATTTTATTTTCATTATCAACCTCTTGTTCAACTTCACTTTTTTCTTCATCTACATCTTCATTAGAGACTCTTCCAAAAATTTCATCCAATTATTGCTGCAATTGAGTATTATAAGTTTCTTCACTAGTGTTTGAATCATTTTGAATATTGCAAGTTTGTTCTTTTTTCCATCCAAACATTTCTCCAATTGTGACTTGGACTTTGATTTTTTGAAACATTGTAAATTTTAATGGCTTGCCACCTATATCCAAAAGTATACCCAACCAAAAAAATTAACTCAAACATATGTCCAAAAGACCATATATAAAACATATAATTTGAAATTAAACCTATATTAAAAATTACTAATATGAAACTAGCTATAAATAAATAAATTACATTATGATATATATATATCATAACCAATAATTATATAATAACACTAACATTTTTATATATTCTTAAGTTACAATAATATAATAACATAATTAATTTAAATATAATAATTTTTAATTATAAAAAAATTGTCTATTTCTTTTATAATAGAATAATTGAATTTTATAAAATTATTAAAAAAACTAATTTTAAAGAAATTTATACAAATAACTCAATTACCTAATGAATGACTATTCTTTATTTCTTATCAAAGGTTACATATATTTACATGTTTACTTAAAAAAAATTGCCACACAAACTTTCTTGTTTTTTGAATCAAATTTATATTTGCAATAATAGTTACCACATACAAGTAACATAGGAGATGCAACATATGAAAAAAAGGAAACAAATATGGTAATAACTAACTAATGACATCGACAAATGATTTAATTACCAAACAAAAGACTCTTCTTTCTTTCTTATCAAAAGGTTACTCGCATTTACGTTTTTCCTTCAAAAACAAATTGCCACACAAACTTTCTTGTTTTTTGAATCAAATTTATATTTACAAGAATAGTTACCATGTACAATTATATTAAAAAAGCAATAATTTTAAAATAAATACATTAAATAAAAAAGTTGCTTAATTAAAATACATTAAATGCAAACAATGCTCATAATGAAAGTACAAAATGAAAATAAACAACATGTAAATAAATGAAGGGAAATGCAAAAGGAAAGATACAACGGCTAAAAAAAGCCATTTTTTATACTTAAGACTTGACTAGTAAATTACATGTAATTACAATTACAAAGCTATAAGTTATCTTGGTCATTATATCATAAGCTTCAAAGTTAATAAAATCAATCTAAATGAGTGAAGAAAATGATAGGTTAATAATTCATATTGAACTTTACCCTTAGATCCTACTAGTACACTATTCTCATAAATACTATGTAAACATAGTGAGAGATGAACCTTTATACCAATGGAGCTTTTATTATCCTTATCGAAAGGTTAAGAGCTCTAAATTCATTGAATATTATACACTACTCTCATAAACACTATGTTTACATAGTGAGAGATGAACCTTTATACCAATGGAGCTTTTATTATCCTTATCAAAAGGTTAGGAGCTCTAAATTCATTGAATAGTATAGCTTATTTTATGAACATGTTTATTGTTGATTATATATATAAAATATTAGAAATTTGATTTTATTAATATGTTGATTCTATATAAAAAATATAGAAAACTTATATATATCAATATAAAAGAAATAAAGATATCATAATGTATATAATGGTTATGATCAATTTTATTATATTTTTAAATGTATATTATATATTTCATAAATATTACATTTGGAAATTATATATATATATATATATGAAAATTTAAATATATTAAAGAGGGTTTATATATAAAATATATAAATTAATTTTAAAAAACATTAATTTAAAAAACAAAATATTAAAATTCTTTAAAAAACAAAAAACAAAATAATGATTATTAAAAATAAAATCTCATCATTTAAGCATACTATTTTTATGTTATAATAATTTAAATTTCACCAATATAATTTTAAATTGTCGATACCTAAAAATTACAATCCTAATTAATTCAAGATCTTTGAAATTAGGGAAATAATTGCAATGAAAATTTGAACATTTCTCATGACAATTTCAATAATTCTATAGGTAACTAGTTCTGGCATTAGTTCATCCCTCTCAGTGCCTTGATTTCTCACTCTGGATGCCCATCAATCAGATTTTAATTATGAATGTAGTAAATTGGTTGCAAGAAAATAGATTAATTGCAAGAAACGTTTCACTAAATGCACATGAACGAGAACCAAAAAATAAATGATTCTTGAAGATTGGCCCAATAATGAGGTACTACCTGATAGAATTTGCAGACAATAAAATTTTAGCATATATGTTGAAGGATACATAACAAGTTTGAAAGTAACAAAAAGAAGGTAGAAAATATTTCAGAAATGTTGACCTCTTACACTCCTATAGGATCAAAACATCAGATATCTGATGAAATTGGAAGAAAACAGACCTATAATTAAAGTAAAGCCATGACAATATAACATGGAATAAACCAAATGTAGACATGATAGTGAAACATGTATAAAGCATAGAGATAGTGCCCTGCAAAAATGGAAAACACAGTGCTAAAGCAAAGAACTAAAGAGTAGGCAACAAAAAAATCAGTAACAAAAACATTGCTCATACATGAAAATGTCAGATTTGGATTTTCTTCTCGTAAAACAATGAATTGAAATCTCAGTAGTTGGAAATGGGTTTCTGGCATTCCAAGGCCTTAGTTAGGTAGGCTAGAAGTTTTCAAAAGTAAAAAAGTACAGAAAATGCCGAAGATTTCTATATAAATGTTCATCAGTAAGAATAACCAATAATTAAAGCTAAGCCACAATTAGAGTATCCTGTAGACAATGTTTTCACTTTCCAGGCATAAAGGTAAGTGCCAAAGCTGAAATCTGAAAAAAAAATACTGATCTATTTAAGCTGCATGATGGATCATCCAGAAGAACTGGATCTGGATCTCTATGACGAGTCTGAGTCTACCTTAGCATAGGCATTTCATCATCCTTCTTGAACCAATGAGAACTTAGGGGAACCAGGATATATTGGATTTCTTATCCTTTGTGAGTTTATATATGATGAGATTTACTACTAGAACATTTTTCAAAATGCTCATGCTCATCATATCCTTAAAAACTATCACATAAAGAAGTTGTTTCTTTTTGTTTTCTATCTAGTATATGAATGAGATTATGACGGACAAAATATGAAAGGCATGTTTTAATCTTACTTTGTTAATAATTTACTCTTACTTTGTTAATGACATAATGCAAATAATACTAAACCCAAACAAAAATATCTCAGTAAAAATAATATCCCTATTTGCAAATATAAAAGGGGAAAATAAGATGGTTAAAAACCCAGATGGGATACACACCTATGATTTCATATAAACATGGTAATATTTCTAGTCTTGATTTTTTTTCCTAATATGCTTCAGCCCTAGGCCAAACATAAAACTTGTCAAAAATATCCACTTTGAGAAAAACCAGATAAACAACAAGGCAACATTCAAATTTCATTAAACCCAAAACTCACACACTCTTAGAAGAACTAGCAATAGAACAAAGTCGGATCATCAAACATAAAAGAATAAATTAAAAAAAAAAAAAACCCCAAACTTTGTCGATCTTGTATTTTTAAGGATAGTTCATCCTCTGTCTCCCTCAGTTTCATCTCTGCATTGAACACTGTATTGAATTTTTCAGTCTCCTACAAAAGATCTCTCCCTTCCATCAAGGCATGGACATCATCTATATCCACACATGCATATGTGACATGTTTATCACACATATACACTTAGGTTTGCAGGCGTGACAATTTTAGGCCATGGCCTCCCAGAACAAGAATATGTACTTAGCTTCCCTAGCCAGTGAGGGATTGTCGTTGTACGTGAAAATGGAGTATCTTATGGGGCTGGTTCTCACCGAAGAAACATAGGAATATGTGATCTGGTATGGCAACTGGTAGGCTACCAAGAAAACACTAATCTAGGACTTCTTGCATTCCATCGTTGCGCCTGACTCAACTTCAAGGAAGGTCCTTTGGTTAAAAAATGGTGGAGCACTGTACAATTGTAAATTGATCAGACTAGATCTAACACGTCCACGTCCATATATCTAGACGGAGAGGACGAAGATAAATACTCGCATGGGAAATGTTTGAGCAGAATGTCGATGCAGCCTACAACTTCCAAGTTCTACTCCATCTCCAACTACAAGTCGCCAAACTTCAAAGCCCACCATAAACTGTATTAACTCTATGGTACCAGTACCGCTCGACATTACCTACTACTGGATAATGTCATTTAATCACTCTAGTCCTCGAGTTTTAAACCATGACAACTTCTGCCTAGTGCCAAGTGTCGTGGCAGGCTGGCCCATTTAATTTGTGAAATAATCTGCGATCAACTAAGGTTAATCTACCAACTCACCGAGTGCCATGCTGCCTCTGCAGGTATTATAATTTTTTACATTTGATATATATCACTAGATGTCAAATTGACGGTCCCCATTTTTTCCAACACGTAGACGATGACGTGTAACACAAAATTTTACCTGTCAAATACATTTTCGTTGGCTAAATACGTGTTAGACCACGTCAAATTCTAGGCCTGCGTCTCATGGTCTTTATCAAACAATTTTGAGTTTCAGACAATAGTTTTTCATTGGTCACTATGTTACTTTCTTGATTGGTAAGTTTTTGGTTATTTGTTCTCTCATGTAAGGTTTATTTGTTGAGGGTTTCCTTCTCAGTTATTATTTTCCAATGGTAAGTTATCTTATCAAAATTGTCCTTGGTCATGACTTTCCTATTGATGATCTATCTGTTGATGATGGTCACTTCATTGATGTTTAGTGACCTTTTTTCAATAATATCATTATATTAGTTATTTGGTTGTGAGCATGCAAAACAGTAAAATTTACCAATATTTTATATAGTTTATTTAAAATTTTGGTTATTTTAAAGGTAAAATCATTTATGCTATAAAATTTAGGAAAATATTTTTTAGAAAAAATTAAAAATTAATGATTTGTTTTTAAAACATACCAAATTAATCCATAAGAAAAAATAATGCCCTAAAATTTTAGTTTATTTGTTTTTAGTTACCAACTATTCCTCAATCCTTAGATTTTTGTTAGCTTTCTCTTTTCAATTATTTGTCTCTTCATTTCTTTATCTATTATTGTACATGCAAATAATTACAAGATTAACACTTGTGTATGCTTCTTAGCTAGTTAGATTTTTCACATAAGCATAACTTGCAATTTTATACCATGGATATTTTTACATAATGTATTCATCACCTAGAAGCTAGATTCATACAACAATGTTGGGTGGTTATATTTATCCATATTTTTGGAAATGCATTTGACCCTCATTGTTACAATCTACAACTCCCTTTACGTACATTAGAGCCTTCTACAAGTGTATGTGCATGCTCCCTCTTATAATATTCAGATATAGGAAACATCAATTATAAACACACTATCCATTTAACTACTTTGCTCAACAATAGATTTAACAAGTTTAGATGGAAAAAAAGAGAAATGGAAATTTAGAGGAAGGAATCACATCAATTTGTTACTTTAAGATCTCATGAGCACCCAAAATCTCAAAGTCAACACCAGACCAGATCTTTCAGAATAAACAAATTGAAATATTAACATGATTGAGCACAAAATATTTTCTGAGCAAAGGAAAAACTTCTGAATTTGGAGAAGCTTAAGAGTTAAGTATAGATGTAATGAAGCACACTGGAGAGGTGTTAGGCTCTTAGGTGTTATGCACATGTTTTGTTAGTCTGATATGATTATTAACATTGAGAAGTAGAATGTAAAAGATTAAAGATACTTGAAAATGTACTACCGTACTTAATTTATGGATATCGAACTTAAAGTGGCAAGCTATGTGCCATGAAATGAAAATTCGTGAATAGTTTATTAAAGATTATGGCATTTATATATGTTATGTGTCACTAATAGATGCCGCATCTAAAACTTGTTTTTAAAGAGTTGTCATGAGAAGGAATAACAATATGTCACAAAAGAAAATATTATTCTTTTAATTTGAAAATTTATGTTATGCACATGTTTATGAAAATATTGGAAATACCTTGTAGTATTTATGTAAACCACATGTTATCAAAGGAAATGAGTATTAAAGGCATTTCAAAGAAACGCCAAAGAAAGCAAAGATAGTTCAAGTCCAAAGAAAAACGTACATTGAAGATGAAAGCTTGAAATATGCAAACACCGAGGACGATGTACCTTGAAGGGGTATGTAACAGCCCGATAAAAACACGATAAATAATGTTATTTATTTTCCTAAATTGTAATTTATTTGATAAAGTTAAGATATAACGGTATTAATTCAATGAAGACCTCAATTAAATGTAAGTATACATGTTAAATAAAAATGTACCATTTAATTTATAAATATAAAATAGGGATATGATAATTATATGTGATATGATAAACTATATTAATTCCATAGAAATAGAAACGACAGTATAAACTTTGGAATCCCATTTTTATGATTAATGAGTGAAGTTTATTTCTTATATAAAGATAGGTCATTATGTATGTTAAAAAAAAATTAAAATTATTGTTTAAAAAATATTTTTTATGGAATAATAATGATGGAAGTCACCTATTTTTTTAAGGAATGAAAATTTATGGTAAGAACCATTCTTATCATAGAATACATATGAGTATTAGGTGGATAGTGACGGAATTCTTTTTTTCTTTCTTTCTTTTTAAAGAATGAAAATTTATGGTAAGACCTATTCTTATCATAGAATACATATGAGTATTAGGTGGATAGTGACGGAATTCTTTTTTAAGTAGTATATTGTTTTTCTTTCTCGTGAGACAAGGCAGCAGTATTTTGGAGAGTCGACTGTTCTTTCGAAGGTGGTATGCTTATTAAAAAAAAATCTAATTTCATCAAGAGGGAACATACGACATTAATGGTTTCAGTTGAAAAGAGGATTTTTATGCATATGGTAATGTTCCTATCAATTTTAGATTAACATCTATACTCCAATTATTATTCCAGCATGGAATATATTTCATAGATATAATCTAGGTTCTATAGTCTAAGTTGAGCATTAAGTCTCGACGGAGCCATTCATGTAACGCTGCGCTGATTATTTAAGGGTAAAAAAGATAATAGAATTTGTGATGCCAAATATGTTACGAAAGGCAAACATTATGGTTAAGAGGACTATCAAGTTTCTTTTCTTTTAGTTGTAAGAGAAAAGATAAATTTATGGCTGTTTGTAACCCAAGTTAATATTATAAAAATGTTTCTGAGATTATATGAGAGAAACTGTGAGAGAATGAAAAATAAGTTTATAGAAGTTACGCCACAGATTGTATCTCTTTCAATGCTAGATAAATTAATAAAGAGACTAGCAAATTTTTGGTGGACTTAGCCCTAGGTTGGGGTGAACCACGTATATTGGTGTCCTTCTTGCATTGTACCTTATGTTCTTATTTTCTTCTTTATCTAATAAGCATGATGAATATAATAATATTTATATTATGTGCAGTAGCCATCAAAAGAGTATGGTTTGTAGTAGAAGAGATGTGTATGTGTGCTTCCATTTTAGTTTAGAGAATAATGTTATAATGAGACATTACTTAACTCTCTAGATATATGTTTTTCTATTGTTTTATAGTTATTTAAGGTTTAAGGAATAATATTATTGCCAATAAGTAAGTGCTCTTTAATATGAAATCAAGTAGACTACATTATCATGCACATGATCTTCATTCCAATAATAATGATTGATTATGATGCAAGATGAAGTATGTGAGATGAAGTATAGTTGATGAAATATTTATGGGGAGAGTTTCATTGTAAATATAATTATCATGTTAAATACCCTATGTAATCTTTCAATATTATCTTCATTAGTCTCTTAAGGATGGTATGGTTGTATTTATTTGTTATGCTCAAGAAGATAAATGTATTGATTTTACTTTTTAAGATGGATGCTCAAGATTGGGTGGTAAATAGTTAAGATGAACATTCTCCATTTGACTAATATTCTTGGGCACTTGCACGAAGTTGGTTCCACTTTTTAGTGCCACTTTAGAAAGCGAAATCACACATCCGAAATGTAAATATATAACACATATGTGTTATTTCTGCTAAGGTTAGTTAGCGAATATCGCAAGTGCAATATTTCACACTTGTGATTTTTAAATCCATAAAAAAAACAAAATAGAGGTCTGTGGCCTCAATTTCCTATTTGCACAGTGAAGGCCGCGATATAGGGACAGCGAAAAACCGCACCAACAATTTGAGTTTGACAATTTGAAGGAGCCTTTGGAGGACAATTTGCAAGGGCCAATTCAGAACTTGGATCCAATGGAGGGTAAGTACTCATTTATTTACAATTGCTTTCAAATTTTGTTTTTTTTGTTAATATTATAGTTTTTATATTTCTTAAAAAGAATTTAATTAAAAAATTTCAAGTAAATCAAACAATGATATATTAAAACAGATTTTAATTTGTTTTTCTAAGCTTAACAGATAACAAAAATGTTGAAGTAAAGTGCAAAATGAACCCACTAATAACCAAGAACCAAACCCAAACACAAACCCAAATACGGGCAC